>CAMZMU010000034.1:80223850-80494164 GCA_947311845.1 Poa pratensis | reverse complement strand
CATCTCAGTTCATACCACCATCATCACGCACGCGCAAATGAAAGCCCGAACTAGAGGACCCTGGCTAGCCCCGCCCGAGTTATTTAGTCTATGAGGCTTCCTGCACTGCGAATGCATAGGCCCCACGCATGGTAGCACGCTCAGTCTTGGTTCAAGAGGTAAAGAAACTCACACTTAGGCGTCGAGAACGAGACAACCCACCACATTCCATGTGGCCTCTCATCCCCGCCTTTAACATGTTATTATATGTCACCACCTTTCCACCATCATCCGAACATTCCACCACAGTTCCAACAATAACATATCCACCGGACGACTAAGCATTTCACTAAGCATGGCTAAGCATAAACATAGCGGATATAATTAACTCAGGCCAACACAACAATCCTATGGATATTAGGAGGGAAACAGGTAATGGCATCGGAAAACATAATGCATCTAATAGGATACTCTAATCCAACCAAATTGACATTTGGAATCGCATGCAATATTATAGTGGAGAAAATATCTGCGGAAAACATAGGAGACATGCTCAGAGGGGGGATTACGCTTGCCTTGTTCGACGGACTGGTAATACGGGTCGTCAGGGTATTGTGGAGAAACCCCGATTGCTTGATCTATCGATGCATAAGAACACCGGAAAGAACACAATCAATATCACTCAAGCAAACCAAATGCAATGCACATACACATGATGACATGACAAGTTTGATGCACTGAAATTATTATACCAAATGTATCAATTTAAATGGGGTGCAAAATAATTAGATTGACAAGGGAGAAGAAAGTCCCATATTTGTTTTTATGCTTTCCTGTGCTATGAATTCATGTAAATATGCATGTAAATGATGCTACTGATTAGGTATTGATTTGCTGAACATTTAGAGCCTTTCAACATCATTTTTGGAATTCTTTTGAATTAAATAAATTTCCAAAGTTGCATTTAGTACTGCAATTTTAGTATTTTCATACAGAAGATTTAAATTGGTCAATTATCCAAATAAATATGGATGTGTAAAGGGTGTCAAGACAAATTTTTAGACACCTTATTTGCTCAATTTGGAGTTTCAGAGCTAAAGTTATGAATTTTCAAAGTTTGCCATTTATTCTGCATTTTCTGTAATTCATTTAAAGAGGCAATTTATTTTGAGCTAACATGTGACCAAATGACAGAAACATGTCGAGCACACTTTCCTGAACATGTGGGAATTTGAATCATCCAAATTGGAGCATTTTTCAATTTGTTATGGATTTTACAAGTTATTCAAATTTCTGCACTGATTTTAAACGTTTAAAGAAATATGCCCGAAACGTTTTCTACTCAGGGCTGTGCTAGCCACTGCCGCTGACCTGCGGGTCCCGGGCCACGCTGGCAGCCACGCAAGCGCGCGGGCCCAGCGGCTGGTTTGACCGGAGCGCGGCGTCGCGGACGCGCGCGTCGGCCGTCGCCGGCGACGAGCACGGACACGTCGATCTACCGCCCGAGGGAGCGTTCTACGGGCTGCTACGGACTCGCACGGGCGCGTGGAACACGAATACGGCGGCGCGCTACCTAATGGTCGCCGGAGCGACGCGCACGTCGGCGACCCGCGGTGGCCGACGGCGAGCTACAACGACACGGCGAAAACAGAGCGCTAAAAAGGACGGAGATGTCCAGGAGGTTGCTCTGCTCACCCTCGACGCGTGGGTGCGATTCGTTGGTGCAGAGGTGGACGGGGACGGCGGCGATCTTCCTCGACGTGCGGCGGCCGGAGCGGAGGAAGACGAGCAAGAAGGCGGCGATCCCGGGCTCCCCTCTTCGATTCCTCGTGCAGGGAAGGAGAGGAAGACGCGGCGGAGACAATGGCAGTCTTCGATCTGCTCTTGGAGTCCTGGAACGGCGGCGATGCGGCGGCGGAGCTCAGCTACGGCTCGGCCATGGCGGCTAGGTTTAGGGTTAGGGTTCGGGGAGAGGGCAGCGAGGAAAATATCGGGGAGAGAGAGAGCAACGCCTCGGTGGCCTTCTTATCCCCCTCGCGTGAACAGCGGAGACCAGGGGAGGGCACGGCGGCGAGCTGGCGCGGCGGAGCCATGGCTCGGTCGCTACAGCGTGAAGAAGATGACAATCTTCTGAAAACCCCCCTGGCTGCCTTTTTCTCCTCACAATCAGGTCCTTTTCAGTTTCTTTCTTTTCCTTTTAAAACCAGTAGCATTTCCACCATTTAATTGAGGCACTTAAACAATTTATAAAAATTTGAGAAAAATCATGTAGCCTCCAAATATCATTTAGAAGCACCACAAAAATTGGTTTGGCAAAATAAAAAGTTTTGCCACACTTTTGTTCATAGGGTTTGTTTGGCATTTTTGGTAAAACAAAATGAATTTACTTTTGAATTTTAAAACCAGTGCAAAGTATTAAATTTTAACCCTTGGAACTTCCTTGACAAATATGATTTGCATTTGTATTTGGGTTTGCCAAGCAAGCACATTTGGACTTGCAAGGATTGAATTTAATTTGTGACATTGCTCCCATTTGTTTTAATTTGTTTTCCTCACTTGATTTCAACTTGAGCAATAAAACAAATGATGCCATGATGCAAGTATGAGAAGCAAAAGTGAAAATTTGGTTCAAATTTTAGTTCACAAACTTGGGGCTGTTACAATTCTACCCTCCTTACAGGAATCTCGTCCCGAGATTCTAAGGTTGCGGAAGGAAGTCGGGATACTCCTCACGAAGACTAGACTCCCTTTCCCAGGTTGCTTCATCTTCGGAATGATGAGACCACTGAATTTTGAGGAACTTGGTGGTCTTGTTTCGAGTCTTCCTTTCTGCTTCATCCAGGATACGGACAGGATGCTCGCGGTAAGTGAGGTCTGCCTGGATATCCAGTCCTCATGATTGACTCCATGGATAGGATCCTTGAAACAACGGCGAAGTTGGGATACATGAAACACATCATGCACATCGGGGAAGTTAGCTGGTAACTCTAATTGATAAGAAAGATCTCCCCGCTTGGCCAGGACAGTGAAAGGGCCAACGTAGCGAGGGGCCAATTTTCCCTTAATTCCGAAGCGGCGAACGCCTCGGAGGGGAGAGACACGGAGGTAAGCTTTATCACCAATTTCATAGTGAACCTCCTGATGATGCTTGTCATAATAACTCTTCTGCCTAGACTGGGCAATCTTCAAATTCTCTCGTATGATTCTAACTTTCTCCTCAGCTTCATTGATAATATCCGGACCAAAGAGTGCCCTCTCTCCGGTCTCGGACCAATTCAGAGGAGTTCGGCATTTTCTTCCATACAGAACCTCGAATGGGGCCATACCCAGACTAGCTTGATAGCTGTTGTTGTAGGAGAACTCCGCGAAGGGAAGATACTTCTCCCAATCTTTGCCAAAGGAGATTACACATGCCCTGAGCATGTCTTCCAGAACTTGGTTCACCCTTTCGTCTGACCGTCAGTTTGAGGGTGGAAAGCGGTGCTAAAGTTGACACGGGTTCCCATGGCTTTGTTGGAAACTAGTCCAGAACTGGAGGTGAACAAACTTCCACGATCAGAGATTATCTTCTTGGGAACGCCGTGGAGTACGACGATCCTAGAAGCATACAGATCTGCCAACTTGGCAGCTGTAATGTCAACACGAACGGGGAGGAAGTGAGCCACTTTTGATAGGCGATCAATGATGACCCAGATGGCATCGTTTCCCTTTGGAGACTTCGGCAGGCCAGTGATGAAGTCCATACCAATTTCATCCCATTTCCACTCAGGGATGCAATAGGGCGAAGAGTGCCGGCAGGCCTTTGATGTTCAGCCTTTACCCGTCGACAGGTCGCATTCAGCAACATACTTGGCAATTTCCGTTTCATCCGAGTCCACCAGAATTGTGGTCGAAGGTCTTGGTACATTTTGGTACTACCGGGATGAATAGAGAGAGGAGATTCATGAGCTTCTTGGAGGATCAACTCCCTCAATTTTCGTTTCTTTGGCACCACCAAGCGGTCACCAAAATAAACAACTCCGGACTCATTCAAGAAAAACATTTGGCCTTCCGCTAGCAATTTCTCCTTGATTTTCGAATACCCTTGTCACTTTGAGCTTCCTTATCTGGTCTACAAGAGTAGATTGATCTCCAGATTTGCAGATAGCCGGAGGGAACAATTTCTAAGTTCAAACGGGAGAACTCTTCATGAGGGCAGGTTGGGCATTTTCAATCATCAGATTGTTGCAATAGGACTTCCGACTTAGCGCGTCAGCCACGACGTTTGCTTTGCCGGGTTGATAGTTCAGACTCACATTGTAGTCCGTGATTAACTCCAACCAACGCCTTTGCCTGAGATTTAAATCTGGCTGGGTGAAAAGGTATTCAGACTCTTGTGATCCGAGAAGATCTCGCAACGGTTACCAAACAGGTATGGTCTCCATTGCTTCAAAGCATAGACCACCGCGCAAGTTCTAGATCATGAGTTGGGTAGTTGAGCTCATGCGGCTTAATTGGCGAGAAGCATAGCCACCACATGGCCATCTTGCATTAGCACACACCCAAACCTTGTAGAGAGGCGTCACAGAAGACGACGAAATCCTTGCTTGTGTCCGGCAGGACGAGCACAGGAGCGGAGGTGAGTTTGGCTTTCAGTGTTTGGAAACTCTCAGCTTCGGCCGACCATACAAACTTTTTATCCTTCTTGAGAAGGTCAGTCAGAGCCTTGGCTATCTTGGAGAATCCTTCGATGAATCGGCGGTAGTAACCCGCTAATCCGAGAAAACTACGGATGTCCTTGACTGACATTGGGGTCAGCCAATCCAGAATAGCTTGAATCTTGTCCGGAACGACAGCCACACCATTAGCGGATATCACATGACCAAGGAAGACAAGGTTATCCAACCAAAACTCACACTTGGAGAACTTGGCATAGAGGCGGTGTTCTCGAAGTCGTGTCAGAACCAAACGAAGATGTTCGGCATGCTCTTCATCAGTTTTGGAATAAACGAGGATGTCATCGATGTAAATGACGACAAACTTGTCCAGATAATCCATGAAGACAGAGTTCATGAGCCTCATGAAAGTAGCCGGAGCATTGGTGAGGCCAAAAGACATGACGGTATACTCATATGAGCCGTAACGAGTAACAAATGCCGTCTTTGGATATCCTCCTTTCTGATTTTTATCTGATGGTATCCTGACCTCAGATCCATCTTGGAGAATACGGTTGCACCAGCTAACTGATCCAACAGATCATTGATGCGAGGAATAGGGTACTTGTTCTTGATTGTCACCGCATTCAACGGTCTATAGTCAGAGACTAGACGAGGCACGGTAGAATCTCTCTTCTTGACAAAGAGTACCGGACAACCCCATGGTGAACTGCTAGGCTGGATGAAATCCTTCGCTAACAGCTGATCAATTTGCTCTTTCAACAGAGCCAACTCTTCCACCGGCATACGGTAGGGCTTCTTGGAAATTGGAGCAGTACCGGGAAGTAGATCTATACAAACTCCACACTTCGGTCAGGGGCATGCCAGGCAACTCTTCCGGGAACACATCCGGGAAGTCACACACCACGTGTATGTCCTGGATTTCAGGAGGAGATTCGCCTTCCATAAAGCAAAGGAGGATCTCAGGTGAGTTGGGTACGACGGCGGACGGAGGTATTGATGTTGCAGGCCAATACTCCACAATGTCACCGGAAGGAGCGGTCACAGTAATGGTCTTTGCGGCACAGTCGAGATTAGCCTGATATTTGGTTAGCCAGTTCATGCCCAGTATGACATCAATGCCTTTGGACTTCAGGGCTACCAAGGCATAAGGAAAAGACAAGGAACCTATATTAATCTGGACCTCAGGAGTAACCCCATCGGTTTGCCATTTGGAGCCAGGAGTGGCAATCACCAAGGGATGGCTCATTTTCTCGAACGGTATGTGGTCTTTTGCAAAAGCTATAGATATGAATGAATGCGATGCTCCAGAGTCAAACAAAACTGTAGCTGAATTGCCGTTGATTCGTAACTCACCCATAAGAACGCCGGTGTCTTCCTCAGCTTGTTCAGCAGAGACGTGGTTCAGGCGACCACGCACAGTAGGTCCAGCCTTGCCAGCTGGAGTGGCAGGGGCTCGTGCAGGTGTCCCCTGATAGGTGCCTTCTGGGGGCACTCCCTGGAGTAGTGACCAGTCTGGCCACAGCTGAAGCAAGTGTTACCAGGTGGGACAGATAGCTGGGGGCGATACCCACTCCCTTGACCCAAATGTCGAAGTAGTGGGGCGCGGCGGTGGTGGCCTGTATCCCGCGGCCCTCGGCATGAATGGAGCACGCGGACAGCGCTGTAGGGAACGAAAACCCTGCGCTTCTTGTTCTCAGAACCCGAGGAACTCTGGCGGTCCCCTTGGGCTGGCCTCTTGGAAGACTCAAATTCCTTCCTTCCTTGCTCAAGAGTAAGAGCCTGGTTGAACAGCTCCTGGTAGTTCTGAAACTTGAAGGGCAGCAACTCATAGCGGAGCCTCGGCGCAAGCCCCTTGCGGAACAACTCTTGCTTGTCAGCATCATTGGTCACGTCCCGAGGGGCGTAACGAGAGAGATGGTTGAATTTGCACCCATAAGCTCGAAGATCCATATTCCCTGGTGCAATCCAGGAACTCCCTCCTCTTCAGGTCCATTATTGGCTGAGGTATGTAAGCCGCACGGAAGGCAGTGCGGAAATCCGCCCAAGTGAAAGCATGGCCTGCTTCAACAGCGCCACATGACTCTCCCACCAACAGCCAGCCGCACCAGTCAGGAGGTAGGTGGCGAAGTTGACTTGCTCGGCCACTGGGACATGCAGCGCGCCGAACTGGCGCTCCAGAGCGCGAAGCCAGTCATCAGCGTCCAGCTTCCTTAGCATCAGCAAAGGTGGGTGGCTGCGAGCGCAGGAACTCAGTGAGAGTGTTGCAGCCATTCCTCTGTGCATTCTGCTGCACCAACTGCTCAAGCAAGCGCTCATTGCGCCCACGGTTCTCCTCAATGGCCATCAAGACCTCAGCCATCGAGGGTGGTGGCGGCAGATCATCCTCATCATCATCGTGGTTACCGCGACCACCACGGCCTCCACGACCTCCTCGAGCCATTCTGGAGATTTGACAATGACACAGTTAGTATCTTTCTCGAATAGTCGAACAATAGCATTAGCGTCTACACAAGTACACAGACTAGGGACGATAATGCTTTGCGAGAAAAGTCAACAAGATAGAACTTGGGTCAAAGATCAGCATCATGTGCTACTAGTGAGAGTTAAGAAATCACAACTTAACACACTCTAGTTACACAATCCGGGACCTTATGTTCAAGTCCTTGGGTTAGAACCCGAAGAAAGGATCAAATGATTGGATTCGTAGAAACATCTGAGTTGATTTGGGATTACACGCAGCGGGAGCAACGTGACACATAACACTAAAGGTCGAACCAACCCCGTTTCTAATCATTTTGAAGTAACAGATGAGAAGTAAAACTTTAAACAAATCGAGGTAAGATTGCTCCGAGATTAGAGGGTAACCAGATAAGGAGTAAAAAGAATCCTAAGATGGTTTTCACAACTCATTTTTAGGTTAAAAATATTTTCACAAACACTAGACTCAACATCGACCAGTAGAAGGGTTTCCTACAGGCAGTACTGCTCTGATACCAACTTGTGGCGCCCGACCCGACTACTATACAGTGATGCTGTGTGTCACCGGTTAAGCGATACAACGGAGGTTACGGGTTTACCAATCCCCGGCCAAAACCTTTGGCAGGCGTTGCTGGGTACACCACACACCAACAACGCAACACCCCGATGATGCCTTAACACGGCACAACTCAATGCATAATAGAGAGATCAAGACTTGTGGAACAACTGGCACATCACAGACTCTACGACACAAAGCATTATAGTTCAACTCTTATAATAGAGAAAGATAGCAAATATTACAACCAGAGGTCACAGACCCAACAGTACATCATGCGGAAGCGAAATAAGTTGTTCTAAACAACAAGATCCAAATTATGGCCTAAGAGGCCTACAGATAAACATTCCAGCGCCAGCTGTTCCGGGATGTCCCAAGCTGCCACCTGGGAACCCCAGACTACTCGTCGACGTCCACAAAGAACCCACCTTCGAGGTCGGTGAAGTCCTCCTCTGAAATAAGCAAACGACGTTGAGTTCGACGAACTCGCAAGATTAAGAGCTATTAGCTCGATGAGGCTTTCAAAGTTTATGGCTGTTTTGCATAAAGCTGATTTTATTTGAAAAACATAACTCAATGGCATCGACTAATCAGAATATTTTCAAAAGAGGTAAGAAGTAAACTCTTTTCTTCTGATCATTTCAACAACAACCATCATCACCACTTCACCTGTCTACAGGCACCTCCCCGAATCACCCTCGAGGAAGTCAACCTTGCATTCTTTAGTACCTTAGTACTCAGTTTTTAATCATTCCGTTCAAGTTATTCTATGATCCTACCTCACTTCCCAAGTCGTCCATAACCGCGGACACGGCTTTTCGAAAAGATTTACCCTGCAGGGGTGTACAATGTTTGCCACGCGTACCGTCCGGCCCATTACCTGCGCATTAGCTCTCTTCCTGGAAAGCCGGCTGGGTGGGAGCGGTCGACTTCTCCCTCGTTAAGGACTTTCCAGGATCATCAGTGGCGGTAGGACTGCCAGGCACATCACCCCGCCCCACGGCCACTCATTTTCCTAATACACCATCCCATCTCAGTTCATACCACCATCATCACGCACGCGCAAATGAAAGCCCGAACTAGAGGACCCTGGCTAGCCCCGCCCGAGTTATTTAGTCTATGAGGCTTCCTGCACTGCGAATGCATAGGCCCCACGCATGGTAGCACGCTCAGTCTTGGTTCAAGAGGTAAAGAACTCACACTTAGGCGACGAGAACGAGACAACCCACCACATTCCATGTGGCCTCTCATCCCCGCCTTTAACACATGTTATTATATGTCACCACCATTTTCCACCATCATCCGAACATTCCACCACAGTTCCAACAATAGCATATCCACCGGACGACTAAGCATTTCACTAAGCATGGCTAAGCATAAACATAGCGGATATAATTAACTCAGGCCAACACAACAATCCTATGGATATTAGGAGGGAAACAGGTAATGGCATCGGAAAACATAATGCATCTAATAGGATACTCTAATCCAACCAAATTGACATTTGGAATCGCATGCAATATTATAGTGGAGAAAATATCTGCGGAAAACATAGGAGACATGCTCAGAGGGGGGATTACGCTTGCCTTGTTCGACGGACTGGTAATACGGGTCGTCAGGGTATTGTGGAGAAACCCCGATGCTTGATCTATCGATGCATAAGAACACCGAAAGAACACAATCAAATATCACTCAAGCAAACAAATGCAATGCACATACACATGATGACATGACAAGTTTGATGCACTGAAATTATTATACCAAATGTATCAATTTAAATGGGGTGCAAAATAATTAGATTGACAAGGGAGAAGAAAGTCCCATATTTGTTTTTAATGCTTTCCTGTGCTATGAATTCATGTAAATATGCATGTAAATGATGCTACTGATTAGGTATTGATTTGCTGAACATTTAGAGCCTTTCAACATCATTTTTGGAATTCTTTGAATTAAATAGAATTTCCAAAGTGCATTTAGTACTGCCATTTTTAGTATTTTTGACATACAGAAGATTTAAATTGGTCAATTAAGTCCAAATAAAATATGGATGTGTAAAGGGTGTCAAGACAAATTTTTAGACACCTTATTTGCTCAATTTGGAGTTTCAGAGCTAAAGTTATGAATTTTCAAAGTTTGCCATTTATTCTGCATTTTCTGTAATTCATTTAAAGAGGCAATTTATTTTGAGCTAACATGTGACCAAATGACAGAAACATGTCGAGCACACTTTCCTGAACATGTGGGAATTTGAATCATCCAAATTGGAGCATTTTTCAATTTGTTATGGATTTTACAAGTTATTCAAATTTCTGCACTGTTTTAAACGTTTAAAGAAAATTATGCCCGAAACGTTTTCTACTCAGGGCTGTGCTAGCCACTGCCGCTGACCTGCGGGTCCCGGGCCACGCTGGCAGCCACGCAAGCGCGCGGGCCCAGCGGCTGGTTTGACCGGAGCGCGGCGTCGCGGACGCGCGCGTCGGCCGTCGCCGGCGACGAGCACGGACACGTCGATCTACCCCCGAGGGAGCGTTCTACGGGCTGCTACGGACTCGCACGGGCGCGTGGAACACGAATACGGCGGCGCGCTACCTAATGGTCGCCGGAGCGACGCGCACGTCGGCGACCCGCGGTGGCCGACGGCGAGCTACAACGACACGGCGAAAACAGAGCGCTAAAAGAGGACGGAGATGTCCAGGAGGTTGCTCTGCTCACCCTCGACGCGTGGGTGCGATTCGTTGGTGCAGAGGTGGACGGGGACGGCGGCGATCTTCCTCGACGTGCGGCGGCCGGAGCGGAGGAAGACGAGCAAGAAGGCGGCGATCCCGGGCTCCCCTCTTCGATTCCTCGTGCAGGGAAGGAGAGGAAGACGCGGCGGAGACAATGGCAGTCTTCGATCTGCTCTTGGAGTCCTGGAACGGCGGCGATGCGGCGGCGGAGCTCAGCTACGGCTCGGCCATGGCGGCTAGGTTTAGGGTTAGGGTTCGGGGAGAGGGCAGCGAGGAAAATATCGGGGAGAGAGAGAGCAACGCCTCGGTGGCCTTCTTATCCCCCTCGCGTGAACAGCGGAGACCAGGGGAGGGCACGGCGGCGAGCTGGCGCGGCGGAGCCATGGCTCGGTCGCTACAGCGTGAAGAAGATGACAATCTTCTGAAAACCCCCCTGGCTGCCTTTTTCTCCTCACAATCAGGTCCTTTTCAGTTTCTTTCTTTTCCTTTTAAAACCAGTAGCATTTCCACCATTTAATTGAGGCACTTAAACAATTTATAAAAATTTGAGAAAAATCATGTAGCCTCCAAATATCATTTAGAGCACCACAAAAATTGGTTTGGCAAAATAAAAAGTTTTGCCACACTTTTGTTCATAGGGTTGTTTGTGGCATTTTTGGTAAAACAAAATGAATTTACTTTTGAATTTTAAAACCAGTGCAAAGTATTAAATTTTTAACCCTTGGAACTTCCTTGACAAATATGATTTGCATTTGTATTTGGGTTTGCCAAAGCAAGCACATTTGGACTTGCAAGGATTGAATTTAATTTGTGACATTGTTTCCATTTGTTTTAATTTGTTTTCCTCACTTGACTTCAACTTGAGCAATAAAACAAATGATGCCATGATGCAAGTATGAGAAGCAAAAGTGAAAATTTGGTTCCCATTTTAGGTTCACAAACATGGGGCTGTTACACAGCTCCTGGGCGCCCATGAACATGTACCATATCAGCAGGTTACTTTCTTTAGGACACAAAGCCAGGAACCAACATTGTGACCAATCTCTGTGGGGATTGTTGACCGCCATCTGCCACTCATATGGGATTTTCGGGGCACCCAGGTTGATAGGGCTCGCTTTATGGCCTGCCAAAGCACACAACAAAGACCAAACAAATGTATTAGCTAGTGTTGCGATCACATCCAATAGATCATAAATAATCATACACCCAAATATACTAGGGCCTGTTTGATTTGTAGGATAGGAAAGATGTAGAAATAGGGAAAGCATAGGATTGCCATGTCATGCACACTTCTATCCTATAGGATTTGGTTTGTACCAAAGTTTGTTTGATTCCATCAAGGGAATTGTAAAAAGAGTTTGGAGTGGATGTTAAAATTCCTGTGGGAAGTAGTACAAAAGATTTCTTAGGAAAAGTTCCTATAGGATACAATCCTACAAATCAAACAAGCAATAAAGGAAAATTTCCTATAGGATTGAATCCTATGCAAATCCTTTGAATCAAACAGGCCTGTAAAACCAAAATACAGGGCGTACTAAATAATGGTACTCTAACAACACACAAATGTCTCGAAGTTAATTACACATTAAATATGTAAGAACATACTCTATACATGAGTAAATGAATTGAAACATCTACCAGCTGCTAGTTAAAAAAAATAGTGGTACTGAACTAACCATAAACTGAAGGCTGCCAGAGAAAGACTTCGCCATCCCACTTTGTGACCGCCAAGATAGATCTCCCAATGTAGGCCATGTCCACATAAAATCGCGGGGCAAGGTGACCTTGGTTAAGGACAATCCATTTATTATGATCATCATCCTTACAGCCTTCAGCTACCTTTAGCATGACTATGAACTGGCTGAACACAGCAAGGAGAGTGTAGCGCCATGGCTGGCCGTTCGAACATCTCCAAGGTTCATCGGCAATATGAATCTTCAGAAGAGAAGCTTCGGCCCCATCGTGCTTAAATCTGAAAGGAGCACGAAACCGAAATTCGGCTTGCTCGATTGATTGGATCGGAATGGTGGTGTGAGTGTACAAGTGCGAAAGATGCCACTCTGTACTATCATCACGAACCATGGCTACCCAATTGCGCCTGTAACCAGCCCAGCGGCTACCTGGTTCGACGAACAAGGGCGCCGCCATGGAACGGTGGTTCAGCGGCATCAAAGTGGCATGTGTCACACCGGAATTACGACCTTTGTCCGCTGGCCAAGAAGAGGGATCGGTGTGCAGAAGGCAAGGAACATCCCACGGGTAGACCATGGCGGGATCATTTGGATTCGTCGTAGCAAGTTCAACGGTAGGGTGTATACCTTGGACGGAATAGGAGAAATGGGACATGGATAAAGGATCGCTTCTCCTAGAGATTACCTGGACAGGCCCATACGACAACTCCGGCCACTTGCTAGCAGCAGGGGTGGGGAGGTCAGGTTCTCCGCCTCCGTCCATGGACGATGAGGTGCGGGCCGATTTATCAACGTGATCTTCTTGGCTGTGGGCTACCAAGCCGCCGGGCAGCACGACTTGCTAGGCGGCGTGGCACCGTGTAGCGGACCTGCACTTAAAAATTGGCAAGATCCCTGTATATAGTGCAAACCCCTGGATCGATTCATTTGCACACACAGTCTAAGATGAATATCATGCAAATGCGTCAAATTTTATTACATCGCATGATCCAGACTTACAATTTTCATTACAAATTGCATAGCTCAAGGCTAGCATTTTACAAAGTTCAGCATAGCGGAATAAAAGTAGCAGTGAGTCTCCATCATGTTCATGTGCCACAGGCGAAAACATGTTGGTTGTAGACTCGAAATCCTTATACGAAACCTCACTCATCGTCTGAACATCCTGCAACAGGAAAAATGTTGCAACAAGGTGGGTCAGAACCATATAAAATGGATCTGGCAAGTGATACTCTGTGGACACTTAGTGGAATAACTCTAATAACCTATATGCATATTTGGCCGGTGGAGTTCAAAGGCTATTTTGCATAAAGCTAGTTTTATCATATCACTTTGTAAAACATTTTGCATCTATTAAATTGGTAACACTGGTAAAACCCCAGTGAAACCGTGACAACACATGGTAAAACCCCAGTGTGTCAGGTGACTACCTCCGGTAAAACCCCGGGGAGTCCCTAATGTTGTTTACTAACAAGTTTTATTGTGAAGTTGGCATGTTGGGATCCACCGTTGACGTCCTTGATCAGCTGCTCAGAATTGTCCGTTACCGGGGACACGGCTAAGTACTTAGTTTTGACACTCTCGAGAGGTTGTGCACGTTCACCACTTGAATCAATCAGCCCAAACTATCCTCTACACTCCATTAGTGATAAGGAAAAGGAGAAGATTAAGACGAGACATTTGGGAAACAGTCCCCTGTTCCTCTGGGCAGACCCATACAAAATATTCATCCGCTGAGAACTGCCGGAATCAGGTTCCTAGAACTTACTTAGTCAAGGCAGCCATAGTACCAAGTGGCTGCACTGGAAGCAATCTTCACTTGGAGTAAACATTGGTCCCTTTGTTCCTAGGTGGCAATCCACAAGTGAATATCCTTCAGGTAAAACCCCTGGGGACAACACTCAACTCTCAACAGCCAATCAAGCCCAAATCCACCCAGGTGTTCATTTAACTTAGTAGAATTTAAGCTTTTCAATAAAAACACATTTGCATAGCATCAATAATTCTACTAAGTTATCATAGGATTCTAGACACAACTAGTAAAAAGGAGATAGTAGTTTTAGCATAGCAATACTATCCAACACATGCATATAAAGAAAATACTCTAAGTCATGCATAGAAAAATACTTAGGAAATTTATGGGGATGTGCCACTTGCCTTGACAACAGGGAGAGTAGGAGTAGCAGTTGCAGAAGTCTTCGTTTCTCTTCGAAATTTCTAACACATCAAACAAGCCACAATAAAAATACAAGCAAAAACAACACTATATGAAAAATATGACATGCATGAGATGCAATTATTCTAAGGAAAAATGACATGCAAAACATTCTAAGGAACATAGACAAAATAACTTAAACAAGTTGGCTAGGTCAAGGTTGGATAAAGTAAACTTGATATAAATTAACTTGAATAGGTTGTATGGTTGCTCCAAGTCTTCACATTTTTGGTCTTCAAAGAATCTTCATCTCCCTTGTAGTTTCATTGATCTTCAATGATCTTCAATTAGCACTCTAGGGACTTAGTCATAAACACCAAGGACTTGGTCTATGTCCAAAGTGAAAGAGGAATAGGAAGGGCAGAAAAGATAGAGAGAAAGATGTAGTTGATCCTTCCAGAGGATCACCTCCAGGCTTCCTTGTAGCTTTCTCCTTGGTGTGATGACTTCATTGAAATTTTGTAGACTTGATGGTTCTGCAGACTTGATGATTTTGGTACCACCAGGGCTAGTCTTGGATGTAACTTAGCCACCACAAAGTCTAAGGGAAAGAAAAGAAAAGAGAAAGACTTAGAGAATATAGGTGGTTGGTCTTTTTGAAGTTCCTCTTGATTTCTTCTAAGTGTTTTTACTTCTTGGAGATGCTTCTGGAGTCTGTTTTCTTGGCTAAGTCCTTCATTATCCTTCTAGCTTCATGTTGAGAATCCCAATGATGGCAATGCAACATCTTCTTGTCCTTCATGGTTTTCACTAGTTCTAACTTGGTGATTTTCAATTTGGAGGGTCAAAAAGGGCTAACAAACAACCAATCAAAATTCTAAGGACAAGTTAACAAAAAAGGTGACTCAATAATTTACAAAATAAGGGGAAGGTCTCTCTGGCTAGGGGCAACTATTTGTGACATTTTGCAAAAAGAACAAAATAAAATAATGTGTAGAATTAAACTAAGTCAAAAATACTCAAATTAAGCCTCTCATTTTTAAATCACCAAAATAGTGCCCAAAAATATTTTATAACAGAGGCATAAAAATCTACATATCCTAAGGTTTCCAAAAATATTTTATTTGCAAAATTTGGATTTGTGGATCTAAAGTTAAGTCAAATTTACTCAAACTCCTCATTTGAAATTTGAATACCTTTAAACTATCAAATTTGAAAACTAACAGAGCAAAAAGATTCTACAGGTCCAGAGCTTTTCAAAAATATAAAGTTTCTTAAATTTGGCGAAACCAATAAAAAGTTCTAAAGGTTTGAATATGCAGGGGCTTTTCTGCAAAACAGTCAATTAATCTAAATAGGAAAAATCATTTTTCCACGTGGATCTGACTGGGCGCTGACTGGGTCTGACGTGGCTGCTGACTGGGCGCTGAGCTGGATAAGTGAAAAGATCTGGGCCGTTGGATCTGGATCTAAAGGTCTAGATCTACCCGTACCCTTTCGGTTAAAAGGATCTAATCGTGGCCGTACAGGGCAGATCGGACGGCTCTGATCGCGTTGACCAGACCGTGCGGCGCTAGGTCACCGGAGCGCGTCGGCCGATGGCGGCGACGGCTCGGCATGCCGTGTTCCGGCGAAAATAACAAGCGCGGGATGGGGCTTTGTTACCAAAGTGTGCAGGACGTCGAGGCGAGCTCGTAGGCGAAGTAGAGGACGGCAGCACTTCCTGGTTCCTCCTGGATTGCTCGTCGGAGTACAAGAAGGCGACGACGGCGTCGGTCGATGAAGCTCATGTCGATCTGAGGGCAGCAAAAATACGGGACCGTGTCAGGGAGGTGCGCAACAACAAAAGAAAGGGAAAGGGAGGGGTAGGAGGCTCGGGTGTCCTGGACTCGCCGGAAATGGAGAACCTTCGCCGGCGGCAGTGGCGGAAGTCGAGCTCGAGCACGAGTAGCCTGGGGGCTCTCGGGATTTGGTTCTTGGGGCAAATGGAGGAGGAGGGAGTGGAGATTATGTAGGAGCGGTTGTGGGAAGAAGATCGCGTCCTTGATGGCCGAATTGAAGAGGAAAATGCTGCCGTTTCTTGCCATGAACGGGAGCGCGAGATTTGGGGAAAGTAGCGTTGAAGATGGACCTGACAGGAGGGTCCCACCTGTCAGCGAGAGAAGAGAGAGAGAGGCCATTGCCGGGCTGGGGCTGGGCTGCGCGCGCGCGAGGGAGATGGGCCGAAGTTGGGCTGGCTCGGCCGGGGTGGTCTTCTCCATTTTTTTTGTTCCTTTTTCCTTTTTCTTTTCTGAAACGTTTAATAACTTTTGAAATAAGACTCCAAAAGAATTCAAACCAACTTGGTAAAATTTGTATAAATAAACTTTATCATTTTAAATAGTCAAACACACTTTTCAAGTACTTTTCATAAATATAAATTTGAAATATTGCATAATTGCTTAATTGACATTTTCTGTCAAATTTAAACTAGAGCTTTGAATTAAAATCATTTGTGGTTTAATAAAAACAAATAAAAATACCACAAATGTAAATATTTGAAAATAATTTATTTTCCAAATAAGTACAATCAAATCACAATAAAAAAATAGACATAACAAATAAAACCTTAATAATCAAAAACAATATATAGGGCATAACTTGCCCTTTTATTATATTTCAACTTTTGAAATTTTTAAATGCAAACAATGCAAGAAGATGATGAATGAATGCATGATTTTGAATTTGCAAATCAAAATACTTATAGTTTTCAAAAAGTTTTTAATTTTTTCTGATTTTTCAAATTCTTGAAAAACTAAGGATGTTACATACCGGAGCAGGGGCGACAGGGCCAGAGCCACCGCCTTCGTCCATGGTCGGTGAGTAGCAGGCCCATGGATCAACGAGATCTTCTTGGCTCGGTGGGCTACCTAGCCACGGGTCAGGAGATGGGAGGCTGGGTGGCACCGGAGCACGGCCAGGTCCACCGCCTCCGTCCATGGTCGATGAGCAGCGGGCCGATAGATGAAGGTGAGCTTCTTGGCGCGGCGGGTACGGCGGAGAGGAGTTGCGAGGTGGGCTGGAACTGTCCGGTGTTGTTCGAGAGACACCGGCGAGCGGGGCGGAGAGGTTGAGAAGCGTGGGGAATGGGTGCGGTTGTGGGAAGTAAACACAGGAGGGTAAAACAAAAATGGACAGTAAAAAGGAAGTCAAGGAACCGCTTTCACGCAAAGGAATGGTTCACTGACATGGCGGCCCACGGCCACCACCGCTTCGGGAACATAACCGGCGGAAAGTTGCAGAGCATACCGAAGGCAAAGAGGACAATAGCTGGAACAGCTTCATCGATTGAGAAGCAATAACTAAGCTCACACAGGGCGGCCATCATCGATTGGATACGGCCGGCCGGTCATGTCTAATATTTTACTACTACTAGACTACTAGTACGACCGGTCAAGTATATTTCATTGTTCCGGCATTATCTATCGTATCGAGTGGAACCAAAGTCTCCCAATGGTCAAACACATGGAGCTAGATCGATCACACCTACAGTAGCCCGTGCAAGATAGGTCGCTATTCGCAAACCACCCTCGACCTCGAGCAGTGCTCCTGCCTCAACAGGCGATTGAACGGACATCCGCTGTCATGTAACAACCCGAAATTTGTGAACCTGAAAATGTGGATAAAATTTCCACTTTTCCTTCTTGTGCATCATGGCATCCATATTAATTTGCTAAACAAATAAATCAATTGGTTTGACACCATTTAAAGACAAATTGCCAGAAAGGCCTAAAATCAATTCAAATGAGTTTGAGAAACTTTTGACAAATAAAAATTAGTTGAAGTTAATATATTTGTCAAGGCAGTTCCAAGAGTTCAAAATGTATTTCTCTCAAAGAAATTCAAATTGTAGAATTTAAAGAAATGGGAAAATGCAATAATGCCATACGCAATCCCCTATTTATTTCTCCACTCAAATGAACTCCAAATGACCTCAAATTTTTATGAGAGCTTGCCTCTGGTGCAAAGAGAATACCCCAAAAATTTCATAAATTTTGGAAATTGGTAAGGGCCTCAATTAATTCAAATACAGCTGCTGTAATAATATTCCAGAACATAAAAGGGCTTAGTGGTAAATGGGAAATGAAGCGCAGGGGGTTTTCTGCCAAATGTTCATCTTCTCCCTGTAGCGACCGCACGGCCGAGCCGCACCAGCTCGGGCGTCGCCGTCTTGCTCTCCGACCGCCCGATGCCGCCTCCCCCTGCTGTCGACCATCCCCACGTCGCAACCTGGTACAAGAAGGTGCCGAGGAACCCTAGCCCCTGCCCGCCAGTATTCTTCGTTGCTCCCTCTCTCTCGTTTTTCTCCGCCATGGCCGTGACCTAGCCGAGGTCGTCGCCGCGCAACGCCACCGCTCCAGGATGCCCCGAGCAGATCGACGAGCACCATCATTTCCGCCGCGTCCTCATCCCCTTCTCCGCCCGAGGAATCGAACCAGGAAGCCGTGAATCGGCGCCGCCATCTCCGTCTTCCCCGCGGCCGTCCGAGCACCGCCGAGCTTCGCGCCGCCGCTGTGGTCCACCTCCGGCCAAGACGTCGCTTCGCACGCAACGAGGGTGAGCTCACGGTCCCGTTGGACATCTCCTTCCTCCCCCCGTGCTCTGTAGTCGCCGGAGCACTTGCCGGCGACCATTTGGTCATTCCCCCGCCACTAGGGCCTGCACGACTTCCCACGGTAGATGCGTCCCCTCTCTGGCTCGCGCGCGCTCCTGGACGTCGGCGTCATCCTCGCCAACCGGCGGTGATCACCGCTGGCGTGCGCGCGATCCGCGCATGCTCAGGTCAAACGGACCGTGGGCCTCATGCTGGCGTGGCTGCCTGTGTGGCTGCTGAGTTGGCCACGGGCCCCATCTGTCAGTGAGTGTATTCCACGCGGGTATAAACCCAGAACGGTGAAAAAACGTCTTGGCGAATTTCTGTTTAATAAGAAAACGAAAAAAACAGAATTGCAGATTCAAATCTTTAATTCTAAAATCCATAACAAATTGAAAAATGATCCAAATGGAACCATTCAAATTTCTATGTGTAGATATTGAAAAGCTATATCTGTTGGTATCATTTCTACACAAAGTTGAATAAATAATTTTGCAACTATTATTTGAATACAGAAAATGCAGAAGTAAATCACATCTTGAAAAATTCATAACTTTAGCTCTGTAATTCCAAATTGAGCAAATAAGGTGTCTAAAAATTTGTCTTAACAAACTCTACACATCCATTGTTTATTTGGGCACATTTGAGCAATTTAAATCCTCTGTTTGTTGAAAATACTAAAAAATGGCAGAACTGAAAATGCAACTTTGGAAATTCATATTTAATTCAAAACAATTCCAAAAATTATGTTGAATGGCTCAAAATGTCTAGAGGAACATTTGCTATCTATTTTCAAGCATTGCCAACCAATAATGAACTTTGGTATCATTACTAATTTGCACTTCCCAAAAATGGCAGATTCAAATAGCAATTTGAAATACTCACCAAATATTCATATTTGCTCAGAAAATTGCAAACAACATATCAAAATGTTCAGCAAGTCAATACCTAACAGGAAACAACATTTTCATGCATGTTAGAATAATATTTAGGTGTTGGTCTTATTAGAGTGATTAATATGCCACTAAGATAAATATGAGGGTATGCCAAATATTGCCTAATTATTTGGGACACTCATTTAACTCGATGATCATGTCTAGGATCTCTTAGTTGCATTAAAATGTCATATCATCATGAGTGTGCATTACACCTACTTGTATTCATGTTATTTATGTTGTTTCCTTTCCGGTGTTGTTTGTGCTTCGGTAGATCGAGGAGTTGAAGTGCAACCACAATTCTTCGACGATTACTACTGCCTGCCATATCAACAAGGCAAGCGTAATCCCCCCTCTGAGCATGTCTCCTCCTATTTTCCACAATTATTTTCTCGACTATAATATTGCATTCGATTCCAAATGTCTTTTGCCTGGATTAGAGTATCCTACTAGTTGCATTAGATACCTGTTGCCATTACCTGTATCCTTCCTAATATCCATAGGACTGAAGTGTTGGCCTGAGTTAATGATACTTGCGATATATATATGCTTAGCCATGCTTAGTTAAATGCTTATTAGTCCGGTAGATGTTTCGATTGTCGGAAAAGTTGATGGAATGACCGGATGTTGTGGAAAATTGTGGGAACATAAATAAACTGTTTAAAGACGGGGATGAGAGGCCACATGGGATGTGGTGGGTTGTCCCGTTCTCGCTGCCTAAGTGCGAGTTCTCCCCTTCGAGCCAAGACTGAGTGTGCTTCCATCGGTGGGCCTATGGGATCTCTATCGACCAACTAACTTGGGCGGGACTGGCCAGGGTCCTCTAGTTTGAGCTTCCATTTGCGCGTGCGTGAAGATGGTGGTCTGGACTGGATGAGGATGGTGGTGTTTAGGAAAATGAGTGGCCACGGGGCAGGGTGTTGGAGGCACTGAACCTGTCCCGTCCTCACTGATGATCCTCGGTTAGTCTCAAGCAAGGTAAAGGTTGTAACCGCTCCCACTCAGCCGGCTTTCCCCGGAAGAGAGCTAATGTCAGGCAATGAGCCGGACGGTACCGGTGGTTAAAAACAGTACACCCCTACAGGGTAAATCTTTTCGAAAAGCCGTGTCCACGGTTATGGACGACTTGGTGCCAGATTCAGAGACCATAGAAAACCTGAACGGAATGATTAAAACCTGAGTACTAAAGGTACTACCAAGAATGCAAGGTTGACTTCCTCGAGGGTGATTCGGGGAGGTGCCTTCGTAGACAGGTGAAGTGATTGATGGTGATTGTTGATTAAGTTGATCAAAAGAAAAGAGTTTACTTCTTACCCCTTTGAAAATATTCTGATTAGTCGATGCCAGATGTCTTTTACTAAAGAAAACCAGCTTTATGCAAAACAGCCATAAAACCTTTGTAAGCCAATCATCGAGCTAGTAGCTCTAGTAATCTTGCAGAGTTCGTCGAACTCAATGTTGCTTTGTTGATTCTTTCATAGGAGGACTTCATCGACCTTGAAGGTGGGTTCTTTGTGGACGTCGACGAGTAGTCTGGGGTTCCCAGGTGGCAGCTTGGGACATCTCCGGGACAGCTGGCGCTGGGAATGTTTATCTGTAGGCCTCTTAGGCCATAATTTGGATCTTGTTGTTTAGAACAACTTATTTCGCTTCCGCATGATGTACTGTTGGGTCTGTGACCTCTGGTTGTAATATTTGCTATCTTTCTCTAATATAAGTGTTGAACTATAATGCTTTGAGTCGTAGAGTCTGTAATGTGCCAGTTGTTCCACAAGTCTTGATCTCTCTGTTATACATTGATAGTTGTGCCTGTGTTATGGCATCACTCGGGGTGTTGCGTTGCCGATGATCCATGCCGAGCACGCCTGCCAATGGTTTTGGCCTGGGAGTGGTAACCCAGTAACCTCCGGTTGTATCACATGACCAGTGACACACATCATCGTTGTATAGTTCTGTGGTCGGGGCACGACAAGTTGGTATCAGAGCAGGACTGCCTGTAGGAAACCATTCTACTGGTCGACGTTGAGTCTAGTGTCGTGAAAATTATTTATAACCTAAAAATGAGTTGTAAAAACCATCTTAGGATTCTTTTACTCCTTATCTGGTTACATTCTAATCTCGGAGCCATCTTACCTCGATTTGAGTTAAAAGTTTTACTTCTCATCTGTTACCTCAAAACTTAGGATCACGAGGTTGGGTTCTACCTATAGTGTTACATGTCAGGTTGCTTCCGATGCGTGTTGGGTCAAAATCCACAGTAAACACCGTTGTTTAGCAACACTCTCCTTCTTTCGTGCTTCGGTTGTTTTGCAACTAATTGGGTGTTCCTTTCTTTGGGTTTTAACCGTGGTCTTGAACCGAAGGTCCCGGATTGTGCTGTGATTCTGGTATGTTGAATTGTGTGGGTTGTTACCCATGTGATCGTTATGCCATTTATGATTCTCGGCACATGAAGCTGACCTTTAACCAAGTACTTTCTGTGGTCAGTGAGGTAATGTTCAACCATTTACCACACCTCAGCTGGCTATGTAACTTCAGCTCTCCCTTAGCCTTGTTTTAGGTTCTGTCTGGGAACCATCGGGGTTACGACCAAGATTCCCCTAGCGAGTCTCCCAACTATGTTCGTGACTCTGCTGCACCTCTCCTTTTTGGGCATGGTTATCACAATTGAGTAATAACCGGTGCATCTTCAACATCTTAGGATTCTCCTGAGCATGTTTCGTACTCTGATCTGCTTTCCAACCTTTGTCTGTCAGTTGACAGTAAAGTTTTATCGTGCGTTGGTATGTTCCGATGCAAGTCACTCTCTTGATCCGTCAAGACTTTCCACTTCGTCGTGTTAGGAGAAACAAACTCCAGTACCTTGTCCATTTCTCGGACCAAGTCAAAGTATTGTAATCTTCCGAATGAGGGCCTTGTTTAGCTTTTGTTCTGTTCCAACTTAGAGTGTCACACTCTTTGATATCAGGGTACCGTGCTAAGTATCATGATCCTCTTGATGAAGTGATGCTCTTACACTTCGTTACGCTCCGTTTTCCGAGTGACTTGTTACTCGAGAATGATAAGTCATGAGCAATGATGTGGCTATCGGACCTTCTCAGCAGTTCCTACTGAGCGGAAATCCAGGGACACCCATTGTAATTCTTAGCATGAGTGGGTAGCCGATCAATAAGATGAATTTGACTCCGTTACCAAGTTCGTTCTCTCAGGTGCACTTCCTCGGTCAAAGAGCTAGGTTTGCGCCGAAGCTCCCAAGACCACATCGTCTTGCCTTGTAAGGCATGATTTCTCTCTCGAACTCAAGACATATCGGTGGATCGTGATATTCTGGAGGTCTTTCCAGAAGTATTGCCAGGTTGTCACCTGACCGTGATGTTGAGCTTATGAGTAAGCTGGTTCTCTGAACAACTCCCTTCTCCAAGAAAATCGTGCTGGATGTCCTGAATTATTCAGTTGAGCTTAAACATCTTGGAGAGTTAAAAGATAAAAGCTCTATCCAATATAGTTCCTTCCTAAAGGGATGTCTAGTCTGTTCGTGTTGAAGCCAGGAAGTATCTCCTCGTTGGATATGATAACCTCCAAATCTTTTGATTTGAATTGGGCTATCATCAAATCAAACTCAGACCAACCTACCTGAATGTGTTAGTCCGACCAATACTTATGCCCGTTCATGCAACATATGAGTCTACCGTCTTGGAGTATCTGGATAAGTTTGTTGTTGAGCCCACCAACTACCTTCTTATTTTCTCCATGTTTGAGGAGATTTATATTGGATAGTGGGCGTTAGCATTGGAAACTTGTTAGAACTAACTTTGTGTCATCACACGGTATGTGTTCTGGAAGTTAGAAGTGACTTTCTCTGGTTCACGTGCAATTGCTGAAAGATGTCGCCGTGGATCTGAGTGAATTGTCTAGTTTCCTCGGAATCATCTCAAGTCCATCATGCATATTCAGAAGATCCCTAGAATGGGATGTCGTTACTTCCATTCCTTGAGAATTCCATCTATGCATCCAAGCCACTGATTGAATTGTTCCAGAAAGAGAAGAAGTCTGAGAACTTCTTTTGTCTTCGTTGGTATTTCCCAACAGGGACTCAATGGTGTATTGTTGCAAGTAATTCGAGTAGGTGCAGAGGTCTTCTGACAAGTTGCTAATACGTGAGTTCCGCAATCTCGTTCCTCCTCTGGAGTTTGATATTCTAGTCTAGATCTTGGGGTCCTAGCAACTGTAATCCATTGGTATGCTTTGCAAAGACTTCCTATTCATACATGCTGAGTCTGAAGTATCTCTACACCTAACCAGATCTGAATCTCAATCAGAAACTGATGGTTGGTGATCCTCAAGAAGTTTGACCCCGATGTCTAGAACATCCAGAAGCTTTCCCGATACTAACTTTCTCGGAGTTTCTAAAAGTTCTCTCGGTCCACCTTCTCGACCCTTCCCCTGTGGTTCAAAAGGTTCATCGGCGAGAACTATTCTACTCAAGCCGTCTAGGATAAGTCACCTCTTCATCTGTTGGAATCTTGTTTTAACATTCTTCCTCAGAAAATTCAGGGCCTTGTGCAAAATTCATATTCTCAGTCTTTTGAGGAACAGTTGCCTACCAGCTGGAAACTCCTTATCAATCTCCCGTCACCCGCAGGTGTCTCCTAACTGTCAATTCAAAGAATGCTTGAAGTCTCATCCTAGGATTCTAATGGAAGGTACTCGGTCATTGTATCTTCACAAAGATCCATCCTTCTGGAGAGGTTTCCTTCTTTCCTATGGTGTAATCGGATGAGGACCTCGAAGTGAAGCCGATGACGATCTTCATGATGCCCTCGATCAACCTCATCAAGAAGAAAGCCACCTGACGCGAGAAGATCGTGGAGTACCTTGTAAACCGTTTCCCTCTTTCCTACTCTAAGAATCTCGGGACGAGATTCCTGTAAGGGGGTAGAATTGTAACAGCCCGAAATTTGTGAACCTGAAAATGTGGATAAAATTTCCACTTTTCCTTCTTGTGCATCATGGCATCCATATTAATTTGCTAAACAAATAAATCAATTGGTTTGACACCATTTAAAGACAAATTTCCAGAAAGGCCTAAACTCAATTCAAATGAGTTTGAGAAACTTTTGACAAATAAAAATTAGTTGAAGTTAATATATTTGTCAAGGAAGTTCCAAGAATTCAAAATGTATTTCTCTCAAAGAAATTGAAATTGTAGAATTTAAAGAAATGGGAAAATTCAATAATGCCATACGCAACCCCCTATTTATTTCTCCACTCAAATGAACTCCAAATGACCTCAAATTTTTATGAGAGCTTGCCACTGGTGCAAAGAGAATACCCCAAAAATTACATAAATTTTGGAAATTGGTAAGGGCCTCAATTAATTCAAATACAGCTGCTGTAATAATATTCCAGAATAGAAAAGGGCTTAGTGGTAAATGGGAAAAGAAGCGCAGGGGGTTTTCTGCCAAATGTTCATCTTCTCCCCGTAGCGACCGCACGACCGAGCCGCACCAGCTCGGGCGTCGCCGTCTTGCTCTCCGACCACCCGATGCCGCCTCCCCCTGCTGTCGACCATCCCCGCATCGCAGCCTGGTACAAGAAGGTGCCGAGGAACCCTAGCCCCTGCCCGCCAGTATTCTTCGCTGCTCCCTCTCTCTCGTTTTTCTCCGCCATGGCCGTAACCTAGCCGAGGTCGTTGTCGTGCAACGCCACCGCTCCAGGATGCCCCGAGCAGATCGACGAGCACCATCATCTCCGCCGCGTCCTCTTCCCCTTTTCCGCCCGAGGAATCGAACCGGGAAGCCGTGAATCGACGCCGCCATCTCCGTCTTCCCCGCGGCCGTCCGAGCACCGCCGAGCTTCGCGCCGCCACTGTGGTCCACCTCCGGCCAAGACGTCGCTTTGCATGCAACGAGGGTGAGCCCGCGGTCCGTTGGACATCTCCTTCCTCCCCCCGTGCTCTGTAGTAGCCGCGCCGTCGTTAACCGCGGGTGACCGCGCCACCGCGCGTCGCCGGAGCACTTGCCGACGACCATTTGGTCATTCCCGCCGCCACTAGGGCCTGCACGACTTCCCGCGGTAGATGCGTCCCCTCTCTGGCTCTCGCGCGCTCCTGGACGTCGGCGCCATCCTCGCCGACCGGCGGTGATCACCGCTGGCGTGCGCGCGATCCGCGCATGCTCTGGTCAAACGGACCATGGGCCTCATGCTGGCGTGGCTGCCTGCGTGGCTGCTGAGTTGGCCACGGGCCCCATCTGTCAGTGAGTGTATGCCACGCGGGTATAAGCCCAGGTCGGTGAAAAACGTCTCGGCGAAATTCTGTTTAATAAGAAAATGGAAAAAAAACAGAATCGCAGATTCAAATCTTTAATTCTAAAATCCATAACAAATTGAAAAATTGTAATGCACCTGCACTAAGAAAATGGCAAGGTACCTGTGTATAGTGCAACCCCTGGATCGTTTCATTTGCACACATAGTTTAATATGAATATCACAACATTGTATCAATTATTAAACGAATGATCCAGACTTGGAAAAATAAATGGTTCGATACATCTTTGCATAGCTTAAGCTAGCTTAAAACAATAAAGCAGCGGAAATAAATCTTCAATGAGCCTCCATTCTTCATGATGCGCCACAGGCGAAAACATGTTGATTGTAGACTCGAAACCCAAACGTAGTCCTTACTCATCGTCAGAAAATTCTGCAACAATTAATAATTTGCAACAGAGTGGGTCAGATACCATTAAAAATGGATCTGGCAAGTGACACTATGTGGACACTTAATGGAATAACTCTATAGCCTATATGCATATTTGGCTGGTGGAGTTCAAGGCTATTTTGCATAAAAGCCAATTTTGCCTAACACTTTGTAAAACATTTTCTTCAAATGTTCGAGACAATATGGCATGAAATCCATAGTCTCTTCTGCCCTTGTTCACCCATCAAAATTTTACTTAATGAAATTGAGATGTTGGGAGCCTCCGTTGACATCCTTGATCAGCTGCTTGAATTGTCCGTAACCGGGGACACGGCTAAGTACTTAGTTTTAACTCTGCAGAGGTTGTGCACTTTCACCATTAGACCCAACAAATCCAAACTATCCTCAAGCACTCAAGTTGTGCTAAGGAAAAGGAGAGAGTTGAGACGAGACTTTTCAGAAGCATTTTCCCATCCCATGCTGGCTTGACCCGTTCCACCTACATCCTCTACATCTGCTTGTCAAGCCGGGAGGAGTCCACGCAACTTAATCCATCTAGCCAGAGCCCATATGACTAATGGCTGCACGGTAAGCAACTTCACTTAGAGAAACTTTGGTCCCTTTATTCCTGGGTGGCAACCACAAGTGAATATCCCGTAGAGGTCACCCCTAGGGACAACACCCAACTCTTGCATCTTCTTATCAAAGCCAAATCCACCCAGGTGGTAAATTAACTTAGTAGAATTAAGCTTTCAATAAAACACTTTTGCATAGCATCAATATTTCTACTAAGTTATCAATAGGATTCTAGACACAACTAGTGTAAAGGAGATAGTAGTTTTAGCATAGCAATACTATCCTACACATGCATATAAAGAAAGTACACTAAGTCATGCATCGAAAAATACTTAGGAAATTTATGGGGGTGTGCCACTTGCCTTGGCAAACAGGAGTGTAGTAGTAGCAGTTGCAACCACTTTCGTCTCTCTCCGGAATTTCTAACAAGTCAAATAAATCACAAATAAACACACAATCATAAATGCAACACTTAGAAAAATATGATATGCATGAGATGCAGGATGACACAATAATTATGGTATGAAAGACATGCAAACAAAATAAGGGAAAGACATAAATAACAATATCCCATTTAGCTAAGGCAAGGTCCAGGTTGAGCCTAAAGTAAACTTGATAAAACAACTTGAAAAGTTGTAAGGTTATTCTAAGTTTTCACAACTTTGGTCTTCAAATAATCTTCAACTCCTTTGTAGCTTCATTGATCTTCAATGGTGTTCAATTAGCACTCTAGGAACTTAGTCTTAAACAAAGGACTTGGTCTATGTCCAAAGTGAAAGACAAATTATGAAGGAGGAAAAAGATAGAAAGAAAGATGTAGTAGTTGGTCTTCCAAGAATCATCTTCAAGCTTCCTTGTCGCTTGCTCCTTCGTGTGCTGACTTCATTGAAATTTGTAGACTTGATGGTTCTGCAGACTCGATGGTGTTGGCAGCATCCAGGTTGGTCTTGAATATAACTTAGTCACCATGAAGTCTAAGAGAAGAAGGAAGAAAAGAGATAAAGGAAAGAAGGACTTAGAAAATGTAGGGGGGTTGGTCTTTATGAACTTCCTCTTGATTTCTTCTAAGTACTTTTCTTCTTGGAAATGCTTCTGGAGTCTTGTTTTCTTTGCAAAGTCCTTCATTGGTTTCCACTAACTCTAACTTAGTGGTTTTCGACTAGGATTGTCAAAAGGGCTAACATGCATCCTCAATTTT
Source organism: Poa pratensis (assembly GCA_947311845.1). Taxonomy (NCBI): domain Eukaryota; kingdom Viridiplantae; phylum Streptophyta; class Magnoliopsida; order Poales; family Poaceae; genus Poa; species Poa pratensis. The sequence goes on along the minus strand of CAMZMU010000034.1, from coordinate 80,465,882 downwards.
CTAAGGAGGAAAGTCATGTAAGAAGTGCAAAATATTTCTAAGGACTTGATATGCATGCAATGCCATGAAAATTACTCTAAGGAAAGCAAGGAAAGTAAGATGTTCCAAAAATAACTAAGAACCAAAGAGGTCAAACAATAAGTCAAAATAATTTCTAAGTAAGAGTTCATAAAATAAGGTGTTGGTATTTTTCTAAGGAAAAATACTTTTAAAACAATAGTTGATAAAATTTCTAAGGACAAACACTTGTCAAAAATAACACTTAGGAAAATATTCTAAAACAACTAAGTTTTCAAGATGCTAAATTTTTCTAAGGAAAAGATTTAACACTTTTAAGATGTTGAAATTTTCTAAGGAAATAGTGTTGTCAAAATAATTATCAAATATTTTCTAAGGAAGAAAAATACTTTGTTTGGAGAGGCAAAATATTTCTAAGTACTTTTTGTAACTAAAGTGATCAAAATATGACTAAGTCATTTTATTAGCCGAATAGGTGAAGAAAAATAATTTTTAATTATTAAAATAACACCTAAAAAGCAATTAATCAATATTAATTACAAAAATCATAGAAAATACTTTTACAAAATTGGTAGAATATTCCTACGGCCAAGTATTAATTAAACAAAGTTAAAGCAATTGGATTTGCCCAAAAATAGTTTTTAAAACTCAAGTTAAGTCAAATTTACTTAAACAAACAAATTTAAAATTTGAACCAATTTGAATTTGTCAAAACATAAATTTAACTATGCTTTCCAAAAATATTTTATTTGTAAAATTTGGCCAAACCAATAAAAAGTAGTGATAGATCTAAGATCTAGGGTTTTTCTGCAAATCTGCCGGTCTTCGGTTGACTGTTGACTCTGACCGCTGACGTGGCGATGACGAAGCGCTGACTGGGCGCTGACTTTACGGTTGACTACGAATTTTGACCAAAAATAAAGTTGCTCGGATGGAAAAACAATCTTAACGAAAGTTGTAGAGAATCACGTGCTCTATCTAACTATCACAATTATATCACAAGTGGATGAATAGATTGGTCACAAATCGCATTATACCTTTCTGGTCCGAAACTTTGACCGCGAATATCTCCTGGCTCGCTCGACCAAATGAGGTGAGGCTTGGGGCAAAAGAAAGGTCTTGATCAGGGGAACAACTTTCGTTTTCACGGCACGAAGATTTGAGATCGTTTTCTTCTCCGAAAATCGTCAAACACAAACTGTATTGTACAGAAATTCCGTAGGTCAAAACGAAAAGTGTTCAACAGCAAAGTTGTAGACAAGGGTTAGATCTAACTTCTCACCAATGGAAATTCTATTTGAACAACCGAGCGCGAAGAGATATAAGAAATACGACTTCAGATCTGAAGTATTGCGAGCCGAAATTCTCTCTCCACGGTTGATGAAAAGAGTTGAGGCTTCCCGGGATGGAAAGGTATTGAGGAGATCTTCAACAATGCTTCAGGTTCCGTCGCGATTCGAGATCGTTTTGGTTGGTAGATCAACGAAATATGATTTCGCTGATTAGGGTTTCGGTGGAACGAAAAGGGGGAAAGAGATGCCGGCGGCTACAGGGCTTTATATAGGCCAAGGGTCGGTGGAATAGCTTGGGCTCGAAGTTATGAACGCGTAGGATCAAGCGGATCCGAATTTGGAGTTATATTTGTTAAGATATTCGTTTTTGAGTGGAAAGGATTTGAAAACGGATATTTTGGTAGAAATTTTCCATCGGGTTCGAACTTGGTCTGGCCCGGGCTGGCTCGGTACGTTAATGGGCCGGCCGGCTTGGCCCGTTTCTTTTTTTTTTCCTTTTTGTTTTTTTTTGTTTCGTATTTCTATCATAACTTTTGATTTAAAAGTTCAAATGAACTCAAACCAATTTATATAGTTTTGTAAAATAAAATAAAACTTTTCATTAAAACTTTCAAAAACAATTTTCCAAACTTTTCAAATTTTGAAATTCAAATATTGCATAAAGGTTTAATTAGACCTTTATGTTAAATTTTATAAATAGGATTTTATAAAAAAAATCTTTTGAACTTAGATTTAAAATACATAACAAAATATGGGTAATAAGATTCCATATCACTCAATAAGATAATTTTGCACCAAATCATTTTGTTTATAAAGAGTTTGATAAAACAAATCAATTCAAAACTCATTTTAAAATCCAAATAAATATTTTCTTTCAAAAACAAAACTATAAAACTTGGAAATAAAGAATAGGTAAGTAATAGAATATTTCCCAAAACATACTAACAATTCACAACCAAACATTTAACACAAAGGAGTATTCCACAATACTTCAAAATAATATATTGGACATAGATAGTCCTTCTAATATATTTTCTTAAATAGGTTTTCAAGTGGAATTATAATTCCCACTTTTGAAATATCCAAATGCATACAATGCTATATGATGATGAATGCATGCATGATTTTTCTTTTCAAAGCAAAATACATAATAGTTTTCAAAAGTTTTAAATTTTTCTGATTTTTCAACTTTTTGAAAATCTTGGGATGTTACAGACTACCACCCTTAAAAGGAATCTCGTCCCCGAGATTCGAGAAGGCTAGCAAAAGGTTGTGACTGGGATAACTGGTTGGGCTACCACCCTTAAAAGAATTTTTGTTGGTAGTGAAAACTTCGAAGTGCTAACTTGATTGAGAACGTACGGTTCACCTCTTCCACATTGATGTGGTTCACATATCCTTTATCAAATGGATTTGGCTTGGTGGCTGCTTCGGCCCCTTTCCTTTCTGGGCATTCATTGGCATAGTGGCCCTTGTTGTTGCACTTGAAGCAAAGCACTTGGCTGATGTCTTTATTGTGGGGGTTGTTCTGGGGTTTCTTGTCTGGGCACTCAATAGAGTAATGTCCTTGCTTCCTGCAGGTGTAGCAAGTGATATGACTGATGTTTTTCTTGTGATCTCCATTGCTTCCCTTGAATTTACCCTTGGGCTCATGATGTTTGAGGTGACTCCCTTTATTATGGTGATTCCCCTGTTTGTGACTATGGTTCACATCAGGAGTATGGTGTCTCTTGAATGAAGGCTCAGAATGATGTTTGTTGATACTCAACTTTCCCTTCATATTTCCAGTCTTCCTGATATTATCCTCCAGTATGATTGCTTGGTCCAATAAGGCCTGATACTCCCAAGCATGTGTGACTGTGTAAGGGACTTTCATCTCGTCGCATAGTCTCTTGAGAAAATTTTCCTCCCTCTTTACCTCGGTATATATGCCTTCAGGGGCATAACGAGACAATGCATAGAAGTCATCTCTATACTCCTTGAGCGTCCTGTCCCCTTGCCTCAGGTTTAGGAACTCTTCTTGCTTCAGGTTCAAAATGTCAGAGGAGATGTGAGCATTACAAAATCCTTCCTTGAACTCTTTCCAGGTTAAAGTATCAAATGGGTGGGTGCTATGATAAGTTCTCCACCATTGAGCAGCAGGCCCTTCCAAGAGATAAGATGCAAAACTTACTTTCTCTGTGTCGGTGCACTCACAAGTTACCAGATCTTTGTCTACTAATCGTAGCCAGTCGATTGCCACATTTGGCTCATTTGTACGGCGGAACGTGTTAGGTTTTAGACTTAGAAATTTGACAAGTCTATCCTCCCGGGTTAGGGGTGGCGGTGGTTCACTTTGATTTGCCTTGATCTGAGCCATCATGGTCATTAGCTGGGTTTGTGCTGCCATCATCTGTTGCAACATTGCTCCAATGTTGCTGTTGTTGTTGTTGATCTCAGGTGCACTATGGGGAGACATCTGTGGGTTTTAGAATAGATGAGTACAAGATAGAAAGATCTAAGAGGAATATTCCTACCCATAAAGCAATTTGACACAAACAACCACACATGATAAAAACTCACAAACTTTTGAGAAAACCAAACTAGTCGTTTTGGATCGAAGTACCTAGGATATGGGGAAACAATATGATAGTACTGCCATACCACAATTTGATAAGTCAATACATCACATGGTTTCTTTATTCTAATACATAAGGGGGTCTAGTCTATCTCCTTCTGAGTGCATCGAGTTCCTCCTCTATCCTTGATCATCAAAGTATTTCTGGGTGTTGTGAAGTCTAAATGAAGTCTTCTTCCAAGGTTCTCGATGGCCTCCCATGCTGCACTTCTTGCTGAATCAAAGAATGATGTTCGAATTATTGGGTTTGTGAACATTCAGCAACCTTTGGTCTTGTGGTCATCGTCTTTGTTCTTGTATAGATGGAGTTGCACCCACCAGTACTCTTGACCTTCACCCATGAAAGGAAAACCTTTGTAGACTGCTGCTCCTTCAAGTCCCATGCTCAACATGAGGTCCTTCAAAGCTTTTGGAAACTCAGTCTCACATTCCAAGGTCATGGTCATTGCTGGACCTTTCTTGAGTGATTCCAAGGCGGGACATCTATAAATAAGATAAGGCATTTAGAACGCGAATAGTTAAGAAGTTACAAGAATGATATCAAAAGTTTTAGACGAAGAACAAATAAATTTTTGTCCTATGGGCTTTCTTATTTCTAACCAGACTTAGGGTTTCGAACCTACAGGCAACACAGTGCTCTGATACCATCTGTAGCACCTGCACTTAGAAAATGGCAAGGTACCTGTGTATAGTGCAAACCCCTGGATCGTTTCATTTGCACACACAGTTTAAGATGAACATCACAACATTGTATCAATTATTACACGAATGATCCAGATTGGAAAAATAAATGGTTCATTACACTTGCATAGCTTAAGCTAGCTTAAAACAATAAAGCAGCGGAAATAAATCTTCATGGCCTCCATTCTTCATGTGCCACAGGCGAAAACATGTTGTTGTAGACTCGAAACCCAAACGACTTACTCATCGTCAGAAAATTCTGCAACAATAAAATTTGCAACAGAGTGGGTCAGATACCATTAAAAATGGATCTGGCAAGTGACACTATGTGGACACTTAATGGAATAACTCTATAGCCTATATGCATATTTGGCTGGTGGAGTTCAAGGCTATTTTGCATAAAAGCCAATTTTGCCTAACACTTTGTAAAACATTTTCTTCAAATGTTGAGACAATATGGCATGAAATCCATAGTCTCTTCTACCCTTGTTCACCATCAAAATTTTACTTAATGAAATTGAGATGTTGGGAGCCTCCGTTGACATCCTTGATCAGCTGCTTGAATTGTCCGTAACCGGGGACACGGCTAAGTACTTAGTTTTAACTCTGCAGAGGTTGTGCACTTTCACCATTAGACCCAACAAACCCAAACTATCCTCAAGCACTCAAATTGTGCTAAGGAAAAGGAGAGAGTTGAGACGAGACTTTTCAGAAGCATTTTCCCATCCCAACTGGCTTGACCCGTTCCACCTCCATCCTCTACATCTGCTTGTCAAGGGGAGGAGTCCACGCAACTTAATCCATCTAGCCAGAGCCCATATGACTAATGGCTGCACGGTAAGCAACTTCACTTAGAGAAACATTGGTCCCTTTATCCTGGGTGGCAACCACAAGTGATATCCCTTAGAGGTCACCCCTAGGGACAACACCAACTCTCATCTTCTTATCAAAACCAAATCCACCCAGGTGGTAAATTAACTTAGTAGAATTAAGCTTTCAATAAAACACTTTTGCATAGCATCAATATTTCTACTAAGTTATCAATAGGATTCTAGACACAACTAGTGTAAAGGAGATAGTGTTTTAGCATAGCAATACTATCCTACACATGCATATAAGAAATACACTAAGTCATGCATAAAAAATACTTAGGAAATTTATGGGGGTGTGCCACTTGCCTTGGCAAACAGAGTGTAGTAGTAGCAGTTGCAACCACTTTCGTCTCTCTCCGGAATTTCTAACAAGTCAAATAAATCACAAATAAACACAATCATAAATGCAACACTTAGAAAAATATGATATGCATGAGATGCAGGATGACACAATAATTATGGTATGAAAGACATGCAAAAAAAATAAGGGAAAGACATAAATAACAATATCCCATTTAGCTAAGGCAAGGTCCAGGTTGAGCCTAAAGTAAACTTGATAAAACAACTTGAAAAGTTGTAAGGTTATTCTAAGTTTTCACAACTTTGGTCTTCAAATAATCTTCAACTCCTTTGTAGCTTCATTGATCTTCAATGGTCTTCAATTAGCACTCTAGGAACTTAGTCTTAAAACCAAAGGACTTGGTCTATGTCCAAAGTGAAAGACAAATTATGAAGGAGGAAAAGATAGAAAGAAAGATGTAGTAGTTGGTCTTCCAAGAATCATCTTCAGGCTTCCTTGTCGCTTGCTCCTTGTGTGTGTTGACTTCATTGAAATTTGTAGACTTGATGGTTCTGCAGACTTGATGGTGTTGGCAGCATCCAGGTTGGTCTTGAATATAACTTAGTCACCATGAAGTCTAAGAGAAGAAGGAAGAAAAGAGATAAAGGAAAGAAGGACTTAGAAAATGTAGGGGGGTTGGTCTTTATGAACTTCCTCTTGATTTCTTCTAAGTACTTTTCTTCTTGGAGATGCTTCTGGAGTCTTGTTTTTTGCAAAGTCCTTCATTGGTTTCCACTAACTCTAACTTAGTGGTTTTCGACTAGGATTGTCAAAAGGGCTAACATGCATCCTCAATTTTCTAAGGAGGAAAGTCATGTAAGAAGTGCAAAATATTTCTAAGGACTTGATATGCATGCAATGCCATGAAAATTACTCTAAGGAAAGCAAGGAAAGTAAGATGTTCCAAAAATAACTAAGACCAAAGAGGTCAAACAATAAGTCAAAATAATTTCTAAGTAAGAGTTCATAAAATAAGGTGTTGGTATTTTCTAAGGAAAAATACTTTTAAAACAATAGTTGATAAAATTTCTAAGGACAAACACTTGTCAAAAATAACACTTAGGAGAATATTCTAAAACAACTAAGTTTTCAAGATGCTAAATTTTTCTAAGGAAAAGATTTAACACTTTTAAGATGTTGAAATTTTCTAAGGAAATAGTGTTGTCAAAATAATTATCAAATATTTTCTAAGGAAGAAAAATACTTTGTTTGGAGAGGCAAAATATTTCTAAGTACTTTTTGTAACTAAAGTGATCAAAATATGACTAAGTCATTTTATTAGCCGAATAGGTGAAGAAAAATAATTTTAATCAATTTTAATTATTAAAATAACACCTAAAAAGCAATTAATCAATATTAATTACAAAAATCATAGAAAATACTTTTACAAAATTGGTAGAATATTCCTACGGCCAAGTATAATTAAACAAAGTTAAAGCAATTGGATTTGCCCAAAAATAGTTTTTAAAACTCAAGTTAAGTCAAATTTACTTAAAGAAACAAATTTAAAATTTGAACCAATTTGAATTTGTAAAAAACATAAATTTAACTATGCCAAAAGTTTCTACGTGTCATAAGCTTTCCAAAAATATTTTATTTGTAAAATTTGGCCAAACCAATAAAAAGTAGTGATAGATCTAATATCTAGGGTTTTTCTGCAAATCACCCGGTCTTCGGTTGACTGTTGACTCTGGCCGCTGACGTGGCGATGACGAAGCGCTGACTGGGCGCTGACTTTACGGTTGACTACGAATTTTGACCAAAAATAAAGTTGCTCGGATGGAAAAAAATCTTAACGAAAGTTGTAGAGAATTACGTGCTCTATCTAACTATCACAATTATATCACAAGTGGATGAATAGATTGGTCACAAATCGCATTATACATTTCTGGTCCGAAACTTTGACCGCGAATATCTCCTGGCTCGCTCGACCAAATGAGGTGAGGCTTGGGGAAAAGAAAGGTCTTGATCAGGGGAACAACTTTCGTTTTCACGGCACGAAGATTTGAGATCGTTTTCTTCTCCGAAAATCGTCAAAACAAAACTGTATTGTACAGAAATTTCGTAGGTCAAAACGAAAAGTGTTCAACAGCAAAATTGTAGACAAGGGTTAGATCTAACTTCTCACCAAAGGAAATTCGATTTGAAGAACCGAGCGCGAAGAGATCTAAGAAATACGACTTCAGATTGAAGTATTGCGAGTCGAAATTATCTCTCCACGGTTGATGAAAAGAGTTGAGGCTTCCCGGGATGGAAAGGTATTAGTAGATCCTCAACAATGCTTCAGGTTCCGTCGCGATTCGAGATCGTTTTGGTTGGTAGATCAACGAAATATGATTTCGCTGATTAGGGTTTCGGTGGAACGAAAAGGGGGAAAGAGATGCCGGCGGCTACAGGGCTTTATATAGGCCAAGGGTCGGTGGAATAGGTTGGGCTCGAAGTTATGAATGCGTAGGATCAAGCGGATCCGAATTTGGAGTTATATTTGTTAAGATATTCGTTTTTGAGTGGAAAGGATTTGAAAACGGATATTTTCGTGGAAATTTTCCATCGGGTTTGAACTTGGTCTGGCCCGGGCTGGCTCGGTACGTTAATGGGCCGGCCGGCTTGGCCCGTTTCATTTTTTTTTTCCTTTTTGTTTTTTTTTTGTTTCTTATTTCTATCATAACTTTTGATTTAAAAGTCCAAATGAACTCAAACCAATTTCTATAGTTTTGTAAAATAAAAAAAAACTTTTCATTAAAACTTTCAAAAACAATTTTCCAAACTTTTCAAATTTTGAAATTCAAATATTGCATAAAGGTTTAATTAGACCTTTATGTTAAATTTTATAAATAGGATTTTATAAAAAAATCTTTTGAACTTAGATTTAAAATACATAACAAAATATGGGTAATAAGATCCCATATCACTCAATAAGATAATTTTGCACCAAATCATTTTGTTTATAAAGAGTTTGATAAAACAAATCAATTCAAAACTCATTTTAAAATCCAAATAAATATTTTCTTTCAAAAACAAAACTATAAAACTTGGAAATAAAGAATAGGTAAGTAATAGAATATTTCCCAAAACATACTAACAATTCACAACCAAACATTTAACACAAAGGAGTATTCCACAATACTTCAAAATAATATATTGGACATAGATAGTCCTTCTAATATATTTTCTTAAATAGGTTTTCAAGTGGAATTATAATTCCCACTTTTGAAATATCCAAATGCATACAATGCTATATGATGATGAATGCATGCATGATTTTTCTTTTCAAAGCAAAATACATAATAGTTTTCAAAAGTTTTAAATTTTTCTGATTTTTCAACTTTTTGAAAATCTTGGGATGTTACAAAAATGATCCAAATGGAACCATTCAAATTTCTATGTGTAGATATTGACAAGCTCTATCTGTTGGTATCATTTCTACACAAAGTTGAATAAATAATTTTGCAACTATTATTTGAATACAGAAAATGCAGAAGTAAATCACATCTTTAAAAATTCATAACTTTAGCTCTGTAATTCCAAATTGAGCAAATAAGGTGTCTAAAAATTTGTCTTAACAAACTCTACACATCCATTTTTTATTTGGGCTCATTTGAGCAATTTAAATCCTCTGTTTGTTGAAAATACTAAAAATGGCAGAACTGAAATGCAACTTTGGAAATTCATATTTAATTCAAAATAATTCCAAAAATAATGTTGAATGGCTCAAAATGTCCAGAGGAACATTTGCTATCTATTTTCAAGCATTGCCAACCAATAATGAACTTTGGTATCATTACTAATTTGCACTTCCCAAAAATGGCAGATTCAAATAGCAATTTGAAATACTCACCAAATATTCATATTTGCTCAGAAAATTGCAAACAACATATCAAAATGTTCAGCAAGTCAATACCTAACAGGAAACAACATTTTCATGCATGTTATAATAATATTTAGGTGCTGGTCTTATTAGAGTGATTAATATGCCACTAAGATAAATATGAGGGTATGCCAAATATTGCCTAATTATTTGGGACACTCATTTAACTCGATGATCATGTCTAGGATCTCTTAGTTGCATTAAAATGTCATATCATCATGAGTGTGCATTGCACCTACTTGTATTCGTGTTATTTATGGTGTTTCCTTTCCAGTGTTGTTTGTGCTTCGGTACATCGAGGAGTTGAAGTGCAACCACAATTCTTCAACGAGTACTACTGCCTGCCATATCAACAAGGCAAGCGTAATCCCCCTCTGAGCATGTCTCCTTATTTTCCGCAATTATTTTCTGCACTATAATATTGCATTCGGTTTCAAATGTCTTTTGCCTGGATTAGAGTATCCTACTAGTTGCATTAGATACCTGTTGCCATTACCTGTATCCTTCCTAATATCCATAGGACTGAAGTGTTGGCCTGAGTTAATGATACTTGCGATATATATATGCTTAGTGTAACATCCCAATATTTTGGAATGTTTAAAAATCACTAAAAATTGAAACTTTTATTTTGTTAAAAAGAAAACATTAAAATTATAATAGAAACTAAATAATAAAAGACTTTTGGCATCTTCAAAAACTTAAATAGTTTAACTATCCAAGTAATCTTCAAGTTCAACATTTGAGTTTAGTTTAAATTCTTTTTATCCAAGGTATTTCAAAGTCACCTTCATCTCATAAAATGTTTTATTCCCATCATTTGATTTAGCTTTTGGATATTTATTAAAACCTAAAATCTTATTTGCAAAGTGCTTAAATTTTTAAAGTATGCCTATTTCTAAAATAGGTTGATTAAACTATATGATAAAATTTTATATTACCTTTGAGTGTTTAAATAAACCATACAATAATATTTACTAAATATTCTAATTTATTTAAAGCATTTTATGGATTAAATTTTTGTTCATCAACTTCCAAAACATAAAATGAATTCCTTGAATAATTTTCAACATGAAAAATGGGTATTTGTATTTAAATGATCTATCAAACTCCATTCAATTAAAAAGTTTTATACCAAGTTTTTGTTTTGAGTTTATCATATTGAGATATTAGTCATACTATTTTTTCTGGAATTTATTTTAAACCAAAATGATTTATTAAAACCCTATTTCAAAATTGACATAAAGTTTCAATTAAGCAAATTATGCAATATTTTAAATTTAGTACCTTGTTTTGTTTTGCAAAAGTATTACCAAATAGCTTATACTGATAAAGGTTTATTTTACAAAAATCTACAAATTGGTTTGAATTCAATTGGAGTTGAAAAACCAAAGTTATAAAAAGCTGCAGGAAAGAAAAAGAGAAAAGTACAAAAAAAATGTGGATACCAGCCGAACTAGGCCGAAGCCCAGCAACCAACTGCGCAGCGCAGCCCAACCTAGCCCGCGGCCTCCCTCTCCTCTCGCTCTCGCTGCCATGCGGGTCCCACACGTCAGCACCGACACGGTCGTCTTCAACCTCGCGTCAATCACGCGCGTGACCACGGAAAAACGCCCGATTGATTTCGTCTTGAATCCGTGGGATTTATTCCCCTAATCAACGCACCTCCGAGCCCCTCTTAATCCCCTCACCCTCCTCCCTCGTTTGCCCCAGAAAACACAGCACGAGAGCCACCAGGCTGCTCCCACGACACCCCGGAGTTCCGCCACGGCCGCCGGCGAACTCCTTCGTTTTCGGTGGATTCAGTGCACCCCAAGCCCTCCCCTCTAACTCTTTCCTCCTATTTCATCCGTGCACATCTTTTTGACAAAGTGCGGTATTTTTCTGCGCAGCGAATCAAGCGGAGCTTGATCAACCAAGCTCGCCGGAGCCGCGGCAACTCCGTCCGCGTCACGTCGCCGCCCCAGGAAACGCATCTCGTCGTCGACCACACCATCCTCTTCGCCGAGCCCTCGGCACGCCGTCGTCTTAATCCCGTGGCCAGAGGAGCACCGCAGCGACGGGAGCGTCCACGCCCGAAGCTCTGCGCCGCCGTGTCTGCCATCTCCGGCAGCCTCGCGCCACCAGGTTTTGGTCAACGCCACCACGGCCGTCCGATCTGCAACCTACGGCCACGATTAGAACATCAAGCGAAGAGGTATCTTCTCTTCTCAGCCCTCAGATCTGGATCCAACGGTCCAGATCGAACCACTTAACCACGTCAGCATCTAGTCAGCGCCTAGTCAGCAGCCACCTCAGTGCCCCGTCAGATCCACGTGTATTTTGAATTTCTGTGAATTTGTTTAATTGGTAGTCTTGCAGAAAAGCCCCTGCATATTCAAACCATTAGAACTTTTTACTGGTTTGGCCAAATTTAACAAACTTTATATTTTTGAAAAGCTCTAGACTTGTAGAATTTTTAGCACTGCTAATTTTCAGTTTTGACATAGTTTAAAATATTCAAATTTCAAATGTGTGATTTGAGTATATTTGGTATAACTTAAAATCTATAAATCCAAATTTTGCAAATAAAATATTTTTGGAAACCTTTGGATCTGTAGAATAGTTAGCCACTGTTAGAAATAAATTTTGGATATTTTAAACTGATTTAAAAATCAGAGGATCAATTTTGAGTAATTCAAATTTATTTAAATTTTTGCAAATGGATGCTTTAAGTAAAAATTGACAATAGAAATGAATTTGTATGTCCAAAATTTGTAAATAAAATATCCTTGGAAAGCCCCTGACTTGTAGATTGTTTTGGTTCTGTTATTTTTTCAATTTTGAGAAGTTTAGATTTATTCAAATTTCAAATATGATGTTTGAGTACATTTGACATAACTTTAGATTTATAATTTATTTTTGAGTGAATCCAATTGTAGAAAATTTGTATATTTGCCCTCTGTCTAGTAGTATTATCTTTCATTTTTGCATTAAAGTTACCAAAAACATTAAATCTTGTGTTAATGCTTTTAAAGAGTCTTAATAGTGTTTTGATTTAATTAAAACTAATTAAAACTTGACCTATGTTTTCATGGACATAATAATGACAGAAAACAGTAGTAAATAATTTGTATTAAATATCTTGACCTAATTAGTGTGTGATAAATTTTGATTAAAGACCAATTGCAATCATGGCTAACTTATTGTAATTGAGTTTTAGATTAAAAGCCTTTTAAAATATTGGTTTATAAAAATCTTTAGTTTAAGTTGTGTTTAAAATCTTCAAATGTTTTAACTACAATTAAATGGTTTATTTTAGAACTCTTGGAACTTCCTTGACAAATATGCTTTATACAACTTCTTCTTTGACTAAACCATTTGGTGTAAGCCTTGTTAGATATGTTTTGTATGCCTTGTGTTGTTGAAGTGTTGTTCATTGGTGTGTTAATTCTACGTATAGATTGAACGGAGTGCAACGTTGTTCCTTGTTGAAAAGAGTGTGTGAGCAACAACAACTTGCAAAGGCAAGTGGCACATTCATAAATTTCCTAAGTATTTTTGTCTATGCATGACTTAGTTTATTTTCCTTAAGCATGTGTAGGTGTTATTAGTATTGCTATGCAAGACTTGTTTAGAATTTCCCTATTCCTATGTGTCTAGGTACCTATAAAATAACTTAGTAAAAATATTGATGCTATGCAATAGTTATTTTATAAAAGCTAAATTCTACTAAGTTAAAGAAACTCCTGGGTGGATTGGTTTGATAGAGGAGGCGAAGTTGAGTGGCTACTCAGGCCCATTTTCATGGTGTGAACCTGAGTATGTGCACTTGTGGATTGCCACCCAGGGAACAAAGGGATCTGAAGAACTCCAAGTGAAGATTGCTTCCAGTGCAGCCATTTGTCATATGGGCTCTGTCTTGACGGAGTAAGTTGGTGTGAACCTGGGTCAGGAGATCGACAGATGTAGGGTGATAGGTGGGCGGTGGTCTCCTGGTATGATCATGGGGACACAACTTCTGAAAAGTCTCGTCTCGATCTTCTCCTTTTCCTTATCACTGCTGGAGTGTAGAGGATAGTTTGGGCTGATTGAGTCAAATGGTGAACGTGCACAACCTCTCGAGAGTGTCAAAACTAAGTACTTAGCCATGTCCCCGGTTATGGACAATTCTGAGCAGTTGATCAAGGACGTCAACGGAGGATCCCAACATTCCAACTTCTCAAGTAAAATTGTGATGGGTGAACAAGGGTAGTTGAGAAAGTGGTTTTCATGCCATGGATGTCTCGATCAGAAGAAAAGTGTTTTCAAAAGAGTTAGGAAAAATTGGCTTTCTGCAAAATAGCCTTTGAACTCCACCAGCCAAATATGCATATAGGTTATTAGAGTTATTCCACTAAGTGTCCACAGAGTGTTAGTTGCCAGATCCATTTTATATGGTTCTGACCCACCTTGTTGCAACATTTTTCCTGTTGCAGGATGTTCAGACGATGAGTGAGGTTTCGTATAAGGTTTCGAGTCTACAACCAACATGTTTTCGCCTGTGGCACATGATGATGATGGAGACTCACTGCTACTTTTATTCCGCTGTGCTAAACTTTGTAAAATGCTAGCCTTGAGCTATGCAATTTGCAATGAAAATTGTAAGTCTGGATCATGCGATGTAATAAAACTTGACGCATTTGCATGATATTCATCTTAGACTGTGTGTGAAAATGAATCGATCCAGGGGTTTGCACTATACACAGGGATCTTGCCAATTTTTAAGTGCAGGTCCGCTACACTTAGCCATGCTTAGTTTAATGCTTATTAGTCCGGTGGATGTTTCGATTGTCGGAACAGTTGATGGAATGACCGGATGTTGTGGAAAATTGTGGGAACATAAATAAACTGTTAAAGGCGAGGATGAGAGGCCACATGGGATGTGGTGGGTTGTCCCGTTCTCACCGCCTAAGTGCGAGTTCTCCCCTTCGAGCCAAGACTGAGTGTGCTTCCATCGGTGGGCCTATGGGATCCCTGTCGACCAACTAACTTGGGCGGGACTGGCCAGGGTCCTCTACTTTGAGCTTCCATTTGCGCGTGCGTGAAGATGGTGGTCTAGACTGGGATGAGGATGGTGGTGTTTAGGAAAATGAGTGGCCATGGGGCAGGGTGTTGGAGGCACTGAACCTGTCCCGTCCTCACCGATGATCCTGGGTTAGTCTCAATCAAGGTAAAGGTTGTAACCGCTCCCACTCAGCCGGCTTTCCCCGGAAGAGAGCTAATGTCAGGCAATGAGTCGGACGGTACCGGTGGTTAAAAACACTACAACCCTGCAGGGTAAATCTTTTCGAAAAGCCGTGTCCACGGTTATGGACGACTTGGTGCTGGATTCAGAGACCATAGAGAAAACCTGAACGGAATGATTAAAACCTGAGTACTAAAGGTACTACCAAGAATGCAAGGTTGACTTCCTCGAGGGTGATTCGGGGAGGTGCCTTGGTAGACAGGTGAAGTGATTGATGGTGGTTGTTGATGAAGTTGATCAAAAGAAAAGAGTTTACTTCTTACCCCTTTGAAAATATTCTGATTAGTCGATGCCAGATGTCTTTTACTAAAGAAAACCAGCTTTAGGCAAAACAGCCATAAAACCTTTGTAAGCCAATCATCGAGCTAGTAGCTCTAGTAATCTTGCAGAGTTCGTCGAACTCAACGTTGCTTTTTTGATTCTTTCAGAGGAGGACTTCACCGACCTTGAAGGTGGGTTCTTTGTGGACGTCGACGAGTAGTCTAGGGTTCCCAAGTGGCAGCTTGGGACATCTCCAGGACAGCTGGCGCTGGGAATGTTTATCTGTAGGCCTCTTAGGCCATAATTTGGATCTTGTTGTTTAGAACAACTTATTTCGCTTCCGCATGATGTACTGTTGGGTCTGTGACCTCTGGTTGTAATATTTGCTATCTTTCTCTATTATAAGAGTTGAACTATAATGCTGTGAGTCGTAGAGTCTGTAATGTGCCAGTTGTTCCACAAGTCTTTATCTCTCTATTATACATTGATAGTTGTGCCTGTGTTATGGCATCACTCGGGGTGTTGGGTTGCCGATGATCCATGCCGAGCACGCCTGCCAAAGGTTTTGGCCTGGGAGTGGTAACCCAGTAACCTCCGGTTGTATCACATGACCAGTGATACACAGCATCGTTGTATAGTTCCGCGGTCGGGGCGCCACATGTCACATCGTAGCAGAAACGCTGTACATGCAAATCTTCTTCCCTTTTGCTTGAGCAAGTTTAGCCTTACTCTGACACGGCAGGAAGTACACGTGACACGTCGTGCGAAATTCTATAGCTAGATAGGCAGGCGTCTTTCTTACTCCTGGGTCTGGGTGGGATGCCTAGGTTGTTAATTAGTATTACCATTTACTAATTCAGATAGACAAGTTTGGCAACACAAGCACTACCTCTTTTTTCCAGGTAAAATAATGAAGTGAATCTAAAAAAAAGGTAAAATAATGAAGTTCAAAAATTAATTCTAGTTAATCATTGAAAAAATGGAAAAAATCTAGGGAATATGGAGGATTTGATTACCACAATAGTCGAAAATCTAAATTTAATTAATATGAAATGTTTGCTAAAAAATGATGATGTGCAAAATTATATATGGCTAAAATAGTTGCAGTGAATGCATGGACTGGGCACAAACATGTGCCTTCCCCTTTCCCACAATTGCACTGAAGGATGGCAAGAGAGAGCTCAGCCGGAATCGGATGAACTCAGAACCTCTTGACACTGTACCACATGATTCAGAATAAAAAATGGAAGTTTTTTAACGAATTAGAAATGATTTGTTGTTTTCGCAAGGATCAACTCATAGCATACATGAACAACCCTAAATATTATTGGCGGATCTAAGAGTAATGTCAGACTCAATATGCATACAAAAAATATCATACATGAGTTTTTTAACACAAAAAGTACACGTACACATGAAATTAGACAAGCAGGTTATAGTCTTGTAGATTAAAAAATCCTCATTGTTTTAGTGTGCACCATGGCACCCACACTAGATCCTTCCCTGTTAAACATCCCCATTACTAAAAACAACAAACATATGAAAAAGAACGGCGGGGCCGCAATAGATCATAAGGGTTTATTACCAGACAGCGGGAGAGCCCGACGATCGACGCTGAATGGAAGGTGCATCATTCCGGCTCGGCGCCGGCGTCAACGCATGCTCCTCCCGCGCGGACGTGACGATGCTACCGCGGCCACCTTCTCTCGCGTGCCACATTTTCCTTTCGGCGCGGCGAACAAGATCTGGCGTAAGAGGAGAGGAGGAGGATTACAATGTCTCGCTGAAGAAGTGGTAGAGGGATACTGTATGTGAGTGCAAGGAAATATGCCTTTTCTGTAGGCTGCAGTGAATAGAACTAGAGATCTAGAATGCCCGCCCATCCAAAATTCAAATGCATGTGCAGAAGCAAGCAGGCCCACCTGTAAGTGAATTACGGCTGGAGATAATTCTTTAAAAAACACAATTCAGCGGGAAGTTTTCAAATAGCATTGCTTGTGATCTTTTTAGTCAGTTAACAATATTCTGACAGTGGGACCCACTATTAGGGGTGAGGTGGCTCAGCGATGATGGGGGGGGTACAAAAGGTTAGACGAGTTAAATTTTTTGGTCTGTTTAAGTTTCAAGTAATCCTTTTCTCAGCACCCTCTCTCCCTGATGAATGATGTGGCAGAGAGAGTACTGGAGCACAAGACCCGAGGTTAGCAAGTACCGGGTAAACAAATCTCAGCTCTTGTCTTCGACGCAAGATAGAGTACTCGAGCAAAAGCACGAGCTATGCTGGTCTTCAGCGACAAGAATGGGCAAACACATGCCCAACTCTGTCCCCGGTCTTCGCGTCACCCCTCTCCCACTTCATCCCCTCTCTCTTGAATCTGGATGGCACCCGCCGGGTTCAGGGCCAGGTTTGGCACCCCCCATACCAGCACCCCGCCTCCTACTCGCCCCACCCATACCTGCCGCCAGGTCCAAAGTGCCACCATACACGCGACCCGGTAGGGTACGGGGGACCCAGTACGCTAGGCCGTGAAGATGCGAGAGGTCACAGTTGGGTTGACTATCATGCGAAAGAGCTTTGAGCGGCTCCTCGCGACCATCTCGCCCACATTGAGGTCGGCGACCGCCCTGCGACGACCACCGCCGACGTCCAAGGCCCTCGTGGTCTCCATGCCCATCGTCGTCGCCACGTGGCACTCCCACAAGAAGGAGCTTTGAGCGGCTCCTTGACAGCTCGCTCAGATCGAGGCCAAAGGCCGCCCCTACGACGACCACTCGCTGGTGTCCAGAGCGCATGCGGCGGCAGGGGCACGTGGCGATGTGGCAGCACGAGGACGTGGCGACGACAGTTGTGCATGGAAAAGTGAGGGAGGCGGCGGCGACTGAGGAAAGAAGAGGAAAAGAACAATGCATGCATCACGCGTGTGACTGAGAAATAATAGGGTTTCTCTCCTGTTTACTTAATGACATGTGTGGGGGTCTAGAAAGGTTAGGGCTCATTTGATTCATAGGATAGGAAAATTGTAGGAATATGAATCCTATAGGAATGACATGGAGTGAATCCTATAGGAGAGATGGAAGTTTGTCTTATTGTGGTGAAGGCTGGTCCATGAGGTTGGAGCTCATGCTATTTTCGTATGGGTTTTGTACTAAGATTCCCAAGGGGAAAAATCCTATATAGAATTCGATCTTATGAATTAATCAAACAACTTCTCTATAGGAAAATTTCCTATAGGATTCAATCCTACAAGAATCCAGTGCTATTCCTTGAATCAAAGGGGCCCTTAGGGTACGGTATAGTACGTGTTGCCGGGTCTGCGGGTTCATGGGTACGGGTCTGGCACCCCCATACCGCCTCTACTAGACCCGACATGCTGGATGTTTACCGCTAAGCACACACCCGTGGGTTCACCAAACCCTCCCCATTTAGTGCGGGTACCCATCAGGTTAGCGGGTATCGGGTACCATTTCCATCCGTACTCTTGAACCAACCTAGCCAAGAAGAAACGTAAGCCAACTTGAGCACCCCATGCGACAGAAATAAAATGGGGCCAAAGAGAAGGAGACCCCTAGCCGACGCGTGATGTGGCACCACCAATTATATATGTGGAACGGGCTGGTCCTTGTGGTGTTCATGGTCGCATCTGGGACGGGGGCACAGTGCGGTTACATGATAGTGCCATGCATGAGAACGTGGTTCCCCATTGGGACGGGGGGAGGCGGATGAAGAAGTACAATGTTCTTGGTGAGGTCCTCTACTTTGAGTTATTCCATAAATATGTCAACCATGAAAATCGCCAACGAGCTTTCTTCGGGGAAGCTAGTATTGTTGTGCCGCCTATCTAGAGGCTACGTACATATTAGCATGCATGGCTAGCCACATGAGACAAGGTATCGCCCACCAACCGACACTGCTTGGTCCACCGGTTACTGATATGCAAAAAAGTTATTAATAGAGAGAGAATAGACCACGAACATGCAAGTAGCACGGTCACCTTAAATACTGAAGAGATATGCCTTGTGTATATATTTATCTCCTATTATTAGACAATTATGTAGTATATATGCTGCATTAGCCTGACAGTGGACCCACACATCTATAAAAATTATGTTAACGCGGCTAAAAAGACAGAGTAGTGATTTTTTAAAGAACCATCGCCCATTCTCGGTGCATTATTGAAAAAATACATCTCGATCTGCCGATTGATTAGCGACCTTCACGCGCAATTGTTTTTTTGTGGAATTTCACTACGAGTCGGTAATGGTTGTCTAAAACGGTCATCTCGGCATTGCCATGTAACCTTGATAGTTGCTCCCTGTCAGAAATCGGTTTAGCGCGACATAAACTGACTATTAGTACTATTTGAATGCAACGAGCGCCATACTGGTGGATTTTTTTTAGAAAATTCCTCAATACCGGCAGATTTGCGAACTTCTCGCTAAATTGTGGTGTTTGTTAAAAAAATCTCCACCAAACATGCAAAAGTGATCTTCGAACCTCCTTTTATGTAGAGTCGTTTAAGTGTGTTGATCCCTCATTTAAGTCAGTCTGTAATAACTAAGCCAAAATATTTTTGTAATCTGAGAATTGGGGTCCCTCCCTTCATTCTAATCATGTCGGCTTAATTGCGACTTGAAGAAGTGATCCATGTATAAGAAAATTGTATGAAAATGAAATCTGCCACCGTTTAGCACCCCCTAATGGGTCATGCATGTCTGAAAATATAGAGCGAAAAATGCTTCGTATCATACACTGATCAATGGACCATCTTCCATTTGATTATTCAGGCATTGGCTATTAGAGCATCTCCAAGAGCATTGGTATATTGGATTAGCATAGTATATTGGTTAGAGCATCTCCTAGAGCATTCCTATATTGGATTGGTAAAATTTGGTTATAAGAAGACGATAGAGAAGATTTAGCAATCCAAAATGAAATCTGCTTTGCTAGCCTTCCTATAACTGAATTAGTAAAAGTTGATTTGCACGTGGGGCCACATGAAAGTGGGATACCCTTTTTTTCCTTTTCTTTTTTTACTCCACCGCTTGTCGTCGTCCTCACCCGTCCATCGTCGTCCGGTGCGCCTCTGCCGGAGCAGCTCGCTGGCGGCGCGATGGAGACGCCAGCGGGCGGCGCGCGCGCTAGAGATGCTCACCGCCGAGAAGCTCGTCGATGACGCGGAGGCGCGACTGCGTGGGGACGGAAATCTGGCATCGACGACAGCGGGGAGGTGGCGGCGCCTGGGGGTAGGCGGGCGTGGCGGGACCTCACTCTCTCCACGAATCGGCCGGTGCTGACTTTCCTCGGTCCAAATCGGCCGGCGGAACTGCTGGCCGTGCGGTGCTCGATCTGGCGACGGTGTGAAGCTCGCGCCGGCCAGAAATGGAGGCGCGGGTGTGGCGGGGCAGCTCGCAGAAGGCTGTGGGGCAGCGCACTGGTGGGGAGGGTGCGTGGCGGCGAGGAGGTGGCCGTCTGAAATTTCCACCCATGGACAGTTGGGCCTCCCGCGTCGGTTTTAGGAGTTTTTGGGGGTGACTCTTGGATCAGCATATATGCCAATTGGAGGGGAAGTTTTGCTCAGCTTCCTAAATTCTTTTGGGGGGGGGGGGGGGGGGGGGGGGGGGGGCACTTTTAGCAATGCTGCTGGAGCTTGTTTTTTAGCAATCCGGTGGAATTATAGGAATGCTGCTGTAGATGCTCTTAATTATATAGCAACCCTTAGAAGTTTTCATCCAAGAGCATATTGGTATAAACTTCAGCAATATACTCAATGACATGTGGGCACAAGAGGGCAGTGCGGGCCAGCAGCAAGCTTGGCTGTTGCGTGGTCCACATGTCAATGGGTTAAAAGAAGGGACGGGACCACTTTTACAAATTGGTATAATTTGCATATTTGCCAATTGAAAGCCAAAGTCCATATCATTTGTGTAGTATAATTTCTGAGTATGGGACCAGTTATATAAATGCCACGTCAGCGTGAATGTAAATGTATGCAAATCGAAATATGAGTATCCAATTCTAGAAAGCACAATTTTTTTGACTACCCATATGCTCTCTCACTATAGCCATATCCATTTTTCTACGGAGTACTACCCAAATTATGGGTCAGCTGGATTGGAGAGGAGAGGATGCCAATACTGACAAAACCCTGCTGGACCACGAGTCGACATCAAAACTTACCGAGAAGGGTGTCGCCGGCTTCGCCGAAATAGGTGCCACGAAACATAGCTTCCTGCTCTCTGCTCTTCTGTCACTCTTCCCTCCCCCCCACTGGATGGATATTCACGGCAAGCCATGGTGAATCTCTGCAGAACCATCCACAGTGCGAGCTACAAAAGCAGTCTGTCCGTTTTTAATATAAACCCTTCTCTCTCACCCCACTCTTTTTCTCTCATCCACTGTTTTTCTCTCGCCAGAAGAAACCATTTTGAATGTGTCGGTTAATTACAATAAAATTACAGTACAACGTGAACTCGCACGATTAGAATACAACAAATGAAAGGATAACATTACAACAGTGGATCTTCGCAGCACCGCCCAAGCATGTAATCTTGGTTAGTAATTCTATCTTGGCTGGCTCCAAATCTGGCTCAAAAATTCAATCTTTGCCATCATGGCTTCCATTTTATTCTCATGTTTTCTAATAAGATCCTGCATTTCTGTCTTTTCCCTCCGCTCTTTCTCCAGTTCTGCAGCAAGCATGCAGTTTTTGGATCCAGTGGGCTGGTGGAAGATACCAATATTTGGAAGAGAGCTAGGTTTGGTTGCGTTCTTGGACAGGACATCAGATATAACCTGGGCCTCACTCTTGCGTCCTCCATGTGCCGTTGGTTCAGCAAGCTGTGTTTCCATCTCATTCTTTATTTTCAATGAAGAATCAAGGTCAACATGCGTATAGCAAGATATAAATTGGCAAACTCTTAGAAAGCTGACTTACGATTGCATTTTGTACTGACTGGGAGTAGCCGTTTTTCCTGCTGTAGTGGCACTCCTTGAACATATCCAAAGGACCGAGCTGTTTATCTTTGTACTTGTTTCCTGAAATGGAACATACATGAACGCAGATAACTGTGGAAAGTAGTATGATGCAGGGCATGGAGCTTCAGATATAATCTTCAGTTTTTAGTACGCAACGATGTTAAGTAAATCTTAATAAACCTGCAGCTATCCATAACAGAATTAAACAAATCCCCTTTAGCTCGCAAAGTGAGAGCAATAACAAAATGATAATACAAACTGGATACACTAACACAGAATTATGAACGCAGAAACATCGCGCACATGCATTGAGAGAAAATTCGTCTAAAAGAAATCAAACTAGAGCAACAATCACATTGCTATGTTATACTAAAGAGAGGTCTTGACTTACCAAATATGCCATGTGCATTGCATAGCTGCACGACCCAGTTGCTTGATGGAACTTAACCTTTTTACGGTTTTCTTTGTTAGCAGCGCAGATCTTCTGCATGAATGGTAGAATTCGCAAATGTATAGGCAGGTACAAGGTGTCATGTTTCATGCACTAACCAACTATCCCAAATGTCCGAACTGATGGAAATGGCCAGTACAATCCACATATGCAAAATTCTTGATTACAGATATGAACTAACCTTAGTGTTGGGATGATTCCAGTGCTCCACAAGCTTGTTCCAGTCAACATCATTCATCGCCGGAACAGGACTTACTATCGGCACGACAGGACAAGAAGGGGAGTCAAAGTACTTCTTTTTTAGGATATACCTACGTTGCCGAACTACTTTCTAAAGTTGCTTTGCACAAGCCTTTTTTTAATGGTGAGGCATTTAGGTCCGTAGCAAAATCTTCCTAGTGACATGAAAACAAAATGCATATAAGAATGATGATCTCAGAAATTTAGCAATTGTTTTATAAACATTACATGCCTATAGTATGTACTTACGGCAACATTACTGCAAAAACCAGAGAGAAGCTCTGTCTCCCTTGTACCTCTTCCAATGTGAACGAACAGGCACGTGCTTCCTGACTACCTCGTTGCATTTAGTTGCAAACTTTGCAGCGATAAGAACCGAGTCCGGCCTTGTCCTACCTTTGTTAATGACAAGTGGCAGTTTGCCAGTCAGAGATCGGGGTGAGCTGCTTGGTTCTTCTCCCATGTTTCTGCCTCTATCCAGTAGATCGTCTCCTATACACCTTCAGGATCAACATATAAGAACTGTTTAGTGCATAATGCTGGTCTACTGCAAATTCCATCTCGAACAGGAAACATGCCTTCACCAACATTCTCGGTCTGAGATGACTCTGCAGCGACGTCAACATCTGTAAGCATGTGTATGGTAGCATCATTACATATGTTCAACGGAGAAGTCAGTGCCAGGTCATCATGCAACAAAAGCTAGCATAAATCGAACAAGAAACATGCCTTCAGTCGCATTGTCCATTTGAGTTGACTTGGAATCGGAAGTGATGTCAGCATCAGTAAGGACATGTCCTGTACCGTCATTACCTGTGTTACAAGGAGGAAGTCAGCACGTTGTATACATGCAACTAAAACAAGCCTAAATGCACATAAGCCCTTGACAGCCACATTGGGGTCCTGAAGACTGGGTAGTACAACTTACTTATTTTACATGCTTCAGCAGGATGTCGGTGGTAACTATTTATTTCATCTCCATTAGGTGAATCTATATAGTGTAATTCTGTGCTCGAAGCGTCCTCTCCAGCAGCTGGTGGCTGGTCCAGAAATGGTCTTCTCCGTTTTGACTGGGTTGTGGTTCCATCCGGAGACGTCTGTCTTGCCCTCTTGTTGTTGCTGGTAGGATGATTCTTCGTTACCTGGTAGGAAACATAACAGGGATAAATGAAGGGATCGTCACAACATTTAAAATGGTATTCGCAATACAATATGATATATTAAGGCACGACAGGATGGAGGAACTAGCAGCTTAAGTACCGAAAGATTAGGCGAGGTCTGAAGCCTCTCGGGAAATAAGGTATTCCTCAATGAATCATCATCGCTGTGTTGAGATGCCAATATTCTCTTGCTGCCATTGCAAACTGAGCATCGTGATTCACGGTAATCTTCAATCGGATTCTCCATGCTAAGCAACGCCATTGCCCGCTTTGTTTGAATGTTAGTGCCTGAAAGGAGCGCTGCTGTCGATTTGTCTCGATGCGCGTTTTATGACTATGTTAAGATAACAAACAAAAACAGTGAAGTAATCTGATGTGTGTGACAGCCTTCTAAGTAATGAAACACAAACCAACGATATCAAGATCTAACAGGCAGTTTCTTACAAGAAAAACCGGCACATTTTATATGGCTATCTTCCAATAGTTTTACAGAGAACAATAAATGAAGGTTAAAATAAACTGCTATCGGCGAGGACTCTAGCAATACATAGGAACAAGGGTATGACTCTACATGTAGTAGCAGACTGGGACGACGCTCCAAAATGTAACAAACTACATCAGCTTGCACGCCGGCAGATACGGTACCGGCTAGGCGCTACAAAACCGACAGGCACTCACGGTCAGATGGCGCAACCATGAAGTTCCCGCAAGTTCGATTGAAGCAGGCAGTGAAAATACCAACTAGCTAATGTATAGCAAATCGACCAAACAATTGCGCACATCAAGAAACGATATATATAGACATATATAACTCGACACCAACAAAGAATGTACCAACTGTAGCAGCGTTCTCCTTCATGGCTCCCGGGACACGAGGACGGTTCTCCTTCATGGGGGAGAGGGGCTTGAACTGGACCGGCAGGCGGAGGCGGTGAGGCAAACGAATTCGGCGAAACGGCGATGATGTAGTCCGGGACGGTGTACGGCCACGGTATAGCCAGAACACGGCAACGATGTGTACGGCGAACGAGAGGGAGAAGAAGCCTAGGCAGCGGTCGATGTGGCCGGCCGGAGGCGGAGGCCGAGATCTAGGAATCGTGGAACTTGAGGATTCAAAATTGTGTACTGTTCGGCTAGGTGAGGTTTATGGTACCATGGATTATTGGAATACCCTTGGCCTCATACCGTGTTCAGCCCTTACAATTTCGCTATACTTGTGGGTAGAAACGACATTCGGAAGTTTTCAAATTTCGCCATCCGCCAATGAGTGGATTGGGCGGCAATTTGTGGGACATGTATGACAGGTGGGTTCGCCATTTGTGCGGCCTAGAGCTCACACAGGTGGGCCGCCTCACTCCACCTACCAATAATCCTTGGCCTGACACCAATGGCCTTAAGATGGGCTGCCAACCCACCTCCGTTTGGAGCGACAAGCCAAACAGAGACCGGTATTCAAAGACGACTGGTCGGTGGTCCCTCTCCGTGGAACGAAACGATGTGTTTAAGTGTTAATTTAAAGATATTCATTGTTAAAGAGCCAAACTTACATGCATGCGTCGGATCTAGATCGGACGGTCCGAGTTTACGTCAGGTCATAGAATGTTCATCAATACCCCCCTTCTTATATAGAGAGCAATATGATACCTGGCACTCCTTACATACTCAAGGACGGGTGAAAAAACAGTTTACAATTTGACCAAAAAGAAAGTATCTTGCCTGGCATTACTTACATACACAAGGACGGGTGAAAAACAGTTTACATACAAACAGAAAATAAAGTATCTTAAGCCAAGCTTATACAGGATGTAGCATGCCAGGAGCCAGGAGGAAGAAGGTTCATTGGATCATATATCACGATGTTTTCGATGAAAACGATGAAGTAGAAGTGGAAGAAGAGGAGGTAGACCGAAGTGATGAAGTGGTACATGTTCATGACAGTGCCAATGCTGACATGGATTTGAGCGAACATGAACAAGTTTACATGATGGAAGAGAAGCAAAGTGATAAGTGATGACGCCGAAATAGATTAGGATATAGATAGTGATCTTGAATGAACGCAATGTGTAATGCATACAATTATATTTTTGTTAGAAACATTTGAATTGATTCCTATAAGTTTTGTATGATTATGATATTTAAGTTGGCGCTGAATTTTCCATCAAATTTGGCATACTCGTCAGAGCCATAAAAATATTGTGAGATGCACGGAGCCGTAAAAAAATTGTGTACATACAAAATGATAAAAACACAGATATGTATATATTTTGAGGCAACTGTTCTGCATATATACAAAATGGAAAAGACATATGTGTATGCTGTTTGGAAAAAAAATGTATACATATTACTGAAAAAAACCAAAAAGCCACGGGATTATAGGTCAGAACCATTTTATAGGCCACACCGAAATTGAGAGCTTGGCGACTCGAACTTGGGTGCGCAAGGCATCAACATCCCTTTGCCACCAGGCTAAGCCTATGTTTGCGACAATTCTCGCAACGTTGGATATATATTAAAGTTAAAATCCATCGAGCCAAACTAATATGCATGCGTTGGATCTAGATCGGACGGTCAGAGTTTACGTCAGGTCATAGAATGTTCATCAATAACCCCCTTCTTACATAGAGAGCAATATGATGACTGACACTGCTTACATACACAAGGACGGGTGAAAAACCAGTTTACATACAAACAGAAAATAAAGTATCTTGCCTGGCACTACTTACATACACAAGGACGGGTGAAAAAATAGTTTACATACAAACAGAAAATAAAGTATCTTAAGCCAAGCTTATAAACAACCGACCAGGAACATACTACAGAATAAGAACAGCCCTGGCAGGAGCCCCGCACAACTGCATCCAACCTTATGGCGAATCGGCGGAGTTAAGAAAACGAGGCACGAACCACATGGGGCTTGGTGGAGGAGGTGCCCATACTTCCTTGTACTTGAAAGAGCCTCCAATTACAGGTTCAGTTTGATCAGGGGCAAGACGAAGCCAATCCTCAGCAATGCTGCAAATGCGGCCAGATAGGTCATTAGGCGAAATGTACACGCAGCGCGTCCTCCACACATTATCGCAGTCTGGGACAGGAGCAGGAGGCACAACACCATTATCTTCATCCGGCCCAATCAGTGGGTGGTTCATACCCAAGAAGAGAGATTCATATTGGAGAGATCTCTCCTGCCATTCTTCCTCTTCGCGGTTAAGATCCTTCTTATAGACATAGCATCGATAAAGTGGGTACTTTCTTAATGTCTGGCCATTGAAAGGAATTGTCTCCTCAGCATCTCCTGGGCGCCCACGAACATGTACCCATATCAGCAGGTTACTTTCTTTAGGACACAAAGCCAGGAACCAACATTGTGACCAATCTCTGTGGGGATTGTTCACCGCCATCTGCCACTCATATGGGATTTTCGGGGCACCCAGGTTGATAGGGCTCGCTTTATGGCCTGCCAAAGCACACAACAAAGACCAAACGAATGTATTAGCTAGTGTTGCGATCACATCCAATAGATCGTAAATAATGATACACCCAAATATACTACGGGCCTGTTTGATTCGTAGGATAGGAAAGATGTAGAAATAGGGAAAACATAGGATTGCCATGTCGTGCACACTTCTATCCTATAGGATTTGGTTTGTACCAAAGTTTGTTTGATTCCACCAAGGGAATTGTAAAAAGAGCTTGGAGTGGATGTTAAAA
This sequence comes from Poa pratensis, assembly GCA_947311845.1. Lineage (NCBI taxonomy): Eukaryota > Viridiplantae > Streptophyta > Magnoliopsida > Poales > Poaceae > Poa > Poa pratensis. Next base: position 80,438,135 of record CAMZMU010000034.1, on the reverse strand, counting down.
TTCCTGTGGGAAGTAGTACACAATATTTCTTAGGAAAAGTTCCTATAGGATACAATCCTAACAATCAAACAAGCAATAAAGGAAAATTTCCTATAGGATTGAATCCTACAAAAATCCTATGCAAATCCTTTGAATCAAACAGGCCCGTAAAACCAAAATACAGGGCGTACTAAATAATGATACTCTAACAACACACAAATGTCTTGAAGTTAATTACACATTAAATATCTAAGAACATACTCTATACATGAGTACATGAATTGAAACATCTACCAGCTGCTAGTTAACAAAAATAGTGGTATTGAACTAACCATAAACTGAAGGCTGCCAGAGAAAGACTTCGCCATCCCACTTTGTGACCGCCAAGATAGATCTCCCAATGTAGGCCACGTCCACATAAAATCGCGGGACAAGGTGACCTTGGTTAAGGACAATCCATTTATTATGATCATCATCCTTTAGCATGGCTGGCCGTTCGAACATCTCCAAGGTTCATCGGCAATATGAATCTTCAGAAGAGAAGCTTTGGCCCCATCGTGCTTAAATCTGAAAGGAGCACGAAACCGAAATTCGGCATGCTCGATTGATGGGATCGGAATGGTGGTGTGAGTGTACAAGTGCACAAGATGCCACTCTGGACTATCATCACGAACCATGGCTACCCAATTGCGCCTGTAATCATCTCGGCGGCTACCTGGTCCGACGAACAAGGGCGCCGCCATGGAACGGCGGTTCAGCGGCATCAAAGTGGCATGTGTCACACCAGAATTACGACCTTTGTCCGCTGGCCAAGAAGAGGGATCGGTGTGTAGAAGGCAAGGAACATCCCACAGGTAGACCATGGCGGGATCATTTGGATTCCTCGTAGCAAGTTCAACGGTAGGGTGTATACCTCGGGCGGAATAGGAGAAACGGGACATGGATAAAGGATCGCTTCTCCTAGCGATTACCTGGACAGGCCCATACGACAACTCCGGCCACTTGCTAGCAGCAGGGGCGGGGAGGTCAGGTTCTCCGCCTCCGTCCATGGACGATGAGGTGCGGGCCGATTTATCAACGTGATCTTCTTGGAGCGGTGGGCTACCAAGCCACCGGGCAGCAGGAATTGCTAGGCGGCGTGGCACCGGAGCAGGGCGACAGGGCCAGAGCCACCGCCTTCGTCCATGGTCGATGAGTAGCAGGCCCATCGATCAACGAGATCTTCTTGGCTCGGTGGGCTACCTAGCCACAGGTCAGGAGATGGGAGGCTGGGTGGCACTGGAGCACGGCCAGGTCCACCGCCTCCGTCCATGGTCGATGAGCAGCGGGCCGATAGATGAAGGTGAGCTTCTTGGCGCGGTGGGCTAAGGCGGAGAGGAGTTGCGAGGCGGGCTGGAACTGTCCGGTGTTGTTCGAGAGACGCCGGCGAGCAGGGTGGAGAGGTTGAGAAGCGTGGGGAATGGGTGCGGTTGTGGGAAGTAAACACAGGGGGGTAAAAGAAAAATGGACAGTAAAAGGAACTCAAGGAACCGCTTTCACGCAAAGGAATGGTTCACTGACATGGCGGCCCATGGCCACCACCGCTTCGGGAACGTAACCGGCGGGAAGTTGCAGAGCGTGCCTGAGGCAAAGAGGACAATAGCTGGAACCGCTTCATCGATTGAGAAGCAATAACTTAGCTCACACAGGGGCGGCCATCATCGATTGGATACGGCCGGCCGGCCATGTCTACTAGAACTACTAGTACGAGCGGTCAAGTATATTTCATTGGACCGGCATTATCTACCGTATCGACTGTAACCAAAGTCTCCCAATGGTCAAACACACGGACGTACCGCTAGATCGATCACACCTACAGTAGCCCGTGCAAGATAGGTCGCTATTCGCAAACCACCCTCGACCTCGAGCAGTGCTCCTGCCTCAACAGGCGATTGAACGGACAGCCGCTGTCATGTAACAGCCCGAAATTTGTGAACCTGAAAATCTCCACTAATATTAAAAGACACAGACTGTCAGATCGGAGGATCTCAGCCGCTCATCGCACCAGTACCAACGACCAGGATCTCTCCAATGACATGTGATATGTACACGATTTTTCAAAAAGAAAAAAGTCAAAAAAAAAAGAAACCGTTCTTCCCACGATTCCCATCCCGAAACAGAACAGCCGACGGAGCGGCCCGTCTTCCTCGCCGCCGTCCATCGTCGCGACTCTACGAGATCGCCGCCCGCCGCCCGTCGTACCCCGCACCTCCGCCCGCCGTCCACCCACGCGCCACTCCTGCGCAACCGCCGCCCGCCGCTATTCACTGAGATCCTTCCCCTCCCCCGGACGAATCGCTCCTCTCGCCGACAGTGGCGGCGTCGATCCCCATGTTTCCCGGTGATGCCGCTGCCCCGCCCCACCTGCTCCTGGGACACAGCTGACCTGTGACAGCGCAGCCTCCGCTCCCAGGGCGACGCCGCCGTTCTTCACTCCCTTCATCGCCGCTTCCGTCCTCCTCGACCCGTAATCGCTGCTGCCGTCCTCCCAAAAACCTGTGGTAATTATCTACTTTGTGGCTTCCCAAAAATCTAATCACGCTCGTGATTCCCTGTCCTTCGTAGCCCATTCAGGCCCGCCTTCTCGCCGGCCGAGATCCAATCCGATGCCGTCGTCTCTCCGCAGTCCAAGCAGACCCGCCATGACGCTGATTTCCCTCCCCGTCGTCACGGCGTCTTCATTGACCCATCGTCATGTGCTCAACACCGCAGCTCAGGAGGACTGCCGCCATCACGCCGACATCCTATCTCCGTAGCCGCACGGGTTGCGGCGTCCATCGTCCTCAATGCAATTGTCTGGCAACTGGCAACTGGATCCCAAGGTCAAACCTGCTTCTGTCCTTCATTATTGAAAATTGTCCTGCCCTCCTGAGATCTTTTTTGCGAGCGTGTATATTGCATCCCTGTACACTTGATTGTTCTGATGTGTCTTGTTCATTTCTTAATTACGGTTACAGTGTGGTGATCGATGTGGAGCTGTCTGAGAGGTCATGGATTTTCTAGCGAGCGTTCTGATGGTGCCAGAGATGTCTTTTAGGCTGAACTAGCTTTATGCCGAGAAGAATGCAAAACCAAGGGTGTGACAAAATAAACTAAGGAATGAGAACTCGAGAAGTCAAAATACAAGAAGAAAATGAAGGATTCTCAGAGTTCTAAGGACCTCGAGGTAATTATGCATCTGTGTATGTTCGTATTGTCTACTCTTCTCTTGCACAATTGTATTTATTCTATGGGTGTATTATTTTCTAGGATTTGAGCTCAAGTGATCAATACATTGTTCGCAATTACCATGTACATGAGGAAACATCAGAGCAATCTTAAATATTGCTTGTACTCTCCATGTTCTGATGGATACATATTTTTCACTACCGAATGGACAAGTTCCAAGGTACGCCAGACACATTTATTCAAGTTACTTTTTTTCAATAAGTTCAAGGCACTGTACATGCTCTTTTGTCCAGTGAAATGTTTGTTTTGCTTTGCATATTTGTGGTTACTCAGCAGTGGTAGTTTAAATCCTTGTCACCGTGTTGATATTTAAGTATATAGCAAGTATTCTGCATAATTTACTTTGTGAAGCGTTTAGGTGCAAACTGAATTATTATGTGGTTATTAGTTATGACCAGTACGAGCATGATATTCGTGCAATTGTTTTTTGGTCTTTCATTTCCCTTCTCACTACTGATCCAGAAGAAACCAGATTAGTCAAATATATATTCTCATTTCTGATGTTTAAATAAGTTCGTATCTGATGTGCCGTATTTATTTATTTATAGTTTTGTCTTTGTTAGCTTCATCGTTGTTTGCTGCATCTTTACTGCTTTTCCTCCAAGAAAATATAATTAGCAATTGTACTAACTTCGCCACTCCTCTTTACTATTGGCTAATTTATCAGCTGAAATTACTCGCTATTCCAATAATAAAGCTATTTATTGTCAAATCTTTTGCCGATGATGGCAAGATGACAGTTGGGTGCCCAAAACTAAGACAAGCGGATACCAGAAGTGGTGTTGATGACGCTATGCTGAATAATGTTAGGAACAATGACGTTCAACAAGTTTGTTAGGAGATTTGGTATATTTTACTTTTGTTTCGTATTTCTGATGAAAATTATAATTTGTAATAACCTACTCAATCAAAATATTTCCCAAGATCTAATGTTACGTGATCTGGTGTGATCTAGATTATTTCGTTTTTCCAATCCAGGAAGGATGAAACCATATAGGTCATCTTTAGTGGTTTTCAACTTATATTGGGCATCCCTTATTTGCTTAGATCTTACCATGCAACATTCACTGAAGAAACAAAATCTAGATACGCTCCTGAGCAAGCTACTTTGTTGGTCTTATTATTTATAAACATCTTTGCCTGCTACTGAACAAGATACATCTTTTTGGTGATAATGTAATTTATGTTGATTAATCTATGAATCTGATCTACAATTTTCTTATTTGAGGGGTTAACCAGCAATTAGATATGAAATCATTATAGCACTGTCTGGATTATACATATTGCACGCATGTTAAACCTGAGGGATCACATACATAGAAGGGCATCGTGAAAATTCATCGTTTTTCTTTTGTTTTCTTGTAAACATACTTCAAAGTTCCAAAAATGAAAATTATAACTATTAGGTCGAGATATTTCTTTAGAAGGTGAAAGTCAAGGAATCATCGTAGAAAATTATGTTTAAGAGTTTCATGTCTCGGTTTCTGCCAGTTTACCTTTTCTAACAAGCACACAAGCGCCCGTCTGAGAAGTTCAGTTATTTAATTGTTGTGTTTGATTGTTCATATGCGATTTTGAGTGATGGTTATGTAAAAGTGGCTGTTTGTGCCTTAAACAAGCATGGCAAAATCCTGTCAAAACGGATTTGCTTTCATAGTTGTTATGATCGTGTGGACCAATTTTTGAACTGTACACAAACATGATTGATGGAGTAGTCTGCATACACAAACTCATGTTTATTTTCTGGGTCATACTTCAGGATATCAATTTTCAGCCATCCTATATTACCTTGTAGTTAAGTACTCAAATGTATAAAATCGTGCAACACTCTGATTTGGAAGATAAATTGGAAATACAAGTACAGTGCAAGCATTCCGAAATTGCAGCCTTTTCTCTAATGAATGGATGATCAGGATGTTTCACATTAGTTCCAGTCCTGTTTGTTCTTCTCTTTTAATAATTTTCCTCTGATTGCTAAGGTTGTTGCTAAGACCAGATTGCTATGAGTGTCTGCAAAATGTTAGTCTGCTGCACTCCTGAAGCTAGATTTGCTTTCAGTGGAACTAACCAGTTTTCCTTATCTGCAGCAGAACTCCATAATTCACCATCTGTTTCTTCATTTAGACATGTTGTCCACTTCCTAATTATTAAAGCACCTGTGTTGTCTACTTCCTGAACTGGAAGTTAGCAAGCAGTAGTGGCAAACAAAAACATAACATCCGGTTTCTCTCATAAGAAATGAAGGAGCATGGCTGTGGGTCTGTCCATGATTCCAGATGCATTTATTTCAGTAGATCATTTTTTGTCATAATAACTGATGCAAGTTACCAAATTGGTTCATACCTATGATGACCAATTGACCATACATGTATCTGCTATGATTTAGCATTTGGTTATTGAGATTTTCTTGGTTTAGTCTGTCCACTCCCCGTAGCTAATCTTGCTTTTGTTCAGTAGGTTCAGTTGTAATATTTCTTGTCTAATCCTCTTGTAATTATGGTACAGGTATATACAATAATCAAAATTGTAAATTAACTATCCAGAGTTGTGTGCGCCACTGGAAGAATTAACAACTTGCAGTATGCTTTTGGGGCTGAAGCTTGCACTGCATATTAGGGCCTTATTGTCTCTATACATGGCACTGGAAATATTACCCTGCAAACAGATGCCATGCTACAGAATAACAGTCTCATAAGCTACTTGGAGAGAAAAAAATGTTATTACAAGTGAGTAATATCTGATTGTCAAATACTGTCCATGATCTTGTAGCAGTGTGGCACATGCACTTGCTGCCCATGGACGTGGTTGTTGAGTGTATTTGATTTAATCATGGATTTATATGTCTTGTTCGAACTTCTTTGGTGGTGACCGGTTCAGCTTCACACACCAGTTACTGCAGTTTACTTGCATTTAGAAACATGTATTGTAATTCAGGACATGTACTTGACGGCATGCATATATACAGGTTCATCGCGGACGTTGTAGTTGGGCTGAGGAAGACATTGGCCGTCAAATTTTCCAAGGTGGTTTGTTATGTATCCATTTATTTTTAAAGATTCTTAAAGGATGTTGAGTAGTTTTTCTTACATAATTTCTTGGAAACTTTTGGTATCAAATGATAACTTGTTTGCCTTTTTCATGAGATCATACTTGAAGCACGAGAGTGCATTTCCTTTGCTGCTTTCACATACATTTACGCAGATATTGTATTTTCGTTGTTCACTAAGTCATGCTTAATGAAAGAATAATTTCTTTGATGCATGGGTCGATTTTCTAGCTTGTCCTTTGCACAACATTTCCACAAAAACTTTAATACTCCTTAGTAAAGAAACATCTCACAACTTAGTGGTACAAATACTCCTTATTTAGATCAGTTTCCTAATAATGTAATCTGATAATGTTCCAACGAGCATAGTTGTTATTTCTGCATGTTGTATCTCCAATCTTCAGAAGCGCAGAGTATGCCAGATGAATTTAGTGCCTATATCACAAATGTGTTTGCTCTGTTCTTGAACAGCTCCTCCAAAACTATTCTCTGTTTACCAGCATGGTTCACCCACGTATTCAGATTTAGTAGGACAAAATATGCAGTTTAGTAAGAGATGATGTTGTTTTCAGCTGCTATTACTGTCCATCAAGCCTGGAATTACTGTGCAGTAAAGGAGTTAGGAGTTATCTAACTGAACCACGCTAATGTGGGAGAAGAAAGAATTTGGGATAAGAGCAGTTGGTAGGCCTTTTTCATTTGTACTGCTGATTTGGTAAATGATGAAATAGCCCTAAAAGATTTGGTTACAATGATTAGTACGTTCCTGTTCAGTAGCATTAGCTACCTTATTCAAAATGTTCTAACTAGAACCGACAGGCAAAGGCAGTATTCTGTTTAAATTATGTAATAAGAGTATTGTGATGTGCAGGGGCTACAGAAGCGGTTGTTGTTTGCAGGCTTGGTTGGAGCCTCACGGTGGATTGCAAGTTAGCAACCAATGGTGCAAATGTGAGGAGGCTACTTTCTGGTGCCTTCCTGCTGTTTTGGTAACCGTGGTGGTATGTTGATCCACTCTTTTATGTGCACTTTTTCGTTAGAATAATTTCTTACGAAACTTACACATTCTTCTAAAACTTAAGCCATCTATTCTCTTTATGGTGGATTGCTGTATGTTGTGTCTCAAGCTCTTCTTGTTGCTCTTCATTTAAATTTTTGATTTCGCATAACAATGAGTAGGGACGAAAAGGCTGCACTAAAACCATAGGTATCATGCATTGTTGCAAATTATTTTTGTATGTTAGCTTTTCCATAACATTCTATGTTCTATCATAAATATCTTAAAGAATGTTCTGAACAAGATGCTATGCTCTTTTACTTTGTTTTAGACCTCACTCATCATAGTACCTCGAGGAGATTATCTCTACAGTTTGACAATGGCCTCTTCTTAATTTCGAAATGACACATGATTTACTCATAGGAACAGTTCTTACTTTTTTTTGCTACAGGAAACGGTTCCTTAACTTTTACAGAATGGCCATCAGTTTCTTATGATCTGGGGTCCTATGTTTAAATTCTTATACTCTATCTTGGGTATTTCATTTCTGAAATTTGATTTTTTTTTCAAATCGTTATTTTTCATGGGAAATCTTGGATTAAAATATATTATGGTTGATCTGGTTTTAAATTTATTGTCCATCAAATTTAATTTAGATTGGTGGATGCGTGCATTGAACTTGCTTGATTACCAAAGCTTCTATTTTGAAAATTGGCACGTTTACTTCAGGATTTAAATTTTTGCTTCCTATTTTGTATGGATGGAAAATGTGTGTGTGCCTCAAGACGATCAATTTATAAAGTTAATATAAAACACTACTTTTGTGCATGATGCGTAGCCAAGACAAATTTAACTACTGTATTTGATCTTCACGCTGCTAATATGCACACAGACAAAACCCTAGCAACAAGCACAACGTTTCATGCAAAGATTAGTTCCTGCTACATTATTCAACACGTGCATTGCACGGGCACGATTACTAGTGTGGATAAAATTTCCACTTTTCCTTCTTGTGCATCATGGCATCCATATTAATTTGCTAAACAAATAAATCAATTGGTTTGACACCATTTAAAGACAAATAAATCAATTGATGTGCAAAATTATATATGGCTAAAAAACAGTTGCAGTGAATGCATGGACATGGAACAACACGTGTGCCTTCCCCTTTCCCACACTTGCACTGAAGGATGGCAAGAGAGAGCTCAGCTCGGAATCGGATGAACTCAGAACCTCTTGACACTGTACCCACATGATTCAGAATAAAAAATGGAAGTTTTTTAACGAATTAGAAATGATTTGTTGTTCTCGCAAGGATCAACTCATAGCATACATGAACAACCCTAAATATTATTGGCGGATCTAAGAGTAATGTCAGACTCAATATGCATACAAAAAATATCATACATGAGTTTTTTAACACAAAAAGTACACGTACACATGAAATTAGACAAGCAGGTTGTAGTCTTGTAGATTAAAAAAACCTCATTGATTTAGTGTGCACCATGGCACCCACACTAGATCCTTCCCTGCTAAACATCCACATTACTAAAAACAGCAAACATACGAAAAAGAACGGCGGCCGCAATAGATCATAAGGGTTTATTACCAGACGGCGGGAGCCCGACGATCGACGCTGAATAGGACGGTGCATCATTCCGGCTTGGCGCCGGCGTCAACGCATGCTCCTCCTGCGCGGACGTGATGATGCTGCCGCGACCACCTTCTCTCGCGCGCCCGCATTTTCCTTTCGGCGCGGCGAACAAGATCTGGCGTAAGAGGAGAGGTGGAGGATACAATGTCTCGCTGAAGAAGTGGTAGAGGGATACTGTATGTGTGTGCAAGGAAATATGCCTTTTCTGGAGGCTGCAGTGAATAGAACTAGAGATCTAGAATGCCCGCCCGTCCAAAACTCCAAATGCGTGTGCAGAAGCAAGCAGGCCCACCTGTAAGTGAATACGGTTGGAGATAATTCATTAAAAAAACACAAATCAGCGGGAAGTCCTTTTCAAATAGCATTGCTTGTGATCTTTTTAGTCAGTTAACAATATTTTTGACAGTGGGACCCACCATTAGGGGTGAGGTGGCTTAGCGATGATGGTCGGGGGTACAAAAAGGTTAGACGAGTTAATTTTTTGGTCTGTTTAAGTTTCAAGTAATCCTTTTCTCAGCACCCCTCTCTCCCTGATGAATGATGTCGCAAGAGAGAGTACTAGAGCACAAGACCCGAGGTTAGCAAGTACCGGGTAAACAAATCCTAGCTCTGGTCTTCGGCGCAAGAGAGAATACTCGAGCAAAAGCACGAGACTGTGCTGGTCTTCGGCGACAAGAATGGGCAAACACATGCCCAGCTGTGTCCCCGGTCTTCGTGTCACCCCTCTCCCACTTCATCCCCTCTCTCTTGAATCTGTATGGCACCCGCCGGGTTCGGGGCCAGGTTTGGCACCCCCATACTAGCACCCGGCCCTCCTACTCGCCCCGCCCATACCTACCGTCGGGTCCAAAGTGCCACCATACACGCGACCCGGTAGGGTACGTGGGACCCAGTACGCTAGGCCTCGAAGATGCTAGAGGTCACAGTTGGGTTGACTATCATGCGAAAGAGCATCGAGCGGCTCCTCGCGACCATCTCGCCCACATTGAGGTCGGCGACCGCCCCTGCGACGACCACCCGCCGATGTCCAAGGCCCTCGTGGTCTCCATGCCCATCGTCGTCGCCGCGTGGCACTCCCACAAGAAGGAGCTTTGAGCGGCTCCTCGACCAGCTCGCTCAGATCAAGGCCGAAGGCCACCCCTACGACGACCACTCGCTGGTGTCCAGAGCGCATGCGGCGGCAGGGGCACGTGGCGATGCGGCAGCACGAGGACGTGGCGACGACAGTTGTGCATGGAAAAGTGAGGGAGGCAGCGGCGACTGAGGAAAGAAGAGGAAAAGAACAATGCATGCATCACGCGTGTGACTGGGAAAATAATAGGGTTTCTCTCCAGTTTACTTAATGACATGTGTGGGGGTCTAGAAAGGTTAGGGCTCATTTGATCCATAGGATAGGAAAATTATAGGAATATGAATCCTATAGGAATGAGATGGAGTGAATCCTATAGGAAGAGGAAGTTTGTCTTATTGTGGTGAAGGCTGGTCCATGAGGTTGGAGCTCATGCTATTTTCCTATGGGTTTTGTACTCCAAGATTCCCAAGGGGAAAAATCTTATATAGAATTTGATCTTATGATTAATCAAACAGCTTCTCTATAGGAAAATTTCCTATAGGATTCAATCCTACAAGAATCATGTGCTATTCCTTTGAATCAAAGGGCCCCTTAGGGTACGGTATAGTACGTGTTGCCGGGTCTGCGGGTTCATGGGTACGGGTCTGGCACCCCCATACCGCCTCTACTAGACCCGATGTGCTGGATGTTTACCGCTAAGCACACACCCACGAGTTCACCAAACCCTCCCCATTTAGTGCGGGTACCCATCATGTTAGCGGGTATCGGGTACCCATTTCCATCCGTACTCTTGAACCAACCTAGCCCAAGAAGAAACGTAAGCCAACTCGAGCACCCCATGCGACAGAGATAAAATGGGGCCAAAGAGAAGGAGACCCCTAGCCGACGCGTGATGTGGCACCACCCATCTATATATGTGGAACGGGTTGGTCCTTGTGGCGTTCATGGTCGCATCTGGAACGGGAGCACAGTGCGGTTACACGACAGTGCCATGCATGAGAACGTGGTTCCCCATGAGCGGCGACGCTCGAGAGGGGGAGGCGGATGAAGAAGTACAATGTTCTTGGTGAGGTCCTCTACTTTGAGTTATTCCATAAATATGTCAACCACGAAAATCACCAACGAGCTCTTCTTCGGGGAAGCTAGTATTGTTGCGCCGCCTATCTAGAGGCCACGTACATATATAGCATGCATGGCTAGCCACACGAGACAAGGTATCGCCCACCAACCGACACTGCTCTGGTCCACCGGTTACAATATGCAAAAAAAGTTATTAATAGAGAAAGAATAGACCACGAACATGCAAGTAGCTGATACGTCTCAAACGTATCTATAATTTCTGATGTTCCATTTTGATATTATACTAATTGTTACATGTTTTATATACACTTCATAGCATTTTTATGCATTTTCTGGGACTAACCTATTAATAAGATGCCACAGTGCCAGTTCATAGCATAAGGGTGCGCCGTTAGGTCTAATGCATTTGTTTACTTTACGCACATTACTTAATGCGATTATCCGTTGCCTGCAACTTAATACCAACGGGAACTCGGATGACAACCTGGAGGTGGATTATTAGTCATAGACGTTGTTGGATAACGGTCTATGTATTTTGTCGTAATGCCCACATGAATATCATAGTAATCATCATGTCATATATATGCATTGTCATGCGCTCAATATTTTGTCAATTGCCCAGCTGTAATTTGTTCACCCAGCATGTTAGTTATCTTTTATGGAGAGACACCACTAGTGAACTGTGGACCCCGGTCCATTCTTTTACACTGATAATACAACCAACTGCAAACATTGTTCCTTTTCATTCTCTGCAATTTACTACTGTTTTCCACACCATACGTTTAATCCTTTGTTTTCAGCAAGCCGGTGAGATTGACAACCTCACTGTTTCGTTGGGGCAAAGTAGTTTGATTGTGTTGTGTGCAGATTCCACGTTGGTGATCGAGTAAACGCGCCACCAACAACCTTCAGAAGTGATTTCTTGCTCCTACTGGTCGATTAAACCTTGGTTTCATACTGAGGGAAACTGCTGCTACACTGCTTCATACCTTCCTCTTGGGGTCTCCCAACGAACGTGTGATCCACGCAATCAAGCATTTTTCTGGCGCCGTTGCCGGGGAGCAAGAGGATTTCTGCAAGGGGAGTTTCACGCTTCCAATCTCTTTACTTTGTTATTGTCTTGCTTAGTTTATTTTTATTTAGTCTTGTTTGCTTTATTTATCAAAAACACAAAAAAATTAGTTACTTTTATTTTCAAGTTGTTATCTTTCTGTTTTGTTTTAATTTTGCTAAAATGAGTACCCCTGAGAACACTAAGTTGTGTGATTTCACTAGCACGAACAACAATGATTTCATTAGTACACCTATTGCTCCACCTGCTTCTAACGCAGAATTCTATGAAATTAAACCTGCACTTTTAAATCTTGTTATGAAAGAGCAATTCTCTGGTGTTAGTACTGATGATGCTGCTGCTCACCTTAATAATTTTGTTGAACTTTGTGAGATGCAAAAGTATAAGGATGTAGATGGTGATATTATTAAACTGAAACTTTTTCCTTTCTCTTTGAGAGGACGTGCTAAAGAATGGTTGCTATCTTTGACTAGAAATAGTATTGATTCATGGACTAAATGCAAAATGCTTTCATAGGAAAATATTATCCTCCTGCTAAGATTATATCTTTGAGAAGTAGCATTATGAATTTCAAACAATTTGATAATGAGCATGTTGCTCAAGCTTGGGAGAGAATGAAATCATTGGTAAAGAATTGTCCCACCCATGGACTGACTGCTTGGATGATCATCCAAACCTTTTATGCAGGACTAAATTTTTCTTCAAGAAACCTATTGGATTCGGCCTCTGGAGGTACCTTTATGTCCATCACTTTGGGTGCTGCAACAAAGCTTCTTGATGATATGATGATAAATTATTCTGAATGGCACACCGAAAGAGCTCCACAAGGTAAGAAGGTAAATTCTGTTGAAGAAATCTCTTCCTTGAGTGATAAGATTGATACTATTATGTCTATGCTTACAAATGGAAAAATGCATGTTGATCCAAATAATGTTCCTTTAGCTTCTTTGGTTGCTCAAGAAGAGCATGTTGATGTGAACTTCATTAAAAATAATAACTTCAACAACAATGCTTATAGGAATAATTTTGGTAATAACAATTATAAGCCCTATCCTTTTAATAGTGGCAATGGTTATGTTAATTCTTATGGTAATTCCTACAACAATAATAAGAGTGTACCCTCTGATCTTGAAGTCATGCTTAAGGATTTTATTAGTACACAAACTGCTTTCAATAAATCTGTTGAGGAAAAGTTTGGGAAAATTGATGTTCTTGCCTCTAAAGTTGATAGTCTTGCTCTTGATGTTGATTTGTTAAAAATTAAAACTATGCCTCATGATGTTAAAGAGAGCAAAACTCTCAATGCTATACAAGTTAAAATTGATAATAATGTGAGGATGTTAGCTGATTTACATGCTAGGTGGGCAAGAGAGGATGAAATTGCTAAAAAGAATAGTATTGCTAGAGTTTATACTATTACTACTACTGAAAATGCTATAAACTCAAGTGTTAACAAACCTCCTACTATCAATGGTAAAGTAATTGGTGTTGGCAATGTCTCTACTTCTGTTGCAAAACGTTTAAAATTGCCTGAAAACACTGAAACTGTTCCTGATAAAAGTGCTGAAATTTTTCGAGATGTGGGAGACAATGGTCCCATTACTTTTGATAATAATGATTTTGATTTTGATGGTTGCAATATTTCTGAAGTAATTAAGTTCTTGCAAAAGCTAGCTAGAAGTCCTAATGCTAGTGCTATAAACATGGCTTTTACTAAACATATTACTAATGCTCTCATGCAAGTTAGGGAAGAGAAATTAAAACATGAAGCTTCTATCCCTAGGAAGTTAGAAGATGGTTGGGAGCCCATCATTAAAATGAAGGTGAATGATTTTGATTGCAATGCTTTATGTGATCTTGGTGCTAGTATTTCTGTTATGCCTAAGAAACTCTATGATATGCTTGATTTAGCACCTTTGGAACACTGTTATTTGGATGTTCACCTTGCTGATAATACTATAAAGAAACCTTTGGGGAGAGTTGATGATGTTTTTATAATGGTTAACAATAACCTTGTCCCCGTTGATTTTGTTGTTTTGGATATTGAATGCAATGCTTCTTGTCCTATTGTTTTGGGAAGACCTTTTCTTAGAACTGTTGGTGCTATTATTGATATGAGAGAGGGGAATATTAAATATCAATTCCCACTCAAGAAAGGTATGGAACACTTCCCTAGAAAGAAGATGAAGTTACCTTTTGATTCTATTGTTAGAGCAAATTATTCTGTTGATGCTTCATCACTTGGAAACACTTGATTCTTACTTTCTGCGCCTAGCTGAAAGGCGTTAAAGAAAAGCGCTTATGGGAGACAACCCATTATTTTATTTCTGCAATTTTTCTTTTCTTTTTGAGTCAAGGAGTTGTTTACTTCTGTAACAATTCCTTTGTATCTTTATTTTATCGCATTGTTGTGCCAAGTATTGCCTCTAATAGGAAGATGATGCTAGATTTGGATTTCTGCGCAGGAACAGATTTCTGCTGTTCACCGTTTTAATTCTGTAAAATCACAGAAAAATTATTTAAATCTGCAAATTTTTGTGCGTGATCCTCAGATATGTACGCATCTTTCGTTAGTTTAAAGTTTTTCGATCTGAGCAACGTAAGTGCCTCGAAAAAATTCGTCTTTACGGACTGTTCTGTTTAGACAGATTCTGTCTTTTATTTTTCGCATTCTCTCTTTTACTAGTGTTGAGTGGAATTCTTTTTTAGGGTGAAGAGCTTCACATAACATCAGTGGCAGTAGTTAATGTTAAAAGTAACGGTCATGTTTGTGTCCTTATAGAACATGTGAGTTTTTGATTGTGCACTAACCCTCTAATGAGAATTACTTGAGTTTGGTGTGGCGGAAGTTTTCAAGGGTCAAGAGAGAAGGATGATATAATGTGATCAAGAAGAGTGAAGAGCTTAAGCTTGGGGATGCTCCCATGGATCACCCCAGCATATTTCAAGAAGACTCAAGCGTCTAAGCTTGGGGATGCCCAAGGCATCCCCTTCTTCATCAGCAACTTATCAGGTCATCTCTAGTGAAACTATATTTTAATTCTTTCACATCATATGTGCTTTACTTGGAGCGTCTGTGTGCTTTTATTTTCAGTATTTTATTTTTCTTATGGTCAACTTGATTGGACCCAGCATTCTTGATTGGGAGAGAGACACGCTCCGCTTTTTCATATGAATACTCCTATTCTTCACTTATACTTGTTGAGTATTCTTATCTAGCTATTGCTATGCTTTTAGCTCCTGTTTTGCATGCATCTCTTATTCAGAGCTGTTAGTTCTTTTAAAGAAAGTACTCTCTTGCTTCACTTATAATTGTTTGGAGAGTTTATGTTGAAATAAATTGATTGGTGTTTGGTTGGAACAGAAAATGTTGCATGTGGTAGATGGTATAATGGAAAAAGCTTACATATTCTTGTAGATCACTGTATTGGATAATTTGATACTTGTCAATTGTTTTGAGTTATCAAGTAGTTCATGTTTAAGCTTTTGTATCATGTAGTTAAAACCTATTAATGAAGAACTACCGTAAAGCTCGTTGAAATTTGGTTTGCATGATTGGTATCTCTAAGGTCTAGATATTTTCTAGTAAAAGGGTTTGGTTAACAAGGAAGACAGTGTAGAGTCTTATAATGCTTGCAATATGTTTTCATATAAGTCTTGCTGTGTCGGTTGATATCCTGTGTTTGCTTCAAATAACCTTGCTAGCCTAAACTCTGTACTGAGAGGGAATGCTTCTCGTGCATCCAAAACCTTGAGCCAAAATCCATGCCATCTGTGTCCACCATAACTACCTATATGTGGTATTTCCTTGCCATTCCAAGTAAATTTTTCATGTGCTACCTTTAAACTATTCAAACTTTATTACTCCTATTTTGTGTCAATGTTTACCAAGCTCATGAGGACGGGGTGGATGTCTTTATGTCAACTGTCAAACAGACTTTACCACCGGACTAGCGGCATATACATCCGCTTATCCATTAATTTTGCAAAAAGAGCTGGCAAATGGGGTGCCCAGTCCCAATTAATTACAACTTTAACCGCTTAATTCTCTTCACATTTTTGCCCTGATTTATCAGTCAAGCAATGACAAACAGTGAAATATCTGCATGTGTAAACAAAAGAGAAAGAGGGATGATCTGCCTTGCTGGTAGAAATAACGTCCTTCATGGGAGCCGCTCTTAAAAGTCTGGTTGGCAGGGGTCATATTGTACTTTCCATTTTCTGATTCGTTGACAATTAACAAACACCTCTCAAAACTTATTTTTACTCTCTATATGATTTCAAAAACTTAAAAAGCTCTAGCACATGATTTAATCCCTGCTTCCCTCTGCGAAGGGCCTTTCTTTTACTTTTATGTTGAGTCAGTTTTCCTACTTCTTTCTATCTTAGAAGCAAACACTAGTGTCAACTTTGGTGCAACAATTTTTATATGCTTGTATATTGCACTTATTATATTGCTTTGTGTTGACAAATATCCATGAGATATATATGTTGAAAGTTGAAAGCAATTGCTGAACTTTAAATCTTCCTTTGTGTTGGTTAAATACCTTTTACTTAGAATCTATTGCTTTATGAGTTAACTCTTATGCAAAACTCTTTGATGCTTGTCTCGAAAGTACTATTCATGAAAAGTTTTTGCTTATATGATTCAGTTGTTTGCTCATTATCTACTTGCTAGCAAACTATAGACCATTGACCTGGATCACTTCATTCATAACATGTGCTTTACAATACTATTTGATCAAGATTATGATTGTAGCATGTCACCTCAGAAATTATTTTGTTTTTATCGTTTTACCTACTCGAGGACGAGTAGAACTAAGCTTGGGGATGCTTGATACGTCTCAAACGTATCTATAATTTCTGATGTTCCATGTTGATATTATACCAATTGTTACATGTTTTATATACACTTCATAGCATTTTTATGCATTTTCTGGGACTAACCTATTAACAAGATGCCACAGTGCCAGTTCCTGTTTTCTGCTGTTTTTGTATTCCAGAAAAGCTAGTCTGGAAATATTCTCGGAATTGGACGAAACTTGGACAGAACCTCCTATTTTTCCAACACGTACGCGGAGTCCAAAGGAGAGACGGAGGGGAGCCACGAGGCAGCCACACCATGGGGCCGCGCGGCCCCCCTGCCGCGCCGTGGGGTGGTGTGGGGCCTCGTGCGTCTCCAGCCGCCGCCCTTTCGCCTATTTATTCTTCCCGACGCGAAAACCCTAAATACCCGAGCCATTATCCACGAAAAGTTCCAGAGACGCCGCCGCCGTCAACCCTAGCTCGGGAGGGTTCAGAAGCTCTTCCCGGCACCCTGCCGAGAGGGGAATCATCACCGGAGGGCTCTACATCACCATGCCTGCCTCCGGAGTGATGCGTGAGTAGTTCATCCTTGGACTACGGGTCCATGGCAGTAGCTAGATGGTTGTCTCTCCACTTTATGCTATCATGTTTAGATCTTGTGAGCTGCCTATCATGAACAAGATCATCTTATTGTAATGCTACACACTTAAGGTTGTGCAGGCATAATTCGGATTGGATCCGAGTTGGGCTGAAATAGACTCCAGGATGGGCTTCAGTTGAGGCAGCCCAATATGGGGAGGTCTATATAAGGAGAGGAGGCTGGACGTTTTAGGTTTGCCCATTTCCGCACCAAATCCACCCAGCCACCGTCTCCCCACGCCCTTGCCGCCGCGCGGACCTAGCAGTTCGGCGAGCGGTGCCTCCACGCCGTACGTGTGGATACCGATAGAGCTGCTACACTTGGAGCACTTGGACGAGCCGCCGAGAGGAGCTGTTCGTGGGAGCGACTGGATCGGAGAGGATTGTACGTCTACCCTGTCCCGACTCGCTTCACCGACTTCGGCACGACACAGCGCGTCTAGTGGTAATCCCGTGATCTATAACTGCAGCAGTTCCTTGGTGATGCGGTAGAAAATTTTGATTTTGCGCTAGCGTAGCCTACCCGTATCCCTACAGTGGTATCAGAGACGATGCTGCCTCGTTATAGGTTCGGATCATTTGCATATGTGATATGTAGATGGGGTAAGGCCGATGTGATCGGCAATCCGTTGTAAAAGTCTTGATCTGTGATCTGATTTCCGTGATCGTGTTGCAAGAGGTCGTCGAACGACTTACCCTACCGGTCGGTTTCCGCCATCGGGGTAAACTGTGACACGTAAATCCAACAGCAGCATGCGAAGATCAATTGGATTGGTCGAATCGGAATTTAGATCATATTCATAGTGCATGAGATGCGCGGGGTGATAGATCGGATCTATCACCGGTAACGGGTAATCTGCTAAAATGAACAGTTTTCGGTAAAACGGCTGTAACTTTTGCAGACGACCTCGGATCGAGAAAAGTTGTGAATAAAAGTTGTAGAACTTTTTATTTTGCTTCGGATCAAATGTAGAGGGTCAAATTTAGATTTGGCAAATTCGTTTCCTAAAAGGAAGTTTTAGGGGTTGCAAGTTTCGGCGTTAGAACGTCTAACTCGTTTTGCAGATTTATGATTTGTGACTAGTATGGCCCATGTGTATGTGATGCATGTGTGTAATATTTTCATGACCTGCGCGTCGTGAGTACGTCAACACGGCAGGAGCCAAATGTGTTGTCACTTATTGTATTAACGGCCTGCGTGCCGACTTGTGATGATTCCCACACTCCATGTAATTTACATTACTAGCTGTTAGGCGTAATAGCTTGTAGTAGTTCTTGGAGGACTCATCACTCGGAGGGATGGCGCACATGGACCATGGAGATGGAGATCATCATGGTGGACAGGTTCTATGGAGATGGAGATCACCATGAGAAACGGGCCATACTGTGTCACAACTATGTGATTGCTATTCCTGTTTGTTTTACTCCTATGCATGTTAGATTCGTGGAAGTAGAACGATCCCTCACAAATGTTAAGTTAAAATGCCTCCCCAACTAAACCTTGCACCATCCCATGTCTTCTACAATTGATGGTGAGTCTGTTGCCGCAGCACCTCAGTTTTCGTTGGCTAGATGGGTTTGTATCGGTTAGATGGTATTTTCTGTTGCCGCAGTGTGCCATTTGCCGGTAGCTTACGCGCATAAAGGGTTGGTTCACTTATCAAGGTAATCTTAACGGTTAAGCGCCTTGGGGCATAAAGGTTGGCGTTTTGACATAGAGATGTCACCCAACAACAAGAGTCATATGTGATATGATTAGCAAAGTGTTGCTTACCGATCTACCTTGTCTTCTAGCAGTGATGCATACATCACTAGTTGACTTGTTCGTTGCGGATCTTGAATCACTAAGTACCAAAGAGGGATGTTGGTTTTAGTGGGAGTAGACCATGTTAAATTGTTTAATGTCTTTTACTCTGTCATGGATATTTTGTCTTAGTATTTTGCATGTTTTTCTGTTGTAGATCAATGGCACGTAACCAACCCACCCCTTTTGCTTTGCGTTCCATCCTTGAGAAAGAAAAGTTAACTGGAACAAACTATTCGGATTGGATCCAATCTGAGAATTGTTCTCAGGGCTGATAAGAAGGAAAGTGTTCTGGATACCCCAATCCCAGATGAACCTCTTGACACCGACACTGCTGCCGTTAGAGCTGCCTACAGAGAGCATGTGATGAGTCTCTTGAGGTTAGCTGCCTTATGCTTGCATGCATGGAACCCGACCTTCAAAAGCAGTTTGATGGTCAGGAAGCGTACGATATGATCGTTGCGCTGAAGGATATGTTCCAGACCCAGGCCAGGACTGAAAGGTTCAATCGCTAAGGCCTTTGGTGATTGCAAGCTAGCTGAGGGCGGCAGTAGGCCCGCACGTAATCAAGATGCTTGGTTACGCGCAGACTTTGGACAAACTGGTTTTCCATTGGGCCGAGAGTTGGCCACTGATTTCATTTTGGCGTCACTTCCAGCCAGCTATGGGAATTTCATTTCGAACTACCATATGCATGGGACGGAAAGGACCTTAATGAACTGTGTGGGATGCTCAAGACGGCTGAGTGTGACATTAAGAAGTGTGCAGGGCATGGCCAAGTGTTGGCTGTGCAGAATAAGCCTAGCTTCAAGAAGCATGGAAAGGCTAAGGGAAAAGCTAAGCTAAAGATTCGATCTCCAAGCCAAAGCCTAAGTCCAAAGATGGACCTAAACCTGACACAGAATGTTACTACTGCCATGAGTCTGGACACTGGAAGAGAAACTGCAGCAAGTACCTTGCTTCTTTGAAGAAGAGTGGGAGTAAGACTTCTGGCTCAGGTACGCTTGTGGTTAATGTTATAGACATTTTTCTCGCTGACTCCATTATTAACTCTTGGGTATTTGATACCGGATCGGTTGCTCACATTTGCAAATCGATGCAGGGGCTAGTAAGGAGTAGAAGCGTGAGACAAGGAGAAGTTGATCTTCGCGTCGGAAATAATGCAAAGGTTGCTGCGTTGTCCGTTGGCGTCATGCAACTGCACCTCCCTTCAGGATTTATTATGGAATTGAATAATTGTTATTATGTTCCAGCTTTAAGTCGAAACATTATTTCTCCTTCATGTTTGATGCGAGATGGTTATTCATTTGCGAGTAAAAACAATGGTTGTTCTATCTCTAAGAATGATATGTTTGTGGCTTTTGCTTCCATTGTGAATGGGTTGTTTATTTTGAATCCTGATGATGTTCATGATGATGAGCAAGTT
Source organism: Poa pratensis (assembly GCA_947311845.1). NCBI lineage: Eukaryota > Viridiplantae > Streptophyta > Magnoliopsida > Poales > Poaceae > Poa > Poa pratensis. Next base: position 80,417,293 of record CAMZMU010000034.1, on the reverse strand, counting down.
TATAACATAAGTGCTAAAAGGCTTCGGCCTAATGATTTGAATCCCACCTATGTTTGGCATTGTCGTTTGGGTCATATAAGCGAAAAGCGCATGAAGAAACTCCATTCTGATGGACTTCTAACTTCGTTTGATTTTGAATCATACGAGACATGCGAAGCTTGTTTGCTTGGGAAGATGACCAAGTCGCCTTTCAATGGTTCTCCTGAAAGGGCGACGGACTTACTGGAACTAATACATACTGATGTATGTGGACCAATGAGCACGACCGCTAGAGGTGGTTTTCACTACTTCATAACTTTCACTGATGACTTTAGTAGATATGGATATGTCTACCTAATGAGGCATAAGTCTGAAACTTTTGAAAAGTTCAAAGAGTTCCAGAATGAAGTAGAGAATCAACGTGGCAAGAAAATTAAGGCTCTACGATCAGATCGTGGAGGAGAATATTTGAGTCACGAATTTAGCAATCATCTGAAGAGTTGCGGAATTGTTCCTCAACTTACGCCGCCCGGAACGCCTCAAAGAAACGGGGTTTCCGAACGACGTAATCGGACTTTGTTGGACATGGTTCGATCAATGATGAGCCAGTCAGATCTACCATTATCGTTTTGGGGTTTCGCTCTAGAATCAGCAGCTCTTACACTAAACAGGGCACCATCTAAATCCGTAGCTAAGACACCATATGAGATGTGGTATGGGAAGAGTCCCAACTTGTCATGGCTAAAGATTTGGGGTTGTGACGCCTTTGTCAAGCGACTTCAGTCGGACAAGCTCACACCTAAGTCGGATAAATGCATTTTCGTGGGATATCCAAAGGAAACGATTGGATATTACTTCTACAACCGAGAAGAGGGCAAAGTGTTTGTCGCTCGAAGCGGTGTTTTCCTTGAGAAAGAGTTTCTCTCTAAGGGAGCAAGTGGAAGAACGGTGCAGCTTGATGAGGTTCAAGTTGAGCCCACCGGGGAGGACTCAACGAATGATGCCATCATGGCAGCACGAGTTGAGGAACCCGTGGCAAAAGAAACACCGGCACTACGAAGGTCAGAAAGGATTCGCAACGCGCGGAAATATTATTGTTAGACAATGATACGCGTGAAATATTATTGTTGGACAATGATGAACCTTCGACCTATGCGGAAGCAATGATGGACCCGACTCTGAGAAATGGCAAAGTGCCATGAGATCCGAAATAGATTCCATGGATGAAAATCAAGTTTGGAACTTGGTTGACCTGCCTGATGGTCATAGGACCATCGAGTGCAAATGGATCTATAAAAGAAGATTGATATGGATGGAAATGTTCACATCTATAAAGCTCGACTTGTCGCAAAAGGTTTTCGACAAGTTCAAGGAGTTGACTACGAGGAGACTTCTCGCCCGTAGTGATGCTTAAATCTATTCGGATAATTCTAGCTATTGCTGCATATTTCGATTATGAGATATGGCAAATGGATGTCAAGACGGCTTTCCTGAATGGAAACCTTGCCGAGGACGTGTATATGATGCAGCCCGAGGGTTTTGTCGATCCTAAAAATGCTGGAAAGGTTTGCAAACTTCGGAAGTCCATTTATGGACTGAAGCAAGCATCTCGGAGTTGGAATATTCGTTTTGATGAAGTAGTCCAAGGATTTGGCTTCACCAAAATCGAATCAGAGTCTTGTGTTTACAAGAAAGTTAGTGGGAGCTCGCTCGTGTTTCTAATCTTGTATGTGGATGACATACTACTGATTGGAAATGACATTCCTATGCTTGAGTCCGTAAAGACTTCGTTGAAGAATAGTTTTTCAATGAAGGACTTAGGAGACGCAGCATACATTCTGGGAATTAAGATCTATAGAGATAGATCGAAGAGGCTAATTGGATTAAGCCAGAGTACATACCTTGACAAGGTGCTAGAACGGTTCGGCATGGAAGAGGCTAAGAAAGGGTTCTTGCCTATGTCACATGGTATAAACCTAGCAAGACTCAGTGTCCTTCGACTGCTGATGAGCGAGAGCGCATGAAAAAGATCAAATACGCTTCGGCAATTGGATCTATCATGTATGCTATGATTTGTACTCGCCCAGATGTTTCTTATGCTCTAAGTGTTACGAGCAGGTACCAAGCTGATCCCGGTGAGAGTCACTGGACAGCGGTAAAGAATATCCTTAAGTACTTGAAAAGGACTAAGGATATGTTCCTAGTTTACGGAGGTGAGGAGGAGCTCGTTGTAAATGGTTACACCGATGCTAGTTTCCAAACTGATGTGGATGATTCCAAGTCGCAATCGGGCTATGTGTTCACGTTGAACGGTGGGGCGGTTTGCTGGAAGAGTTCCAAGCAGGACACAGTTGCTCATTCTACAATGGAGGCCGAGTATTATGCTGCGGCAGAAGCTAGCATGGAAAGTGTTTGGATGAAAATGTTCCTTACTGATCTTGGTGTTGTCCCTAGTGCGTCCAGTCCAGTGGATCTCTACTGTGACAACAGTGGAACCATTGCGATAGCAAAGGAGCCAAGGAATCACCAGAAGACCAAACACTTTATGCGGCGGTTTCATCTCATTCGGCAGTACATCGAACGAGGCGAAATAAACTTATGCAAAATACATACGGATCTGAATGTGGCTGATCCGTTGACAAAGCCTCTCTCACAGAAGAATCATGATAAGCACACAAGAGCTATGGGTATTAGATATCTTCTAGATTGACTCTAGTGCAAGTGGGAGACTGTAGGAAATATGCCCAAGAGGCAATCATAGAGATGATGATATTTCAATGTATCCATGATTTATAATGTGCCTTGAATAATGTCTTGTATTGATTGGCGAGTTGAGGACTTGTCTGTGAAACTCATTACTTGTATGGTTATTCTAAATATGTCCCTAGTCGGAGTTCATGTGAGGACACACTTGAATATTAGACTAGCACATGTATTAGTAGATGACTATGTTTCACAAGTCATAGACATGGAGATGTCAAACTAATAATGTGGACTTATGTTGTGAACATAGAGTTGGGATGACCCACCTTGAGACAATGAAGCAAACGTTCATAGCTCTCTCTCTACACGATGTGTTTGCTTTGTCCCTAGACCTGAGATTGTCGTATGTACTTGAGATGTGAATTGACCTACTTTGGGGCTATCCAACGCTACACCGTGAAAGGGTAGCCATAAAGGTAGCTTACGGGTTTGTCATGAAACATGCTGCAAGGCATAGTCAGTCAAGATGGGATTTGCCCCTCTCTGCTGAGAGAGATATTTCTCTGGGCCCCTCGAGTGATCGGATCCAGAAATGCATGGCCGTGCTACATAAGGTTAATGGTTAACCTAGTTGGGATTCCGAATCACAGGATCGAGAAAGAGTGGTAAGCTAGAGCTTGACCTAATATCGTGAGGCAAAGGGAATGGCATAAACATTGTGATGGTTCGTCCGATACGATCTTTATGCGCGTTTGGGAGTTGGCACGTTTTGCTAGAAGCCGCTACCAACTATTGGACGAGTAAGTGTACTCGTGCCATGACTAAACGTGCATGAACCTATAGGGTCACACACTTAAGGTTGTGCAGGCATAATTCGGATTGGATCCGAGTTGGGCTGAAATAGACTCCAGGATGGGCTTCAGTTGAGGCAGCCCAATATGGGGAGGTCTATATAAGGAGAGGAGGCTGGACGTTTTAGGGTTGCCCATTTCCGCACCAAATCCACCCAGCCACCGTCTCCCCACGCCCTGCCGCCGCGCGGACCTAGCAGTCCGGCGAGCGGTGCCTCCACGCCGTACGTGTGGATACCGATAGAGGTGCTACACTTGGAGCACTTGGACGAGCCGCCGAGAGGAGCTGTTCGTGGGAGCGACTGGATCGGAGAGGATTGTACGTCTACCCTGCCCCGACTCGCTTCACCGACTTCGGCACGGCACAGCGCGTCTAGTGGTAATCCCGTGATCTATAACTGCAGCAGTTCCTTGGTTAATGCGGTAGAAAATTTTGATTTTGCGCTACCCGTATCCCTACAGTGTTTGCTGGGATCCGATGAATACTGAATACTATGTCAAGTTGATTATCAATCTATCTTATATGTTATTTATGATCTTGCATGCTTTCCGTTACTAGTATATGCTTTGGCTAAGTAGATGCTTGTAACTACAAGAGTGAGTATTTATGCTAGATAGTGGGTTCATGCTTCCGGTAATCTGGGAGAGTGACAACAACTTCTAAGATTGTGGATGTGACGTTGCCACTAGGGATAAAATAACCGATGCTTAGCTTAAGAGTGCGCCGTTAGGTCTAATGCATTTGTTTACTTTACGCACATTACTTAATGCGATTATCCGTTGCTTGCAACTTAATACCAGCGGGGAATTCGGATGACAACCTGGAGGTGGATTATTAGTCATAGACGTTGTTGGATAACGGTCTATGTATTTTGTCGTAACGCCCACATGAATATCATATTAATCATCATGTCATATATATGCATTGCCATGCGCTCAATATTTTGTCAATTGCCCAGCTGTAATTTGTTCACCCAGCATGTTAGCTATCTTTTATGGAGAGACACCACTAGTGAACTGTGGACCCCGGTCCATTATTTTACACTGATAATACAACCAACTGCAAACATTGTTCCTTTTCATTCTCTGCAATTTACTACTGTTTTCCACATCATACGTTTAATCCTTTGTTTTCAGCAAGCGGTGAGACTGACAACCTCACTGTTTCGTTGGGGCAAAGTAGTTTGATTGTGTTGTGTGCAGATTCCACGTTGGTGATCGAGTAAACGGCGCCACCAACAACCTTCAGAAGTGATTTCTTGTTCCTACTGGTCGATTAAACCTTGGTTTCATACTGAGGGAAACTGCTGCTACACTGCTTCATACCTTCCTCTTGCGGTCTCCCAACGAACGTGTGATCCACGCAATCAGTAGCCACGGTCCACCTTAAAAAACAGAAGAGATATGCCTTTTGTATATATTTATCTCCTATTATTAGACAATTATGTAGTATATGTGCCACATTAGCCTGACAGTGAACCCACACGTCTATAAAAATTATGTTAACGCGGCTAAAACGACAGAGTAGTGATTTTTTAAAGAACCATCGCCCATTCTCGGTGCATTATTGAAAAAATACATCTCGATCACGCGCAATTGTTTTTTTTGTGGAATTTCACTACGAGTCGGTAATGGTTGCTCCCCTGTCAGAAATAGGTTTTGCGCGACATAAACTGAGTATTAGTACTATTTGAATGCAACGAGCGCCATACTGGTGGATTTTTTTAGAAAACTACTCAATACCGACAGATATGCAAACTTCTCGCTAAATTGTGGTGTTTCTTAAAAAAATCTCCACCAAACATGCAAAAGTGATCTTCGAACCTCCTTTTATGTAGAGTCGTTTAAGTGTGTTGATCCCCTCATGTAAGTCAGTCTGTAATAACTAAGCCAAAATATTTTTGTAATCTGAGAATTGGGGTCCCCTCCCTTCATTCTAATCGTGTCGGCTTAATTGCGACTTGAAGAAGTGATCCATGTATAAGAAAATTGTATGAAAATGAAATCTGCTCCACCGTTTAGCACCCCCTAATGGGTCATGCATGTCTGAAAATAGAGAGCGAAAAATGCTTCGTATCATACACTGATCAATGGACCCATCTTCCATTTGATTATTCAGGCATAGGCTATTAGAGCATCTCCAAGAGCATTGGTATATTGGATTAGCATAGTATATTGGTTAGAGCATCTCCAAGAGCATTCCTATATTGGATTGCTAAAATTTGGTTATAAAAAGAGGAGAGAGAAGATTTAGCAATCCAAAATGAAATCTGCTTTGCTAGCCTTCCTATAACTGAATTGGTAAAAGTTTATTTGCACGTGGGGCCCACGTGTAAGTGGGATACCCTTTTTTTCCTTTTCTTTTTTACTCCACCCGTTTGTCGTCGTCCTCACCCGTCCGTCGTCGTCCGTGCGCCTCTGCCGGACCAGCTCGCTGGCGGCACGACGGAGACGCCCGCGGGCGGCGCGCGCGCCAGAGATGCTCACCGCCGAAAAGCTCGTCGATGACGCGGAGGCGCGACTGCGTGGGGACGGAAATCCGGCATCGACGACAGCGGAGAGGTGGCGGCGCGGGACAGTGGCGGCGCCTGGGGGTAGGCGGGCGTGGCTGGACCTCACTCTCTCCACGAATCGACCGATGCTGACTTTCCTCGGTCCAAATCGGCCGGCGGAACTGCTGGCCGTGCGGTGCTCGATCTGGTGACGGTGAAGCTCGCGCCGGCCAGAAATGGAGGCGCGGTGTGGCGGGGCAGCTCGCAGAAGGCTGTGGGGCAGCGCACTGGTGGGGAGTGTGCGTGGCGGCGAGAAGGTGGCCGGCTGAAATTTCCACGCATGGCCAGTTGGGCCTCCCGTGTCGGTTTTAGGAGTTTTTGGGGGTGACTCTTGGGTCAGCATATATGCCAATTGGAGGGGATGTTTTGCTCAGCTTCCTAAATTCTTTTTGGGGGGGGGGGGGGGGGGGGCACTTTTAGCAATGCTGCCGGAGCTCTTTTTAGCAATCCGGTGAAATTATAGGAATGCTGATGGAGATGCTCTTAATTATATAGCAACCCTTAGAAGTTTTCATCCAAAAGCATATTGGTATAAACTTTAGCAATATACTCAATGACATGTGGGCACCAGAGGGGCAGTGCGGGCCAGCAGCAAGCTTGGCTGTTGCGTGGTCCACATGTCAATGGGTTAAAAGAAGGAGGGGACCACTTTTACGAATTGGTATAATTTGCATATTTGCCAATTGAAAGCCAAAGTCCATATCATTTGTGTAGTATAATTTCTGAGTATGGGACCAGTTATATAAATGCCATATCAGCGTGAATGTAAATGTATGCAAATCAAAATATGAGTATCCAATTCTAGAAAGCACAATTTTTTTGACTACCCATATGCTCTCTCACCTATAGTCATATCCATTTTTCTACAGTGTACTACCAAAATTATGGGTGAGCTGGATCGGAGAGGAGAGGAAGCCAATACTGACGAAACCCTGCTGGACCACGAGTCGACATAAAAACTTACCAAGAAGGGTGTCACAGGCTTCGCCGAAATAGGTGCCACCAAACACAGCTTCCTGCTCTCTGCTCTTCTGTCACTCTTCCCTCCCCCCCACTGGATGGAGATCCATGGCAAGCCATGGTGAATCTCTGCAGAACCATATACAGTGCGAGCTACAAAAGTAGTCTGCCCGTTTTTAATATAAACCCTTCTCTCTCACCCCACTCTTTTTCTCTCTCACCCCACTGTTTTTCTCTCTCCCCCACCCCCTTTCTCTCGCCGGTCCAATCTGGCCAGATTTCTTGTCAGGAAGCGCAGCGGAGTGTTGTAGTACTACAGTACTACGTACTGCACGGTTCTTTGTGCGGTGAGCAAGCCTCAGAAGACCTCCACTGGGACCGGCCAACAGTTAGATATCAACAAAAGTAGATGAACTTTCCCGCTTGGAATCCAGGGTTTACCTTTCCGCACGTCGGACACAGCTATTTAGAGTAAGATATTGAGTTTGTGCCATTAAATTTCTTTTAAAAACTCATTTTGTAGCACTGATTTGTCTTTTTGACACAAGTCGCAAAAATTGTCTCTCGTCGCGAAACTTTATGCGCGGACATAAAATATCGAGATGAGCACCCAAAGTTCTTGTTGAAATTTTATACTACAAATTTTTTTTAATCGGAGTAGATGCTCATGCTACCCCACCTCCTTATTTACTCTCTCCATTTCTCGAATCCAGCCAGAGTTCCTCCGGATGCTTTCCCACGAGCCATGACCAGGCACGATCGAACAAGCAAATAATGGTAAAATTGTCAAACTGCCATGACATTGATTTGACAACACAACACAGAGCTTGCAGCCGGGACGTGTAAACTACATCATGATGGCGCCCTAGCTAGAATCGGGATATATATCTACTCCTGTAGTCTACTCGGGTCGCCCTCGTTGGAGAGAGAAAACTGCAGTACTCCCTCTATCGGAGTAGTAGAGGTTAATTTGTAAATATTTTGGCCAAAGGTACTAATTGCGATTGTGGCTAAAATCTTGTATGCACTAGTAGGCAGTAGGCCAATACTAGAAATAAATAACTTGGAGTAGAAAACGTGGAAAACTCTTTGCGAGTAGTTTTTGAGTTAATGTGTTTGCACCAAGTTATTTTGATCAAGACAGATACATCATGTATGCATCGATTAGCAAAACCTTTAGTGGGCATTCATGCCTTTTAGTATTTTATATTGTTTTTCAAGATTTGGCATCTGAAGCAAGTTCTCCTGATCTCGGAAAATTCAAATTTCTTATGCAGGAGAGTGATACTGCCTTTTCGCGCGCCTCATCACCCGGCAAACTAGGTCATTGTCACCGGTGGGGATGCTTTAATTAAGAGTTTAAATATTGTTTTTTAGGAACGGCAGCACTTGCAATTGAGGACTAAAAATGGAAAATCGTACTTCGCCAAAAAATAGCCGAAGTCACGAAGTCTAACCCTTTTTGAAGATTAGTCAAATCATGGTTTTATACGAAACAACGTGAGGGACTGTCGGAAGCAAATGTGGCAACATGGCTCCATTCCCCGCCCCCATATTGTTAATTGACCTCTACGGCAGATTTCTTATCCCCGAGGGGTAGTTATTTAATTATGGTAATTATATGCATTGTTGAAAGAATTTGAACTAGCTAGGTGGCCCGCGCAATTGCGCGGCTAGCAATGAGATTTTTTCTATCTTAATGCCTAATGTATTATTTTTCTTATGGATTCCATCTCTTGAAAAATGAAGACAATTAAGAAATGTAAATATATTAAAATAATCTCTGTTTATAGAGCCTCGTTAGTGCATGCTCACATGTTTCTATCCTTGTGATAGAACTTTTGTAAGTGTTATAAATACAAAATCCGAGTAACTTCATTGATTATTCCGCCATGTTATATTATGAAGTTGATGACTCTAACATCAACTTGCATTATACTCAACTTTCCAACAAATACAGCAATCAACCTTGTCATCGATCAGTAATCAGTAATTTTTCTATGTCTAATGAACATACAAAAGATAGGTGATATACCAACTGGATTCATTAGCGAATAGTGACATTACCTACCGATCAAACGTGTGAATTGCAGTATCTCCAGTAGAACCGTTCGATTTAATTCATTATTAATGATAGACTGGACACAAACCAAGATACATGTACGTGTTTGACTTCAATACATAGGGTAAATTATTTAAGCTTTTTGAGAAAAAATTCTGTATGCATAAATGAATTGAAATTTTTAATAATATTATTCTAAGTACTTCCGCCAAACTTCTGTTCATATTCCCAAGTTTGTCCGAAGTGTATTGTTCGCTCGAAGTAATTTGTGTAAAGCGCTAGGTTCTATTGGAATTACTTATAATCGTGTAAATTAAATTTGTACATCCGTACAGGTCAATCATAAGACTTTTTTGAATGAGTATGTATACTTTAAGAAATGTTGTACTTAATCCATTATGGAGCACAATTTTAAAAACATAATAACATTACCACATAATTATTCTGAAATAGTCCACTGCTCCTGATTATTTTATCATGAAATGCCTCAGTATCCCAATTTTTTTCCCATGTTTAATGTAGGGCACAATACCAGTAAGCATGTAAATTATTGTTTAACTAAAAGTTTATGAATAACGACCTATTCTTTTCAGCCAACAAAAAAAAGGCAAGAAGTAAACTGTACCTGACATCCACCCAACGTATTTTACTAAAACTCTATAGCCATGTATTCTACAAACAATTATCTAAAATGATCTGGAAACTGAAAAAATGAAGAATATAATAAGGATGTATTGTTTTACGTGAACGGAGGCAGTAAGTCATGTTTCGACCATGGATGTCAAGATTGCTTGCTCACTTGACAAAAATATCCATAGTTGTTGCCACTCAGCCATCTGAAAGTACTGGATTTTTTCTGTGCAACATACCAAGTAAAAATACGACTGTTAGAAAATTAGTCGCATCATGAGTGGAGTGACTAAAAAATATATAAGAACATGTATTGAGTACACTAAGAACCGCTTAATTCACACTTACCGAATTCAGAGAATAAAAGAGTACAAAACTGATTGAAATAAATAATAGGTATTTGTACCTATTTTATATATGGTTGCATAAGGTACATGTTCATGCCCGGAGAATATGAATGTATTTATATCACCGTGAAACAATTTCAATTTTATTAGACAGCTAAATCGTAGCATTTGCAACGAATATATAAAGCAATGAAAACATCTGTAATATGATTGTATACCTTGTATACATCTTCTACGTCCTTTCATGCCTGGCTCATCACGACACCTTCGTGTAAGAAATTTCTTTACTAAGAGGAAAAGGGATTAATTACCATCTTCCCTCGAATCCAGCCTTGTTTTGCATGCAAGGTGGTGGACCTTAACGCAATGAATCATTGGTTGTGGCATGCCAATATATTTGTTGGGAAGATTTGTATGAAAGTTCAATCTATTTTTATAAATTTATGTTCCATGACCATTATTTATTCCAATATATATTTTGAATTATATATCAATGCGTATGTAGCGCTGATATAAAATTGAAAATATTTGTAGAAAAACAATGGGAAAGATAAATTTTGATGTCACGTGGATTGAAAAGAAATATTTTAATAACATATAAAAATAGATTTCCGTTCAATGACATGCAACAGAGGATGGACAAACTGGAGCAAAACTGAATACGAAAAGAAAAGGGCAACTATGCACGCAGATAACAGAGATTCCAACCTATCCCATTGATTCGGTTCTTGTCTTCTCCTTTCTTAGTGCTAAATTTTCTCCAGGGATGTTTGGCGTGCAAGATAAACTGTTCAAGAGGATGTTAACTGCTCGCACTCCACAACATCATCTGCGGTTGAATCCCAAAGAAATAAAAGTCAACCTTTACAAATTGAAATCCCAACAAAATTAAGAAATCTGGTTGGTCGGCCGGCCGCTGCGTACGACGGCCACTGGATGGGTAGATAGACATGATTTAGGGTATGGAACGGGGCAGACTTACGACTGCTATCAATAGGCGGGCGATACCTGTATTCCCCATCCAGCGATGGCCGGCCGGGCGTTTCTCTCCGTCCAACTCTGCTAGACTGCAGCCCGCCGTCGCGCTATTGTACAGCGGGCGATTATGCGGCGACCAAAAAATCCCAGTCCGCGCAGTCGTACTTTTTTTTGGCAAGGCTAGCAGTCGTGTTTGAATAGAAAAGCCTAGAAAAGAAAAGAGTCCAGGTATAGCTCAACATTGTCGCGTACGTTAGATTGGATTGGCTGCGGGTTGGCACATCCGTTTGTTGATCAATCTGCACCGTTTATACATTTTAGTTTTACTGCAGTAAATCTTCACCGTTGATTGTTTGTTGTTTTAATAATATAATAGATAAGGAGGCTTTGAGATTTATTTCATAACATTGATAAATTCATGTGTCTTGCTGAAATATTGAATCCCGGTGGCAAAAGTGATATATACTAGAAAATATAACTTTTGACATGTGGGATCAAGGGTGTGTAAACTGTGTATATATATTATAATTAAGTATATATAAAAATGCCACTTGAAACACGAGAAATCCCACCGCATCCGCTTTTGTTAATCTGCCACCGCTAGTCCCCTTCCTCTACGCGGCTCTCCATTTCTTAGGCATCCCATCTCGTGAGGCCACGATTCGCCGCCATCCTTTTTTTGGTTCTCCTCCCTTTGGGACACACACCCACCCCCCCACGTCGTCACATACTCACACTCTAGCTAGTAAACCGCATCAAGAATCACACTCGCTCTTCGTCGCATCCTCCTGGCGCACCATGCCACATCCTCCAGTCGCATGACGTCGCGCTTGTGTGTCTTCCAAGTCGCCGTTGTATTTGTTTAGAAACAAAGAACCACGACGTCGAGCGAGCTCTCGCCTTCTGACATCCGAGCCTTAATTATCCTCAGGGGTAGGCTGTGTCGCTCTATCTCGTCGTCGTGTCCAATGTCTGCACAACGAAGTCGTCATCGACCCAAGAGAGACCACTAGCACACATGCCCGAGACCCCATCGGGACCTGAGTTCTACACATTCCCTCGAGTATAAAAACCGTTGCTTTTGTATTTTCTGTCATATATATAAACATATCTTAATTAGGACATATATGTATCTATGTGCAATTTTGATAAAAAGTGTTTTGTTTATATTTGTTTCTTCTAGGAGGTGTATGTATGTAGTTTTTTAGGAAGTGTTGTAATTATATATGTGCAAAATATGCTGATGCATATATATATGCATGTGTGTATGTTGGGAGTGGTTTTCAATTATATGTGCAAATTGTGTTTTGTGCCTTTGTGAACTATCACGTTGATGTTGTTGTCATATATTTGCTAATTAATTAAAACTGTGGTAAGTCCTGGTCATTTGTTCTGCTCATAAGTGTGCTCCTTATTAATTATATAGCTAGATAGTGGGCCGGGATGGAGAATGTTAATTGTTGTAGCGCCCCGACCGCTTAACTATACAGAGATGCTGTGTGTCACCGGTTAGACGATACAACCGAAGGTTACGGGTTTACCACTCCCCGGCCAAAACCTTTAGCAGGCGTTGCTCGGAATGGATCATCGGCAACGCAACACACCGATTGATGCCCTAACGCAGGCACAACTATCAATTCATAATAGAGAGATCAAGACTTGTGGAACAACTGGCACATCACAGACTCTACGACTCAAAGCATTATAGTTCAACTCTTATAATAGAGAAAGATAGCAAATATTACAACCAGAGGTCACAGACCCACAATACATCATGCGGAAGCGAATTAAGTTGTTCTAAACAATAAGATCCAAATTATGGCCTAAGAGGCCTATAAATAAACATTCCAGCGCTAGCTGTTCCGGGATGTCCCAAGCTGCCACCTGGGAACCCCAGACTACTCGTCGACGTCCACATAGAACCCACCTTCAGTGTCGGTGAAGTCCTCCACTGAAAATCAACAAAGCAACGTTGAGTTCGACGAACTTTGCAAGATTATTAGAGCTACTATCTCGATGATTGGCTGTCAAAGGTTTTATGTCTATTTTGCATAAAGCTAGTTTTCTTTATATAAGACATATGACATCGACTAATCAGAATATTTTCAAAAGGGGGTAAGAAGTAAACTCTTTTCTTTTGATCATCTTTAACAACAACCACTGCACCCATCTACAGAGGCGCCTCCCCGAATCACCCTCGAGGAAGCAAACCCCGCATTCTTGGTAGTACCTTTAGTACTCAGGTTTTAATCATTCGATTCATTTTCTCTATGGTCTTATCGTCCGTTCCCAAGTCGTCCATAACCGTGGACACGGCTTTTCGAAAAGATTTACCTTACAGGGGTGTACTGTTTTTAACCACCGGTACCGTCCGGCTCATTGCCTATGCAATTAACTCTCTTCCGGGGAAAGCCGGGTGAGTGGGAGCGGTTACAACCTTTACCTCGCTTGAGACTATCCCAGGATCATCAGTGGTGGTAGGGCAGGTTCAGTGCCTCCAACACCCTGCCCCGCGGCCACTTATTTTACTAAACACCACCATCCACATCCCAGTCCTGGCCACCATCTTCACGCACGCGCAAATGGAAGCTCAAACTAGAGGACCCTCGGCTAGTCCCTCACAAGTTAGTCGGTCGATAGGGATCCCATAGGCCCACCGATGGAAGCACGCTCAGTCTTGGTTCAAGAGGTAAAGAACTCTCACCTAGGCGGCGAGAACGAGACAACCCACCACATCCCCTGTGGCCTCTCATCCCCGCCTTTAAGCAGTTTATTAAAGTCACCACAATTTTCCACCACATCCGGTCATTCCATCAACTGTTCCGATAGTGAAACATCCACCGGACGACTAAACATTTAACTAAGCATGGCTAAGCATATACATAGCAGATATAATTAACTCAGGCCAACACTTCAATCCTATGGATATTAGGAAGGATACAGGTATCTAATGCATCTAGTAGGATACTCTAATTCAAGCAAAAGACATTTAGAAGCGAATGCAATATTATAGCAGATAAAATATTTGCGGAAACATAGGAGGAGACATGCTCAGAGGGGGGACTACGCTTGCCTTGTTCAGGGGGCTGGTAATACCGGTCGTCGGGGTATTGCGGTGGAACCCCGACTGCTTGATCTATCGATGCATAAAAACACCGGAAAGACACAATCAATAACCACACAAGCAAAACAGGTGCAATGCACAAACACATGATGGCATGACATTTTAATGCACTGCATTTTAACTAACAAGTTAAATGGGGTGCAAGGAATATTTCTAATAACCAAAACAATTAAACCCCATAATTACTTAATGCTTTTCCTAACCTTTAGATAAATACAGTACTGATATTTTGTTTAATTATGCATGCAAATGATGTTACTGGACAGTGCTTACTTTTCTGAGCATTTTGATATATATTAGCCACAATTTTCCGAAATACCAATCAAAAGTTATTGCATTTTCAAAATTTGATTTAATGCTGCCATTTAGCAAATCATTTTACACATCACTAAAACTAATTAAGCATGTTTGGAAACAAGGTGAAACATGAAGTATATTAAGTGCTGAACATTTTGATAGTTCAAACTTAATTTGTGGATCATTATTTTTAAAGTTATTGATTTTCCAAAACTGCTTTCTTTTCTGCCATTTTAATTATTTTAATAAAACAGCAACTAAACTAATTTAGTTGGATGTGTGAGTTATACCAGCAGACACACTTTATTTTTCTGAACATTTTGTATATTATTTGTAATTTTTGGAGCAATATTTAATTAGTTATGAATTTTACAATTTTAACCAGTTTTCTGTCTTTTTATTAGTTTCCCAGAAAATCTTAACCGAAACGTTTTCCACCGCGGCTGGGCTGCCCACAGCCACTGACCCGTGGGGCCTGAGGCCACGGTGGCATCCACGTAAGCGAGCGTGGCCCACGGCGAGGTTTGACCGCGTCGAGGCCTTGACCGTGGCGCGCGACGGTGGTGACCACCGACGGCGACACGCACGGGCTCGGTGGCAGAGGATGCGCGGGGATGCATTACTGGATGCGTTCGACTCGCGGGAGTACGGCGAACCTAAACGCGGCGGCGCCACTACCTAATGGTCACCGGAGACGCCGGGATCGACGACGAACAGCGGCGGCCGTCGGCGAGCCACGGCGAGCTACTACTACACGGCGATCTAGAACGAGATGAAGGAGAGGGAGATGTCCAGGAGGTGCGCTTGCTCACCCTCGACGCGTGGGTGCTCGCGGTGGTGACGGAGGATGTCGGAGACGGCGGCGAGCTTGCTCGGAGCGCGGCGGCCGGAGTTGGAGAAGATGAATTCTTCCCGTCGATTCACAGCTCCCCGTGTCGATTCCTTGCACGGAGAGGAAGAGGGGGATGAGGCGGAGACGCTGGCCCAGTCCGATCCGTCCTAGGCACGCTCATTCGACGGCGAGGCTCGCGGCCGCCATGGCTAGGGTTTCGGCGCAGATGAAGAAAAAGGAGAAAGGGAGGGAGCTGGTGAGCAGGTGAGTGAGGGAAGGGGAGCAGAGGAGTGTCGTGGTGGCCTTCTTATCCACCCGGCGCGGCAGGGGGGCCTGGGCGCACGGCGAGCTCGGCCACTAGCGCCATGCCGCTCCACTGGAGCTACAGGAAGACGACGGCCGTCTTGCAAAAAGCCCCCTGGCTTTTCCCTATTTTCTGTTTTCCTTATTTCCAGTAGCACTTTAGGGATTTAATTGAGGCACTAAAATATTTTAGAAAATTATGAGAAAAATCATGTAGCCTCCCCACAACATGTAGGAGCTCCCCAAAAAATGGTGTGGCAAAATAAAATGTTCTTAACCACTTTTGTTCATAGTGTTGGATTAGGGCATTTTAGTTAATTACAAATTTATAATCCTTTAGACATTTTTAAGCAAGTTCGAAATATTATTTTTGAACTCTTGGAACTTCCTTGACAAATATAGGATGTCAAAGTATTTTTGTTTTGCAACTTTGAATGCTTTCATTGATTTGAGTTTGGTAATGAAGCAATTCATATTTGAGGATTTTCAATTTTATAATTTCCTCTTGAGCATTTTTATTAAGGATGCCATGATGCAATGAAACACAAAAAGTGAAAAAATTTAGACACATTCTTAGGTTCACAAATTCGGGGCTGTTACAATTCTACCTCCCTTACAGGAATCTCGTCCCGAGATTCTAAGATTGCGGAAAGAAGTCGGGATACTCCTCACGAAGACTAGACTTCCTCTCCCAGGTTGCTTCCTCTTCGGAATGGTGAGACCACTGAATTTTGAGGAACTTGGTGGACTTGTTTCGAGTCTTCCTTTCTGCTTCATCCAGGACACGGATAGGGTGCTCGCGATAACTGAGATCCTCCTGGATATCTAGCTCCTCATGATTGACTCCATGAATAGGGTCTTTGAAGCAACGACGAAGTTGGGAGACGTGAAACACATCATGCACATTTGGGAAGTTGGCCGGTAACTCCAATTAATAAGAAAGATCTCCTCGCTTGGCCAGAACAGTGAAAGGGCCAATGTAGCGAGGGGCCAATTTTCCCTTGATCCCGAATCGGCGAACGCCTGGAACGGGAGAGACACGGAGGTAAGCTTTATCACCAATTTCATAGTGAACCTCCTGATGATGCTTGTCATAGTAACTCTTCTACCTTGACTGAGCAATCTTCAGATTTTCTCGTATGATTCTAACCTTCTCCTCAGCTTCATTTATGACATCTAGACCAAAGAGTGCCCTCTCTCCGGTCTCGGACCAATTTAGCGGAGTTCCGCATTTTCTTCCATACAGAGCCTCGAATGGGGCCATACCCAGACTAGCTTGATAACTATTGTTATAGGAAAACTCCGCGAAGGGGAGATACTTCTCCCATCCCTTGCCAAAGGAGATTACACATGCCCTGAGCATGTCCTCCAAAACTTGGTTTACCCTTTCAGTCTAACCATCAGTTTGAGAATGGTAGGCGGTACTGAAATTGAGACGGGTTCCCATAGCCGTTTGGAAACTCTGCCAGAATTTGAATACGAAGATACTTCCACGGTCAGAGATGATCCTCAGAGGGACCCCATGCAATGGAACAATACGAGCCAGATATAAGTCAGCCAGTTGACTCGCACGTATCTCGTCACGAACTGGTAGGAAGTGAGCGACCTTGGACAGTCGATCGATGACTACCTAGATAGCATTGTTACCCTTAGGTGACCGGGGAAACCCGGTGATGAAGTCCATACCAATTTCATCCCATTTCCACTCTAGAACTATGATAGGGCGAAGGGTGCCGGCAGGCCTTTGATGTTCAGCCTTTACATGGCGACAGACGTCGCATTCCGCAACATACTCCGCAATTTCTCGTTTCATGCAGGACCACCAGAATTGGCGCCGAAGATCTTCGTACATCTTGGTACTACTAGGATGGATAGAGATGGGGGACTCAGGGGATTCTAGGAGTATCAACCCTTTCACACTCCCACTTTTTGGCACCACTAGGCGACGAGCAAAGTAGACCACGCCAGTGTCATCAACGGAGAAACACTTAGCCTTGCCGCTAGCGATCTTCTCCTTGATCTCGAGAATTTCCGCATCCTGCTGCTGGGTAGCCTTGATCTCCTCCTCAAGAGTGGGTTTGATCTCTAAGTTTGCCAAATAGCCAGAGGAAACAATTTCCAGGTTCAAACGAGCGAACTCTTTACAAAGAGCAGGTTGAGGCTCCTCAACCATCAGGTTGTTGCAATAGGACTTCCGACTTAGCGCGTCAGCCACGACGTTGGCTTTGCCGGGTTGATAGTTCAGACTCACATCATAGTCCTTGATTAACTCTAACCAACGCCTCTGCCTGAGATTTAAATCTGGCTGTGTGAAGAGATACTTCAGACTCTTATGATCTGAGAAAATTTCGCAACGGTTACCAAACAGGTATGGTCTCCACTGCTTCTGTAGCGGACCTGCACTTAAAATTGGCAGAGTCCCCGTGTATAGTGCAAACCCCTGGATCGATTCATTTGCACACACGGTCTAAGATGAAATATCACAACATTGTATAAATTATTGCACGTGGATCCAGTACTTAGGAAAATATTCATTACAATTTGCATAGCATGAAGCTAGCATTGAAAGAGTAAAGCAGCGGAAACAAAAGTAGCAGCGAGTCTCCATCATCTTCATGTGCCACAGGCGAAACATTTTGGTTGTAGACTCGAAATCCTTATACGAAACCTCACTCATCGTCTGAACATCCTGCAACAGGAAAAATGTTGCAACAAGGTGGGTCAGAACCATATAAAATGGAACTGGCAAGTGACACTCTGTGGACACTTAGTGGAATAACTCTATAATCCTATATGCATATTTGGCTAGTGGAGTTCAAGGCTAATTTGCAGAAAGCCAATTTTCCCTAACTCTTTTGAAAACTTTTTCATCTAGTCAAGACAAGTATGGCATGAAAACCATAGTCTCATCTACCCTTGTTCACCCATCAAAATTTTACTTGAGAAGTTGGAATGTTGGGATCCTCCGTTGACGTCCTTGATCAGCTGCTCAGAATTGTCCGTAACCGGGGACACGGCTAAGTACTTAGTTTGACACTCTCGAGAGGTTGTGCACGTTCACCATTTGACCCAATCAACCCAAACTATCCTCTACACTCATTTAGTGAGAAGGAAAAGGAGAAGATCGAGACGAGACTTTTCAGAAGTTGTGTTCCCATTATCACCAGGAGACCACCGCCCACCTATCAACCCTACATCTGTCGATCTCCTGACCCAGGTTCACACCAACGTACTCCGTCAAGACAGAGCCCATATGACAAATGGCTGCACTGGAAGCAATCTTCACTTGGAGTTCCTCAGATCCCTTTGTCCCTGGGTGGCAATCCACAAGTGCATATACTCAGGTAAAACCATAGAAATGGCCCTGAGTAGCCACTCAACTTCGCCTCCTCTATCAAACCAATCCACCCAGGAGTTTTATTTACTTAGTAGAAATTTAACTTTTCTAAAAAAAATCTTTTGCATTGCACTTCAATAATCTACTAAGTTAAAATGGGATGCTAGACCATCTAGTAAAGGGGGGCTATCCTAAACAGTTTTAGCATAGCAATTCTACTAAGTCCTACACATGCTTAAGAAAAATATTCTACTCATGCATAGACAAAATACTTAGGAAATTTATGAGGTGTGCCACTTGCCTTGGCAACAAGGAGAGGAGTAGTAGCTGCAAAAGTCCTCGGTTCTCTCCGAAAATTCTAACACATAAAACAAGCCACAAATAAACATACAAACATAATAACAATACAATAAAAATATGATATGCATGAAATGCAATTTAAAACACAAGAAACTAATATACTAACTTTTCTGATTTTAATAAAGTATGCATGATGCCAAAATGCAATTAAAACAATTCTAATAAAACAACTAAACAAAAATAATTTCCATAAAGGTAATATACACTAATTCGAAGCTAAAGTTGAACAAAATACTTAACTAAAAGCTATTTTTAAACTAAAGTTATGCCAAAAATACTCAAACTTCACATTTGAAATTTGAATACCTAAAAGTTTGACAAAACAGAAAACTAATACAGCCAAAAGATTCTACTGGTTCTAAAGATTCGAAATATATAAAAATATTTGAATTTGGATAAACAGAGAAAAAGTAATGATAAAACTAAGTTCTAGGGGTTTTTCTGCAAAACTGCTAAGTAGAAAATAAATCGAAAATCCTTCTGGCGTCCTTGTACACGTGGTGTCTTCTGATTGGTTGAAGCTGCTGACGGTGCTGCTGACGGTGCGCTGACTGGGCGTCCACGTGGCCTGCTGTGATTCGCCGAGAGAAGAATTAAAACCGAGCCATCAGATCTACATCTGACGGTCCAGATCTGACAGTACCTCTTCACTTTAAGTGATCTAATCCTAACCGTACAGATTAGATCTAACGGCCTAGATATAACAGACTAAAACAGAGCGGTGCAACTCGCCGGAAAACTAGCCAGAGAACAAGAACACGACGGCGCACGCACGGGCATCGCGTGTTCCGGCGAGATGAGGATGGGAGGGGACGTGCTGGTCATACCACGGGGTGCAGGACGTCGAGGCGAGGTTGGTGGCGGAGTTTGAAGTAGCGGTGCGTCCTGGTTCACCGGGGATTGCTTGCCGGAGTTGAAGACGGTGGCGACTTGCTTCGGGTGAGGAAGAACTCGACGATCTGGCGAGCACAAAAATTCTAAAACATGTCAGGGAGATGCGCACGACTAAATTAGGAAGAAAGGAAGAGAGGGGCGGGCTTGTGGTGCACAGAATCCACCGGAATCGAATGAGTTCGTCGATGGCCGTGGCGGGGTGTCGAGGTCGAGTGCGAGCAGCCTGGGGGCTCTCTGGTTGAGTGGTTTGGGGCCAAAGAGAGAGGAGGGCGTGGGGGTTATGTAGGAAGAAACGGAGATGGAAATGGTGGAGTAAATCGTGCGGATTTATGAGGGCAATCAAATCGGACGTTTTAGGAAACGGAGGTGTACGTGCGGCAATGGCGGCCAAAATTAGGGAAACCTAGGGGTTTTCGGAGGGGGCTTTTGGTGGCACCGGAGAGAGGAAGCCGTGGGCTTGCTATAGGAAGAAACGGCTCGTGATTTGGTTGAATAAAACGTCAGGAAATAAATCGAGAAGAAACGGCAAAATCAATGGACACGGGAGTGATTTCCGTCCGTGCTGGTCTGCCGGAGGTTGATGACGATGATGTCATATCAATTTTCCTTTTTCTATTTTCTGGGTTTTCTTATTTATTTCATAACTTTTGTTTTAAAAGTCTAAATCAACTCAAACAAATTTCTAAAAGTTTGTAAAATCAAAACCTATCTGTTAAAACTTTCAAACTCATTTTTCCAAACTTTTCAAATTTGAAAAAATCAAATATTGCATAAAGGATTATTAAAACCTTTATGTTCATTTTATAAATAGGATTTTCAATAAAAACATTTGTGGTTTATTAAAATCAAATCAATTACCACAAATGTAATTTTTGGAAAATAGTTATTTTTAATCTTCATATAAATATAATCCAAACTCAACCAAGATTCAAAATAGAGCATATAAACCATAGCAAATCAGAAATATTATATGGAGCATAATATGCCCTTTTTGATATTTTCTCAAATAGTTTTCAAGTGGAATTAAATTTCCAACTTTGGAAAAATCAAATGCAAACAAGACAAGATGATGATGCATGTATGCATGATTTTATATTTTCGAAACAAAATACATATAGTTTTTAAAAAGTTTTTGATTTTTCAGAATTTACAAAATTTTGAAAAACTTGGGATGTTACAGACTACAAGCCTTAAAAGGAATCTCGTCCCCTAGATTCGAGAAGGCTAGCAAAAGGTTGTGTCTGGAATATCTGGGTGGGCTACCACCCTTAAAGAAATTCTTATGGTAAATCTCGTCTCCATGTTGAAGTATCTCTAATGGCTAAACGATATTCCTTTGTCGTTTGAGCTTTGCCCTTTTAGTACTTGTGGTAACAGAATCAAAAGGAAAACATGTGATGGAATTAGGGAATTACCTTTCCCAGTATTAGGCACATCATACACTTCTTCAACATTGACATGGTTTATATGTCCTTTCTTGAATGGGTTGGGCTTGGCAGCTTCTTCCGTCTTCCATTCAGGACAATCACTATTATAATGTCCCATATTCTTACACTTGTAGCACTGTAACTGACTAAGATCTTTCTTGCCTTGAGAAAGGTGTTGACCATTGCCCTTGGGTTGACTGTTGTGGCTGTTATGTTTGTGGACATGGTTCACATATCCTTTATCGAGAGTATTTGACTTGGCAGCTTCCTCAGCCTTCATCTCAGGGCAGTTATTGGCATAGTGCCCTGTTTTCTTGCATTTGTAGCACATCACCTGGCTGATATCCCTCTTGTGTTCAGGATTTGGGCAGTGCTGTCCATTGTTTTGATTTTGGCCAGCATGTCCATTTCCCTTGTGATCTCCATTGCTTCCCTTGAATCCACCATTATGATCATGATGCTTGTGGTTGCTTCCTCCAATATGGTGGTTCCCATGTTTATGACCATGGCTTACCTCATGAGAGAAGTGATTCTTGAATGAAGACTCAGACTGATGCTTATTGATACTCAGCTTCCTCTTCTTTTTAGGACTCTCTAGTGCTAGAAGGTCTTCTAACTCTGTTTATCATACTCTATCACAAAGGCTGACGATCTGGTTCGCTTGATGGGGCAATCTCGAAAAAAATGTCCTTCTTCTTCACATGAATAACAACACTTGGTGGTGACTTTGGATGTGTGGGGATGAGTTCTGAGTTTGACTCTATCACCATCCTTCTTCTCTGGGCAATCCCATGAATAGTGCCCCGTTTCTCTACATGTGTAACATGTTATATGACTAGTATCTCTTTTGCGTTCCTCCTTGTGTTCTTGTACTTCCACAGACCTCTTGAGCATTTGTTGCATTCCCTTTTTGACTTGCTGACTGACTTCTTGCACCATGGGGTAGTGTCGACATTGTGTTGGGACGTGATTAGTTGCTTCACACAAAAAGCAAGTAATCAGGGTTGTGGGGCATCCGTCGGTTGGATAGCTGGAGACACCATGGGGCCACTCATCATGACATTCCTTGGATGTGTGTCCTATTTCTCCACACGTTTTGCCGGCTTGAGGTTTTGTCAAAGTACTTCCTTTGAATTCCTTGTTACCAATGTCAATCTGTGGTGAGTTGACATTACTATTGGCCACATCATCCGCACAATGTGGGTCTGGTTATCCAACAGTTGCTGCATTCCCTGAGGTAATTCTTTGTTGCGGTTGTTGATCTGATTTTGGGCCATGAGTTGCATCAACTGCTTCTGAGCCTCTAATAGTTCAATTGCTAATGTCATCTCGTCATAGTCGGTGTTTTGGCGAGACATATGTTTGGGTTTAGCATGGATGAGTATAAGATAGACAGATCTAGGAGAAACAATTCTACCCATACAAGCAATTTGACACAAACAACCACACAATATAAAAACTCACAAACTTTTGAGAAAACAAAACTAGTCGTTTTTGGATCGAAGTATACTAAGGATATGGAGAAACAAATGCGATAGTACTGCCATACCACAATTTGATAGGTCAATACATCAACATGGTCTCATTATTCTAACAAATCGGGGTCTAGACTATCTCCTTCTTGAGTGCATCGAATTCCTCCTCTATTTCCTTGAGTTCATCAAGGTACTTCTGAGTGTTGTGAAGTCTAAATCAAAGTCTTCCTCCAAGGTACTTGATGGCCTCCCATGCTGCACTTCTTGCTGAATCAAAGAATGATGTGTGAAGTATTGGGTTGGTGATCATACAGCAACCTTTGGTCTTGTGGTCATCGTCTTTGCCCTTGTACATATGATGTTGCACCCACCAGTACTCTTGACCTTCACCCATGAAAGGAAATCCTTTGTAGACTGCTGCTCCTTCAAGTCCCATGCTCAACATGAGGTCCTTCAAAGCTTTTGGAAACTCAGTCTCACATTCCAAGGTCATGGTCATTGCTGGACCCTTCTTGAGTGATTCAATGAGGCGGGACATCTATAAATAAAAGAAGGCATTTAGAAACCGAATAATTAAGAAGTTACAATAATGAAATTAGAAAAGTTTTGTTTTTAGAACACTGAATAAAAATAGATTTTCAATCCTATTGTCAAAACTATTTCTATCCAAACCAAGGGTTTCGAATCTACAGGCAACAAAGTGCTCTGATACCATCTGTAGCGGACCTGCACTTAAAATTGGCAGAGTCCCCGTGTATAGTGCAAACCCCTGGATCGATTCATTTGCACACACGGTCTAAGATGAAATATCACAACATTGTATAAATTATTACACGTGGATCCAGTACTTAGGAAAATATTCATTACAATTTGCATAGCACAAAGCTAGCATTGAAAGAGTAAAGCAGCGGAAATAAAAGTAGCAGCGAGTCTCCATCATCTTCATGTGCCACAGGCGAAACATGTTGGTTGTAGACTCGAAATCCTTATACGAAACCTCACTCATCGTCTGAACATCCTGCAACAGGAAAAATGTTGCAACAAGGTGGGTCAGAACCATATAAAATGGAACTGGCAATTGACACTCTGTGGACGCTTAGTGGAATAACTCTATAATCCTATATGCATATTTGGCTAGTGGAGTTCAAGACTAATTTGCAGAAAGCCAATTTTTCCTAACTCTTTTGAAAACTTTTTCTTCTAGTCGAGACAAGTATGGCATGAAAACCATAGTCTCATCTACCCTTGTTCACCCATCAAAATTTTACTTGAGAAGTTGGAATGTTGGGATCCTCCGTTGACGTCCTTGATCAGCTGCTCAGAATTGTCCGTAACCGGGGACACGGCTAAGTACTTAGTTTGACACTCTCGAGAGGTTGTGCACGTTCACCATTTGACCCAATCAACCCAAACTATCCTCTACACTCATTTAGTGAGAAGGAAAAGGAGAAGATCGAGACGAGACTTTTCAGAAGTTGTGTTCCCATGATCACCAGGAGACCACCGCCCACCTATCAACCCTACATCTGTCGATCTCCTGACCCAGGTTCACACCAACGTACTCCGTCAAGACAGAGCCCATATGACAAATGGCTGCACTGGAAGCAATCTTCACTTGGAGTTCTTCAGATCCCTTTGTCCCTAGGTGGCAATCCACAAGTGCACATACTCAGGTAAAACCATAGAAATGGCCCTGAGTAGCCACTCAACTTCGCCTCCTCTTTCAAACCAATCCACCCAGGAGTTTTATTTACTTAGTAGAAATTTAGCTTTTCTTAAAAAAAAAATCTTTTGCATTGCACTTCAATAATCTACTAAGTAATAATGGGATGCTAGACCATCTAGTAAAGGGGAGCTATTCTAAACAGTTTTAGCATAGCAATTCTACTAAGTCCTACACATGCTTAAGAAAATATTCTACTCATGCATAGACAAAATACTTAGGAAATTTATGAGGTGTGCCACTTGCCTTGGCAACAAGGAGAGGAGTAGTAGCTGCAAAAGTCCTCGGTTCTCTCCGAAAATTCTAACACATAAAACAAGCAACAAATAAACATACAAACATAATAACAATACAATAAAAATATGATATGCATGAAATGCAATTTAAAACACAAGAAACTAATATACTAACTTTTCTGATTTTTATAAAGTATGCATGATGCCAAAATGCAATTAAAACAATTTTAATAAAACAACTAAACAAAAATAATTTCCATAAAGGTAATATACACTAATTCGAAGCTAAAGTTGAAAAAATACTTAACAAAAATATGGGAGCACCCTTTCTGGACAGGGGGCAACTAAACAAATCCAATGCAATTGGATTCACTCAAAAAGCTATTTTTAAACTAAAGTTATGTAAAAAATATTCAAACTTCACATTTGAAATTTGAATACCTAAAAGTTTGACAAAACAGAAAACTAATACAGCCAAAAGATTCTACTGGTTCTAAAGATTCCAAATATATAAAAATATTTGAATTTGGATAAACAGAGAAAAAATAATGATAAAACTAAGTTCTAGGGGTTTTCTGCAAAACTGCTAAATAGAAAATAAATCGAAAAATCCTTCTGGCGTCCTTGTACACGTGGCGTCTTCTGATTGGTTGAAGCTGCTGACTGTGCTGCTGACGGTGCGCTGACTGGGCGTCCACGTGGCCTGCTGTGATTCGCCGAGAGATGAATTAAAACCGAGCCATCAGATCTACATCTGATGGTCCAGATCTGACAGTACCTCTTCACTTTAAGTGATCTAATCCTAACCGTACGGATTAGATCTAACGGCCTATATATAACATACTAAAACAGAGCGGTGCTACTCGCCGGAAAACTAGCCGGAGAACAAGAACACAGATGCGCACGCACGGGCATCGCGTGTTCCGGCGAGATGAGGATGGGAGGGGACGTGCTGGTCATACGGGGTGCAGGACGTCGAGGCCAGGTTGGTGGCAGAGTTTGAAGCAGCAGTGCGTCCTGGTTCACTGGGGATTGCTTGCCAGAGTTGAAGACGGTGGCGACTTGCTTTGGGTGAGGAAGAACTCAACGATCTGGTGCGCACAAAAATTCTAAAACATGTCAGGGAGATGCACATGACTAAATTAGGAAGAAAGGAAGAGAGGGGCGGGCTTGTGGTGCACTGAATCCACCGGAATCGAACGAGTTCGTCGATGGCCGTGGCGGGATGTCGAGGTCAAGTGCGAGCAGCCTGGGGGCTCTCTGGTTGTGTGGTTTGGGGCCAAAGAGAGAGGAGGGCGTGGGGGTTATGTAGGAAGTAACGGAGATGGAAATGGTGGAGTAAATCGTGCGGATTTATGAGGGCAATCAAATCAGACGTTTTAGGAAACGGAGGTGTACTTGCGGCAATGGCGGCCAAAATTAGGGAAACCTAGGGGTTTTCGGAGGGGGCTTTTGGTGGCACCGGAGAGAGGAGGTCGTGGGCTTGCTATAGGAAGAAACGGCTCGTGATTTAGTTGAGTAAAACATCGGGAAATAAATTGAGATGAAACGGCAAAATCAATGGACACGGGAGTGATTTCCGTCCGTGCTGGAGGTTGATGACGATGATGTTATCGATGACGTCATCAATTTTTCTTTTTCTTTTTCTATTTTCTGGTTTTTCTTATTTATTTCATAACTTTTGTTTTAAAAGTCCAAATCAACTCAAACAAATTTCTAAAAGTTTGTAAAATCAAAACCTATCTGTTAAAACTTTCAAACTCATTTTTCCAAACTTTTCAAATTTGAAAAAAATCAAATATTGCATAAAGGATTATTTAAATCTTTATGTTCATTTTATAAATAGGATTTTAAATAAAAACATTTGTGTTTTATTAAAATCAAATCAATTACCACAAATGTAATTTTTGGAAAATAGTTATTTTTAATCTTCATATAAATATAATTCAAACTCAACGAAGATTCAAAATAGAACATATAAAACCATAGCAAATCAGAAATATTATATGGAGCATAATATGCCCTTTTTGATATTTTCTCAAATAGTTTTCAAGTGGAATTAAATTTCCAACTTTGGAAAAATCAAATGCAAACAAGACAAGATGATGATGCATGTATGCATGATTTTATATTTTCAAAACAAAATACATATAGTTTTTAAAAAGTTTTTGATTTTTCAGAATTTTCAAAATTTTGAAAAACTTGGGATGTTACAGCTTCAGAGCATAAACAACCGCGGCCAGTTCTAGATCATGAGTTGGGTAGTTGTGCTCATGCGGCTTCAATTGGCGAGAAGCATACGCCACAACATGGCCCACTTGCATTAATACACAGCCCAAACCTTGCAGGGAGGTGTCACAGAAGACGACAAAATCCTTGCTGGTGTCCGGCAGGACGAGCACAGGAGCAGACGTGAGTTTGGCTTTCTGTGCTCGGAAGCTCTCTTCAGCTTTGTCCGTCCATGCAAACTTTTTATCCTTCTTGAGAAGGTCAGTCATGGGCTTAGCTATCTTTGAGAAACCTTCGATGAACCGGCGGTAGTAACCCGCCAATCCGAGGAAGCTACGGATGTCCTTGACTGACTTAGGAGTTTTCCAATCCAGAATAGATTGAATCTTGTCGGGAATGACTGCCACACCATTAGCAGATATCACATGACCAAGGAAGACAAGGTTATCCAACCAGAACTCACACTTGGAGAACTTGGCATAGAGGCGGTGTTCTCGAAGTCGTGTCAGAACCAACCGAAGATGCTCAGCATGCTCTTCGTCGGTTTTGGAATAAACGAGGATGTCATCGATGTAAATGACGAAAAACTTGTCGAGATAGTCCATGAAGATGGAGTTCATGAGCCTCATGAAGGTAGCTGGAGCATTGGTGAGACCAAAGGACATGACGGTATACTCATATAGGCCATAGCGAGTAACGAATGTCGTCTTTGGGATATCCTCCTTTCTGATTTTGATCTGATGGTATCCTGACCTCAGATCCATCTTGTAGAATACCGTTGCACCAGCTAACTGATCTAACAGATCATTGATCCGGGGAATAGGATACTTGTTCTTGATTGTCACCGCATTCAACGGCCTATAATCAGAGACCAAACGAGGAACGATCGAATCCCTCTTTTTGACAAAGAGTACCGGACAACCCTAAGGTGAACTGCTAGGCTGAATAAAATCCTTTGCTAACAGCTCATCGATTTGCTCTTTCAACAGAGTCAACTCTTCCATCGGCATACGGTAGGGTTTCTTGGAAATCGGAGCAGTACCTGGCATCAAATCTATGACAAACTCCACACTTCGATCAGGGGGCATGCTAGGCAATTTTTCCGGGAACACATCCGGGAAGTCACACACTACGTGTATTTCATGAATTTCAGGAGGGGACAAGCCTTCCATAAAGTAGAGGCTGATCTCCGGTGAGAGGGGAATGATTGAGGATGGAGGTCTTGATAGTGCAGACCAATACTCCACAATGTCGCCGGAAGAAGTGGTCACGGTAATGTTCTTGGCATCACAGTCGAGATTAGCCCAGTATTTTACTAACCAGCTCATGCCTAGTATGACATCAATGCCATTTGACTTCAAAGCTACCAGCGCGAAAGGGAAGGACCAGTGACCTATAGTAATCTGGACCTCCGGGGTAACCCCATCGGTTTGCCATTTGGAACCAGGCGTGGAGATCATCAAGGGACGGCTCATCTTCTCAAACGGTATGTTGTGGTCTTTTGCAAATGCTATAGAAATGAATGAATGCGATGCTCCAGAGTCAAACAAAACTGTAGCTGGGGTGTCGTTGATTCGTAACTCACCCATAAGGACGCCGGGGTCCTCCTCAGCTTCTTCAGCAGAGACGTGGTTCAGGCGACCATGCACGATGGGACCAGCCTTGCCAGCTGGAGTGGCGGGGGCTCGTGCAGGTGTTACTGAAATAGGTGCCTTTTGGGGGCACTCCCTGGAGTAGTGACCAGCCTGGCCACAACTGTAGCAAGTGTTTCCAGGTGTTTCCAGGTGGCCACTCCCTGAAATAGGTGGCCTGTATCCCGCGGCCCTCGGCATGAATGGAGCACGCGGCACAGCGCTGTAGGGAACGAAAATCCTGCGCTTCTTGCTCTGGGAAACCGAGGAACTCGGGTGGTCCTCTTGTGCTGGCCTCTTGGAAGCCTCAAGTTCCTTCCTGCCCTGCTCGAGAGTAAGATCCTGGTTGAACAGCTCCTGGTAGTTCTGGAACTTGAAAGGCAGCAGTTCATAGCGGAGCCTCGGCGCAAGCCCCTTGCGGAACAACTCTTGCTTGTCGGCTTCATTGGTAACGTCCCGAGGGGCGTAACGAGAGAGATGGATGAATTGGAACCCATAAGCTCGGAGATCCATACGAACCTGGTGCAGATCCAGGAACTCCCTCCTCTTCAGGTCCATTATTGGCTGAGGTATGTAAGCCGCACGAAAGGCTGTGCGGAAATCCGCCCAAGTGAAAACATGGTCTGCTGCGAATAGCGCCACATGACTCTCCCACCAGCAGCCAGCCGCACCAGTCAGGAGGTAGGTGGCAAAGTTGACCTGCTCGGCCACTGGTACATGCAGCGTGCCGAACTAGCGCTCCAGAGCGCGAAGCCAGTCATTAGCGTCCAGCGGCTCCTTAGCATCGGCGAAGGTGGGTGGCTGCGAGCGCAGCAACTCAGTCAGGGTGTTGCACTCATTGTTCCTCCAGGTATTCTACTGCACCAACTGCTCGAGCAGCCGCTCATTGCGCCCGCGGTTCTCCGCAATGGCCATCAAGACTTGCGCCATTTAAGGGGGTGGCGGCGGTTCCTCAACATTGTTGTTGTTACCGCGGCCTCCTCGAGCCATTCTGGAGAATTGACAAGGACACCGTTATTATCTATCTCCGAATGGTTGAGACAAAAGCATTAGCGTCTACTCAAGTACACAGACTAGGGACGATAATACTTTGGGTAACAACGAACAAGGGACCAACAAGATGGAACTTGGGTCAAAGATCAGCATCATGTACCACAAGCATGAGATTCAAATGGTTAAGAAACCACATGATTCAACCCACACTATCCGGCACAATCCGGGACCTTCTGTTCAAGTCCTTGGGTTAAAACCCAAAGAAGGAATAAGTGATTAGGCTCAGTAGGGATTACAGGGTTCTTAAGCATTTGAGTTGATTTCGGACTGTAGCGCGGCGGGAGCAACCAGACGCATAACACTAAAGGTAGAACCCAACCCCGTGATCCTAAAATTTTGAGGTAACAGATGAGAAGTAAAACTTTTAACTCAATTCGAGGTAAGATTGCTCCGAGATTAGAATGTAACCAGATAAGGAGTAAAAAGAATCCTAAGATGGTTTTCACAACTCATTTTGAGGTTAAAAATAATTTCACAAACACTAGACTCAACGTCGACCAGTAGAAGAGTTTCCTATAGGCAGTCCTGCTCTGATACCAACTTCTAGCGCCCCGACCGCTTAACTATACAGAGATGCTATGTGTCACCGGTTAGGCGATACAACCGAAGGTTACGGGTTTACCACTCCCCGGTCAAAACCTTTGGCAGGCGTTGCTCGGAATGGATCATCGGCAACGCAACACCCCGATTGATACCCTAACGCGGGCACAACTATCAATGCATAATAGAGAGATCAGGACTTGTGGAACAACTGGCACATCACAGACTCTACGACTCAAAGCATTATAGTTCAACTCTTATAATAGAGAAAGATAGCAAATATTACAACCAGAGGTCACAGACCCACAGTACATCATGCGAAAGCGAATTAAGTTGTTCTAAACAACAAGATCCAAATTATGGCCTAAGAGGCCTATAAATAAACATTCTAGCGCCAGCTGTTCCGGGATGTCCCAAGATGCCACCTGGGAACCTGAGACTACTCGTCGACGTCCACATAGAACCCACCTTCAGTGTCGGTGAAGTCCTCCACTGAAAATCAACAAAGCAACGTTGAGTTCGACGAACTTTGCAAGATTATTAGAGCTACTATCTCGATGATTGGCTGTCAAAGGTTTTATGTCTGTTTTGCATAAAGCTAGTTTTCTTTATATAAGTCATCTGACACTGACTAATCAGAATATTTTCAAAAGGGGGTAAGAAGTAAACTCTTTTCTTTTGATCATATTTAACAACAACCACCATCAACCACTTCACCCACTAGTACAGAACGACACATCGGATACCCCTCTATGGCAACGGTAGGAGTTAGGCGACGGTAAATCGCGACATCCCCCGCGTGCCCGCACTAGGCCGTAAAGCAGGCCCACAACATCGGCAACGGGTGAATAGTGGAATATATGTTGGCAACGGAGGTTAGTTTACCTCCGTTACCAATGTGCGCTCCTCGCACACGGACAGTTTCGTAATCTCCGTTGCCATTAGAAGCAGCCCGACAGCCGGCCTATAAGAACCTACTATGCCCTTCACTCTCACTCTCACTCACTTCCAACCCTAGCCGCCGCACAGTCTCCTCTCTCTCCACTCTCTCGCATGGCTTCCACCGTCAGCGCTGGTAGATCCGGCCATCGCGGCCGTGACCGCGGCCGTGGCCACCCCACCCTCCGGGCCTTCAGGCAGCAGCAGCGTCAGCTGGTGTTGCGGGACGAGCTTGCGGAACAGGCCGCCGCCGATCCGTCCCCCGCGGGCCGGTCCCGCAGCCTTGGCGCTCGTCCGCACGGCGAAGGCTCCGGCCGCACCCGCTCATTTGGCCACCATTACCGCGAGATCCGCCAGGCGATGTACCCCGGCCGCCATCCGTCTTCCTCCTCCTCCTCGTCCTCGTCCTCCGACGAGGAGGAAGAGGAAGAGGAAGAGGAAGAGGAGGAGGATCGTGATCTGGAGATCGCTTGCCAACTCTCCCGCGCCGATTTCGAGCGCGAGGACGCCAAGCGTCGTCAGGGCGAGGCCGATCTGGAGGCGGCGTTCCTCCTCTCCGAGGCATCGACCTAGGTCGAACGCGCCGAGGAGGCGGTCTACCAGTCTGACCTCCGGGCCGCCATAGCCCTCTCTTTGGTCCACGGCGAGGGCAAGGCGCCGCCAGGGGAGGCCGGCGCTAGCTCCGTCGCCGGCGGCGACGCTAAGCGAGCCCGCCTCGCCTATTGTAAGACCCCAGTTCAGTAGGATAGTTGTTTTCTAGTTGTAAGTAGCTAATTGTTTATCCATAGATTTGATCTGTTTTTAGTAGGCATTGTTTACACATAGATTTTAGCTGTTTTCTAGTTGTAAGTAGCTAATTGTTTATCCATAGATTTGCTCTGTTTTTAGTAGTCATTGTTTACACATAGATTTTAGCTGTTTTCTAGTTGTAAGTAGCTAATTGTTTATCCATAGATTTGCTCTGTTTTTAGTAGGCATTGTTTACACATAGATTTTAGCTGTTTTCTAGTTGTAAGTAGCTAATTGTTTATCCATAGATTTGCTCTGTTTTTAGTAGGCATTGTTTACACATAGATTTTAGCTGTTTTCTAGTTGTAAGTAGCTAATTGTTTATCCATAGATTTGCTCTGTTTTTAGTAGGCATTGTTTACACATAGATTTTAGCTGTTTTCTAGTTGTAAATAGCTAATTGTTTATCCATAGATTTGCTCTGTTTTTAGTAGGCATTGTTTACACATAGATTTTAGCTGTTTTCTAGTTGTAAGTAGCTAATTGTTTATCCATAGATTTGCTCTGTTTTTAGTAGGCATTGTTCACACATAGATTTTAGCTGTTTTCTAGTTCTAAGTAGCTAATTGTTTATCCATAGATTTGCTCTGTTTTTAGTAGGCATTGTTTACACATAGATTTTAGCTGTTTTCTAGTTGTAATTAGCTAATTGTTTATCCATAGATTTGCTCTGTTTTTAGTAGGCATTGTTTACACATAGATTTTAGCTGTTTTCTAGTTGTAAGTAGCTAATTGTTTATCCATGGATATGCTCTGTTTTTAGTAGGCATTGTTTACACATAGATTTTAGCTGTTTTCTAGTTGTAAGTAGCTAATTGTTTATCCATGGATATGCTCTGTTTTTAGTAGGCATTTGCTCTGATTTTAGCTTTGTTTCTGTTATGCCGATGATTAAAATTAGGTGACACCGTGTGATCCGGAGGTGGCGCTAGTGATCCTTGTGATATGCACAAATACACATCGATCTTGTGCATCCTACTTGGCTTGCTTGCTCCATCCCTGGAATTTGTGTGTCCAATCTACCTATATATGAGGCATTGTTTAGGCTATGTTCTAGTTGTAATTAGTTCTATATTTTCTGTAATGCCGATGAAGAAGCATATGTCTTGTGTATAGAGATGAAGGAGCTTACATTTTGATTTTTTTCATCTCCTTTAGGGCGAGGAGGAAACCTGGAGACTATGCGGCGGCCGTGAAGACGTAGGACCGGGGCTCCGTCCACACGGTCCACTGAAGCCGGCGCCTCCAGGAGCAAGACTTTTGTGCAGTACTAAATAGGTAGAAGAAGACCACGCAATGAAGCTGGGCGAAGAGGAAGGTGAAGAACCGGCGGCCGTCAAGCAGGAACCACAGGGCTCCGTCGACGGTGCAGCAGGCGTCACCGGTTTTTTTTTTGTTTCCTTTAGCCCTCATTACAAACGGTCAAAAACTAATCTCCGTATCTGATGTAAAGACTAAAGGCAACGGTTATATATTATGCCCGTTGCTAAACTTATTGCAAATGATAAAATCTCCGTTGCCATTGTGAGGCTTCACACCAGTGACAGAGGCGGGGACACGGACCCTTTCTCCGTTGCCGAAGGGGTTTTTGGCCCGTTTCCGATGTATCGTTGTGTACTAGTGACCCATCTACAGAGGCGCCTCCCCGAATCACCCTCCAGGAAGCTAACCCCGCATTCTTGGTAGTACCTTTAGTACTCAGGTTTTAATCATTCGATTCATTTTCTCTATGGTCTTATCGTCCGTTCCCAAGTCGTCCATAACCGCGGACACGGCTTTTCAAAAAGATTTACCCTGCAGGGGTGTACTGTTTTTAACCACCGGTACCGTCCGACTCATTGACTTTGCAATTAACTCTTTTCCGGGGAAAGCCGGCTTAGTGGGAGCGGTTACAACCTTTACCTCGCTTGAGACTATCCCAGGATCATCAGTGGCGGTAGGGCAGGTTCAGTGCCTCCAACACCCTGCCCCGCGGCCACTTATTTTCCTAAACACCACCATCCTCATCCCAGTCCTGGCCACCATCTTCACGAACGCGCAAATGGAAGCTCAAACTAGAGGACCCTCGGCTAGTCCCTCACAAGTTAGTCGGTCGATAGGGATCCCATAGGCCCACCGATAAGCACGCTCAGTCTTGGTTCAAGAGGTAAAGAACTCGCACCTAGGCGGCGAGAACGAGACAACCCACCACATCCCCTGTGGCCTCTCATCCCCGCCTTTAAGCAGTTTATTAAAGTCACCACAATTTTCCACCACATCCGGTCATTCCATCAACTGTTCCAACAGTGAAACATCCACCGGACGACTAAACATTTAACTAAGCATGGCTAAGCATATACATAGCAGATATAATTAATTCAGGCCAACACTTCAATCCTATGGATATTAGGAAGGATACAGGTAATGGCAACAGGTATCTAATGCATCTAGTAGGATACTCTAATTCAAGCAAAAGACATTTAGAACCGAATGCAATATTATAGTGGATAAAATATTTGCGGAAACATAGGAGGAGACATGCTCAGAGGGGGGATTACGCTTGCCTTGTTCAGGGGGCTGGTAATACGGGTCGTCGGGGTATTGCGGTGGAACCCCGACTGCTTGATCTATCGATGCATAAAAACACCGGAAAGACACAATTAGTAACCACACAAGCAAAACAGGTGCAATGCACAAACATATGATGGCATGACATTTTAATGCACTGTATTTTAACTAACAAGTTAAATGGGGTGCAAGGAATATTTCTAATAACCAAAACAATTAAACCCCATAATTACTTAATGCTTTTCCTAACCTTTAGATAAATATAGTACTGATATTTTGTTTAATTATGCATGCAAATGATGTTACTGGACAGTGCTTACTTTTCTGAGCATTTTGATATATATTAGCCACAATTTTCTGAAATACCTATCAAAAGTTATTGCATTTTCAAAATTTGATTTAATGCTGCCATTTTAGCAAATCATTTTACACATCACTAAAACTAATTAACCATGTTTGGAAACAAGGTGAAACATGAAGTATATTATGTGCTGAACATTTTGATAGTTCAAACTTAATTTTGGATCATTATTTTTAATGTTATTGATTTTCCAAAACTGCTTTCTTTTCTGCCATTTTAATTATTTTAATAAAACAGCAACTAAACTAATTTAGTTGGATGTGTGAGTTATACCAGCAGACACACTTTATTTTTCTGAACATTTTAGTATATTATTTGAAATTTTTGTAGCAATATTTAATTAGTTATGAATTTTACAATTTTAACCAGTTTTCTGTCTTTTTATTAGTTTCCCAGAAAATCTTAACCGAAATGTTTTCCACCGCGGCTGGGCTACCCATAGCCACTGACCCGTGGGGCCCGAGGCCACGGTGGCATCCACGTAAGCGTGCGTGGCCCACGGCGAGGTTTAACCGCGTCGAGGCCTTGACCGTGGCGCGCGACGGCGGTGACCACCGACGGCGACACGCACGGGCTCGGCGGGAGAGGACGCGCGGGGATGCGTTACTGGACGCGTTCGACTCGCGGGAGTACGGGGAACCTAAACGCGGCGGAGCCGCTACCTAATGGTCACCGGAGACGCCGGGATCGACGACGAACAGCGGCGGCCGTTGGCGAGCTACGGCGAGCTACTACTACACGGCGATCTAGAACGAGATGAAGGAGAGGGAGATGTCCAGGAGGTGCGCTTGCTCACTCTCGACGCGTGGGTGCTCGCGGTGGTGACGGAGGATGTCGGAGACGGCGGCGAGCTTGCTCGGAGCGC
This sequence comes from Poa pratensis, assembly GCA_947311845.1. NCBI lineage: Eukaryota > Viridiplantae > Streptophyta > Magnoliopsida > Poales > Poaceae > Poa > Poa pratensis. The sequence goes on along the minus strand of CAMZMU010000034.1, from coordinate 80,381,269 downwards.
GGCGGCCGGAGTTGGAGAAGATGAATTCTTCCCGTCGATTCACAGCTCCCCGTGTCGATTCCTTGCACGGAGAGGAAGAGGGGGACGAGGCGGAGGCGCTGGCCCAGTCCGATCCGACCTAGGCGCGCTCATTCGATGGCGAGGCTCACGGCCGCCATGGCTAGGGTTTCAGCGCAGATGAAGAAAAAGGAGAAAGGGAGGGAGCTGGTGAGCAGGTGAGTGAGGGAGGGGGAGCAGAGGAGTGTCGTGGTGGCCTTCTTATCCACCCGGCGTGGCAGGGGGGCCTGGGCGCACGGCGAGCTCGGCCACTGGCGCCATGCCGCTCCACTGGAGCTACAGGAAGACGACGGCCGTCTTGCAAAAAGCCCCCTAGCTTTTCCCTATTTTCTGTTTTCCTTATTTCCAGTAGCACTTTAGGGATTTAATTGAGGCACTAAAACATTTTAGAAAATTATGAGAAAAATCATGTAGCCTCCCCACAACATGTAGGAGCTCCCCAAAAAATGGTGTGGCAAAATAAAATGTTCTTAACCACTTTTGTTCATAGTGTTGGATTAGGGCATTTTAGTTAATTACAAATTTATAATCCTTTAGACATTTTTAAGCAAGTTCAAAATATTATTTTTGAACTCTTGGAACTTCCTTGACAAATATAGGATGTCAAAGTATTTTTGTTTTGCAACTTTGAATGCTTTCATTGATTTGAGTTTGGGAATGAAGCAATTCATATTTGAGGATTTTCAATTTTATAATTTCCTCTTGAGCATTTTTATTAAGGATGCCATGATGCAATGAAACAGAAAAAGTGAAAAAATTTAGACACATTCTTAGGTTCACAAATTCGGGGCTGTTACAATTGTGATAACTTGGGCTCACTTAGGCTCATTTAATATTTTCACTATTTAATTTCGATGACACAGACAAGGATAATTACGATGACACAGACAAGGAAAAAAGGTCACATATGATAATGACTTTCGACGCTGGTTAATTTAAGAGGTAGAGGTGGGCAACGAATTTATGCCGTTTTCGCATGAAATGGTGCGCTGAATCTTCAAAATCTCAACTGATCTTGCATTGACCCAAATATACTACCCACTTGTTAGTTAAATATATTTCGTGCGTGTCCACTCATTTTCGTATTTAGTCCGTATAAATTTTGTTTGACAGAAGCACACAACACTTGTACGTTGACATGTGGGTTCTGGTCCACCAGTCAGTGAGAGAAGCATACAGGCAATGTTTCCTTCGGTTTATTGGTAGCACTTGGTACGTACTACAATGGCCAACTAGTGGTACGGAGTACAATACAGTATTTTTGCATGCGGGGTCAGGCGAGGCTCCTTCCTTCTTAAGGCAAAGCTCCTCCTCATTTGTGGACTTGTTGTATCCTCCGCGCTCTCGCATCAGCTTCCCCTACGCTTCTTCCCCGCTCAGCATCTTTCCGCACCATGTCTGCCAAGGCCCACCTCGCATGAGAAGAAGGGGTGCCACCGTCTACTCCGTCGATGAGCCAGGAGACCCAAGTAACTTCCACTCTTTCACCTTCCTTGTACCGGCGATGCTCGGCCTTAGATCTAACTCTTAGCTTTCGCAGGAGCCCACACCACCCACAACCTTACTTGTCAAGTCCCAAGGAGCGGCCAGAGGTAAAGTAGAGGTGCCACTCCCCCCTGCGACGAAGTCGAAGAGGGCCAGGGTGCTGGAGAACGAGGTTACCTTTTCCTAGCGATTGCTATATATTTGAGCTGTATCTAGCCACTGTACTAGTAGTATCACATGTTTAGTGTATTGCTCGTTATTTCTCTCATGAATTGTTTCATGTTTCGTGGATTAAATCATCAGATGAATTGCTCATATATTCATCAACTTTCGTTCCCCTACCATCCTCTTACCGGTAAATGGCTGGACTTAGATTGCTCTATTACCTTTCGCAGGAGGTTGTCGGCCTCGCCGGAGAAGAAGGTATGGCAAAAGAGATAATCGATGTCGACGCAGAAGATGCGGTGGAAGCTTCCCAAGAGCTTAAGACGGCCAAGATTGTACTTCAGTTCGACTCGCTTTTAGTCGCTTAACTTACTTTTACCCCTGTAATGCTCGGCCTTAGATCTGTTACCTGTCGCGCAGGACCCAGCCTTTCTGAAGGAGACGATGAAGAAGGTGCAGTCAGAGCTTTTTCGTCCGCGCAAGCGGAACACTGATGTCCTGGATTACGCTGCTAGCATTTTCGAGGCATGCGAGCGTACAGCCGAGTGCACTCGGGAGGCCATTGTGCTGAGCAGGTGGCTGGTTTCTTACCTGCAGGAGAGCGACGCAGCCGCGCCTAAGGAGGCGGCGGTCCATCTGGTTGCACTTGGGAGGCTGCATCAGTCTCTGGACCTCGTGCCGGGTGACCGTGAAGTATTTCCTTCCCGCTGCAGTTTAACCAAGCGATTATTTGCCACACTTTCGTGACTAGCCTTCCGTGTGTAATCTGGGATTGCGTACGTGGTTTGCCAATGCGCAATTCTGGGGTCCTATTGATAGCTGGTGTTCGATGCACCGTTAAGTTGTGTAATACCCCTAGTTAGTTTAGAAGACCTGCATTTTGTCTCGTACTCTCGTCCATTGTTGGCATATTGATGTTTCTCATGAATTTATCATGAATCGTGTGGTCCTGATGCTCCAAAATCTATGTAAACCTCTAGTACTTGCATATCGCCAAATTTTCATATAACAGGCCTAGCACTTTTCTATCCATTGGATCCAGAATGGAGGGCTGAGATGTGGCCTAAGTCTCACTATTAGTTGTACACAGCAAGTCACCGAAGCTGACTCCATTGCAATGTGGACACGTTCCATCTTTTTGGAATTCGAAGCGAGCCGAATAAATGCTATGGCGTAGTGGCACCGTCCACTACTCCTTAAAAACCCTAATCCCTGCTAGCTCAAGACGCCACAGAGTCTACTCTCCATCTCTCTCGCTCGCTCCCTTCTACTGATTAGCCAAGATGCCTCACAGCAACGACACACATGAGCACACTCTGTCACCACCCAACAGTCGCGCTGTCAGTCCCGCCGTCAGCGGTGAGTCCGTTGAAGGACCGACGCCGGAGACGAGCGACGATGAATACGCCAACTACCATGATCCCACCTTGATGCTGGGCCCGCCGAAGGTTGATTCCGAAGAGGTGTCAACCGAAGAGGAGAAGGAGGAGGACGAGGAGGAGGAGGACGAGGACGAGGCGGAGGCACCGGTCCCGAAGAAGGGAACCCCGGCGATGGAGAAGAAAGCCGCCGCCACCGCCTCCGATATCCTGCCACCGCCGCCGCCACCACATCCGATGGCCCCCAACAAGCGAGGCCATGGGAAGGAGGAAGATTGCGCGGAAGCAGGGCGCAATAAAAACAAGAAGTAGCTTGGTAGTAGTCAAGGTTTTGGTTCCTGATTTTTTTTTCGATGGGACTCGGGATTCCCGGTTACCGCGAGAAATCCCGGATAGTTACCAGACAAATATGAAAATCAAATTTTGAATGTAAATATTCTTGAAAGCGGCTTATTTAGTCTTTACACTTGAATAGGCACAACAATGGGAACACACGGTATGCCCATAAATTGGATACCTACAGTCCACGTCACAGGTTCGAACTTGTAATACACTTTTTTTCTATTTTTTTGGAGATTTTCTCGTACGGAGAATGAATAATACCAAAAAAGGAAATACGGTGCGGGAATTCGAACACAGGAACAGTAGGAGGGAGCAAAGCGCCGCTACCAATGCGTCACAACCTCTTCTAGGATCAATATAGAGAATACATTCTATTTTACCTTATTGTTTCTGTTCAAATTAAAAATGTCGAAAAATTTCGGGATTTTTTGACCGGTAAGCTCCCGTGGGTGCTTGGGAAACTCGGTTACTGTGCGGTAACCAGAAATCCCGAGCGGTAACCAAAACCTTGGTAGTAGCAATATAAGCAAAACAAATTAATCTGTGGTAGTGGTAATGGGCTCAATTCATAGCCCAGTTATTTTAGATTAAGATAGCCCAGGTTAAATGACCCAGTCCGTTCCCGCTAAATGATTTAAAATTTGACCGCAATATTGCCATAATGCCATTGCGCCTAATCATTCGGTCATTCCATTCATCGAACACATCTCTTTCACCCGTCGTCGGCTGCTCGGCTTGAGCTGTCCCCGTATATATATTTTTTGCAAGTTCATAACCCTCAGGCAACCTAACCCGAACGCCCTCGCTCTTCCCAGATCTGGGCACTACCGGCGCGGTCGATCAGCCTCAATGAGCGGGCGGAGCGGCCGGCCTCGCTGCTCCTGCCGAGCGATCGATTGGAGCTGCCGATCGTGCGCCCTCCCCCTTCTTCGCGAGCAGAGCGGCCGCCCTCTCCTCCCGCACCTCTTCACTAGCGGATCTGCCGTCCTCGACTTCTCCACCTCTTCCCGAGCAGAGCAGCTTGATATTGCTCCTGGATTTGTCCCGTGGTGCACCGATCCGATGGTCTATCGGATGTGGCCGCAGCTAGATATTGCTCCTAGATCTGTCCCGTGGCGCGCCGATCCGTGGGATCCGCTGGTCTATCGGATCTATCGGATCCGGCTTCGCCGGGAGAGACGAAACCTGCCCAAGAGCCTCTCAAGGGTAGGTAAGTAGTGCAAAAAATGACATAGATCTGTGTTTAGTTGACTTACCCTTTTTAATATCGTTGCGATGCCACCTTTTACTATATATAGTTAACATGCCACATGTTTTTAATATCATTTGCATTCAACTTGTTTAGTACTCCCTACATTTATAAACGTAAGATGGTTTAGGTCTTTTCTAGATTCACGTGTATTTACATGTATGTAGACATGTTTGATTTTGCATATTCACTTATTTCATTCCACACCTGCAACATCTTATATTTAGAAACGGAAGAAGTATAAGTTAACATGTCACATGTTTTAGTTGAGATTTCAGTGTTCCTCGTTTAGTTCAAATGCTGCCCTTTTATGTTTAGTTAACATGGTAATGTTGTTCGTTTAGGGTGTGTTTGGTTGAGGAACCAAGTGGAATGAAATGTAATGGTTACATTCCAGAGAAATGTGTTGGTTTCATTTCTGTGTTTGGTTGTAGCTAAAAGTATAATGGAATGGTTCATTGGTTCTACTCATTCGTTTGGTTGGAGAGATGGAATTGAGAGAATTTGGCTTAGCCCACCCTTAATACACAGGTGGTGATTTTATTACCCATAATTTTGTTTGATCCAAAATTCAGACGAATAACAACTTATATAATTCGCTTATATGCAGCAAATTAAAGCTAGCACAGATCCGAAAGAAAAACTAGCAAGACAGCACACATTATTGAATGAATTTCTCGATTTCTTTCTAGGTGGAGATCGTGCTTTGGCCTGCTGCTTGCCGACAAAGCCGCTGCTTAGCGCTGCAGCTTGCCTCCCCAGCTTGGCGACAGAGCTCTTTTCTATAACAACTCCATTCTATTCCATTTTTCAACCAAATGCAAGAATGTAGGCTAGGTGTAGAACCATTACATTGCATTCTACTTAGTGATCCAAACCAAACACACCCTAGTTAAGGTGCCATATTTTCGTTTTTCGTTAGCTCCCCAATTTATTTCATGTTAGTTGTGCTGATCCGTCATTTTTCTTGTGTAGATAAGAGGAATTCGATAGCAAACAGTACCATATTTTGGTTACAATGCACAAAATGTCAAGAAGATCACGAGATTTCAAGGGTAACATCACATCACAGCTGAAGTGTGAAGACACTTCACATAGCCTGGATGTGAAAGATGACGAAATGAATCAGGGTTAACAGCAATTATAGCCACCAAACCTTATTTGAAAACCTCAAGGAGAGGGTTATCATAGTCTAGTCTAATTCGGTAAGCAATATCTTTGTCATATCTCTCAGACATCTTCCTGACACCATCGGAAAGATGTGTAATTACTTCCATCAGCTGTACTTCAATATCTGGCAAATTACTTGTTCATGTTGTTGAGGAAGTTACATCCATAGTTATAAATGAATCCATGCTTGCTATTATAATTTTTGGAATACAATTTTTTACGCCTATGTTCTGTGCCACAGGAAGATCCAACGTAATTGAGGATATTTCGATATTTCTTACGTCTCTTTTTTGCTGCATGGATATTTGGAGCAATCAGAGCTCATTGATAACTCCAGAGATGCTGGTTTATCCAGGTACGTCCATGTCTTCAAGGTGCTACTATCAGAGAATAAAGCCCCCACTTTGTAACCCTGCAATCTTGGCACAATTAACTGTTTTTCTTCCTTAACAGATTCAGTAACGCTGCCATAGTAACCTTGCTGTGTTAATATTTATATCTTTACATTGATGATCATTTTGTGCAGGGCGTGGTGCTGCTGGAGTATTTGGTTACCTCAAGCAAACGTTCTGTAGGTGGTGGTTGACATGAATTAAGGTTGGGCGACTGCAAGAAAATATTATTGTTGGCTTAGTTGTACTCCTGTAGGTGTTGTTTCACGAGAAGTTTCCTGTGATGTTCTATTTGGTTCGAGAAGCTTTGGAGGATGATGTTAGCATGGCTTCTATGGTCTGTAATAAGTTTGAAGTTCTGATTGAGTATGATGTTAACATGGCTTCTATGGTCTGGATGTATTTTTGAGGCATGTTTTTTCAGACCTGTAACGTGTTTCATATTAAATTTGTTATTAATGAAATCGGGACGAAATCTGATTGAATGAGGCTTGCTTTTCTGATTCAGTCTGGTTATATGATTTGACATCTTTGCTGTACTACTTCTTCCTCGCTTCATTTTCGCACTCTCGTCTTTTTCGCATACTACTACCTATTTGTATCAGCGAGGGGCTGCAACTTTACTTTCTGAGTGCAATTGCCTCGGCGAGTAGAACGTGGAAGCGTGGTGCGAAAACTGTTTTGGTTGGAATAATCCATTTAATTTGTTGCCTTATTTATAAAGCCTATTTCGATTATTTACAACTGTATTTTTATTAACTTCCATGTGATTGCCAAATTTATTATCATCGAAATATTTCCACAATAACATTTTCATTAGTATGTTAAATTTGGAAAAACTTTCTGATAGTATGTTTAATTTGTTTAATCTGGTCAAATCAAGATGGAGACAATCCTCTCAATGCCCCGATCCTCTCTTGTTTGATACTTTGATCACTTAAATGTCAAGGTCGCGGGTTCGACCTCTCGCCCAATACCGCTGATTTAATTTTTGGCCCACATTGAAAACTGACAAACAGGCAGAAAGAAATTTCATGCAGATTAAAAACACCCTAAATTTGCCCACGATGAATCCGATCCACATAAACCTGCCAAAGAGGCCTAGCTGCAGAGGCAGAGCCATGTGCTTTCCAGAGCTGGCCCAATATTGCTTATTTTGTAGTTTCAGTCCATTTAACCTCAATAATCTGGCCCAATTTCCAGTTTGCAGCTTCATCCCACATATTTCCAATGATCGAGGCCAGGCTTGATTCTGATGAACGGTGGAAGAGCACTTGCGCGAAGGATTCGGCCCAAACTTCCTTATTCCGAATCTGTAGCCCAGTTACCCACAATGATATGGGCCAAGCTACCTTAGGATAGACACGTGGAAACTTGCACGTGCGCTCACAATCTGGCCCAAACTCGTCGGACCGCACATGAGTCATGTGATATTAACAAACATGTGCAGAATCCGAGCCAAATCTGCTTATTTTACGGCTTCAGCCCACATATCCCCAATGATTTGGCCCAATCTCTGCCTATGTTGGACACGTGGAAGCGCACGTGCGGAAATATGATGGGCCCAAACCTGACATGCGGGTCCCAGATCTGATGAAATAATTATATTTTTAAAAAATTATTAATATTTTTTAAATTTTTAAAATTTTAATAAATATTGAAAAATGTTAGGTCCCGTCTGAAATAATTATTATTTCTGTTACAATTGTAAAACATAAAATTATTTTTCCGTAATTTAAATATATATAGTGAATAAATTGTGTATATTGTGAATATATTTCTGTTACATTTGTAATAAATAAAATTATTTTTCCGTAATTTAAATATATATAATGAAAATATATCCGTAATATATATGCGGGTCACCCAGCTGCGCGACACGTGTATTCTGAACGTGCGCAAAATATTGGTTTCCCTACTGACATGTGGTTCCCACTGGGGCTGTTCCCGTACACGTGCGGCACAGAGGCTGTGTCGGCCTGACATGTGGGTCCGTCTGCAACATCTTTTGGACTGGCATGGGAAAAGTGTGGGCTCAGGTCTGACAGCGAGGCGTCGGACAGGAGATGGAGGTGGGGTCCATGTGTGTCGGCTGCCGAAGCCCAGTGGCCTGTGACGGTTTGTGTGCGGGTTCGTCCTGTTCAACCCGCAAAAAAGCTTGTGACGGAAGGCCCCTTGAGATCCATGACGGTTAAGGCCATTACGTCTGACTTTTTCCGGGCCGGTCGGGCCGCCCATGGATCCGTGACAAGAAATTACGTGGGCGTAAAAAATAGTTGAGATCTGCCACGGATGGCAAAACCGTGGCGACAAATCCGTCACGGAGTAGCGGGATTCTTGTAGTGGAGGTTTTGGATTACTATGGTCTTCAGCCGCATAATATAGTTCCTCACAGTATGTTGGTGCTGGCTGGCTTTCAGGCTCTATTTGAAGGCTACCTTGGGCTTCGGCCTCATCTAGATTTTTTTCGATATTGTTTTCGTGTGCGTCGTCGAACTTTGCCGGGAGCATCGGTTTGGCCACGTGCGGTAGCATTGAATTTGTTTGCCGTGTCCATAGTAGATCTTGGTACCCTGTAATGCCTTGCTCGGATGTTGCTGTGACGTGGACGAACACGTTCTTTTACTGTAAGGATGTGCCGGCTCCGGGAAAGGCTGTTGGTATACCACTGTATGTTGATGCTCCGCCTATGCCGAATCTAGCGTGGAAGGAGGGGCCGGTGGTTGCTTTGTCGGGTGACCTCCAGCTAATTCGAAGAAGGATTACGTTTTTGACAACGTCCCTGCCTAAGTTGGATGGCGTCAATACTGTGCTTTGTTGGCTGACGTGTCAGGTTCGCCCCCTGCGATACTGTGCGCGGCGCATGTGTGAGTACACCGGTGATGCTGATGATCCTCATCGGGTTAGTGCTAGAGAACTCTCTGATGAAGATATCTCTATGCGGCTCACGGATCTGGTCGGTGCTCAGGGCAAGTCCGGTGAAGCTGTCTCCATGTATACCCGTGCCGTTCCTCCTCCTCAGGTTTGTTGGGTTTGCAGTGTCTATTTCCTCTTCTCGCTGTTTTAGAATGCTGATCGTGGTTTTTTGTGTCTTGTTTCGTCCAGCTATTGAGTTTGACGGTGGAAGAGCTTGCTCCTGACTGTTGTGTGCCAGAGTTGGCTACTGTTGTCAGCAAGTAGCGGAAGGTAAAGCATAGGAGTTTACCGATGAGCCCTAGCTGCGTGAGAGGGGAGAGCAGTGTCTTCCTGGGTGCCGAGGACGGCGGCACTGTGACTCCGATTTGTGTGAAGTTCTTTTATATGCCTGTGATGGTGGTGGGTGTGCGTGCGTGGATTTGTCTAGCATGATTGGTTATTATATTGTTGTTGTGACTTGCAGGCAGAGGTCAACGGGCCCTAGGATTGGATTGGAAACAAGGCGGCTAAGGGTATCGCCTTCTGGTTCTGCGCCGCGTCTTGGCGCTGGCGCTGCTGCCTCGGGTGTTTCATCGTCGATGGCCCGTGGTGTTGCGGTGGAGGAGTCTGAGCTGGGGGCGTTGGGTGTGGGTTCTGCTAGTGGCCGTGTGGATCTGTCTGAGTCTTCGCCTATTCGTTCTCGTGAATCGAGGCAGTCAGCGGTAGTATGTTTGGCCGGTGCAAGTGGACGCCGACATGGTTCGCGTTTTGGTGCCGGCGCTGCTGCTTCGAGAGTTTCAACGTCGATGGCGCGTCCTGTTGCGATGGAGGAGGCCGAGCTGGGGACGTTGAGCGTGCGTTCTGTCGGTGCTCGTACGAGTTTGCTTGGGTCATCGTCTATTTGTTCTCGTCGGTCCAGGCAGCCACTGGTTGGGATTTCTGGCAGGGCGAGTGAACGCCGACGCGAGTTGTCGTTCACGCCTGCTGTACTCGACACGAGCACCTTTCAGGACATTATGTGGACTATAGGGACAATGTATGTTGGCGCTGGTTCGTACGCTTCTCATCTTAGCAGCTGTTATGAGCTCTGCCAAAGTCAACTTAGCGTAAGTTTGTTCATCGTTTATGTTTGTTGTTTAGGGTACTGTACGCTTGGTGCATCTTGCTGAGCGTGTGTTTTTTGTAGGGATGTTCTGCACGAAATGCTCAGCTTCAGCATTCTCTGGCCGCGAAGACCGAGTGCGAGCAGGCCTTGAGAGAGTCTCTGGAAAAGAAGGATGCCCTTATTTCTTGCCTGAAAGGGTCTCGCATGGAGGACGGAGGTTGCTGTTTCGTTTGTTTTTGTAGCTAATGCTCCCATTAATCTTTTTTGAAGACTTATGCATTGCGTATGTTTTTTCAGGCGTGTTGGCGCGTGCGAAGGGCGTTCTTACTAATTACGATGAAGTTCGGGCTTTACGCGATGAGTGTTTCGGCTTAGTCCGGCAGATCCAGGAATTAAAAGAGCGGTGTTCTGCGGATTTGGCTGCCAAGCAGGTTGCTCATGACACGGAGCTACGTCGGATGGCTGATCGCCACGCGGGGTGATTTGGCTGCTAAGGATCTTGCTATTGGTGTACAGCTGAGTCAACTGCATAGTCAGTTGGAAGATTTACGTGGTCGGCATGCTGCCGAGCGTGCTGCGTCTGAATTAGCGGAGGGCGCCTTGGTGGCTCGGCTGGACGAGGTGAAGGCTATCCACGACGCCTTAGATCGGTCTTGGGAAAGGAGACATCGACGGTGATGCTTAAAGTCGGGGTGATGCGGCGATTCGTTTAAACATTTTTATGTTCATTTACTGTTTTGTTTGGGTGGACGGTTTTGTCTGTGCGTCTTAATAAAGGATTGAATTTGCCTCTATTCTTTGTGTGTGTTGTATGGAGTCTCCGATGGTTATAGGACTTTCCTGGATGATGCCTTGTTGTACTTATTTCTGTACTGCTGGCAGTGGCTTTTTTCCGGTTAGCAGTGGCCTTAGCTGAGATTGTGGACTATGTTGCGTTGGCGCCTTCTCTGGCGTGTGTTCATTAACGAGCCTATGCTGGGTAGCAGCCGTCTTGTTTGGGATGGGGAGCTGGTTATTTCGGCGGGTTCGGTAGGTGCCTTTTATGGTCGTCCCGTATGTGCGAGCATGGGTTCTATATAGCGACGTTTAGTCCTCATCCTTAGGTGGGTTATGTGTACATGGGTTTATCATGTTGTAGGCCTTATGTGCCGACCAAAGTTAGCCTTATGCGGCCTAATTTAGTTGCCATCCATCTTGTGTGTACGTGGGTAGGTCGTGTGGTTGTCCTTGGTATGGGGGTGTATTGTGCAACACGGTATTCGTTTACTCGCGTGCGCGGTGTGCAACCCAGTTGTGTCGGCGACCTGCTCGGGCCTGAGACCTGTGGGCCGCGGGGGATGGTACTGTGCCTTTGTTTGAGTCGAGCTATTGGGCCGATGGGTCTGGCCCATGGTTGAACCACTAATCACGATCGAGATTTACATTCTGCTGGATCAGTAAGGCGTGGCCTGCCTGGTACATTTCTTCAGCGTGGACAACCTGCGATACAGGGAGGAACGTGTGGCAGCTGGCTTCGATGCGAAGAAGAGGCATGTAGAATTGGGCGGCAGGATGTAGGATCTTATGACCATCTGGGAGTAGTGGCTGCATCGTGTTTTAAGGCTGGTTTGGGGAAGCCTTGACAGGGCGTGATAGGCAATGGACTGCGACGGTTATTGGCGGGTTCGCTGGGGGGCACGCATTCACGACCCGGGGGAGATGCATGTCATCCTGTTCAGCGATGCCGACACTTTTTACTGTGTGCGTCTTTATGTAGGTGTCGTTTGGTGTTTCAGCGAGCTGGCGGTGCTTGCTTGAGACTGTGCCGTGGTTGTATGGTCTATAGCTTGGTGTGTTCCAGGTTGAGTTTTCAGCCCAGTATTCGTATATCGTCCGCGTCTTGGTTAGGGTCCCGGTGTTATCTCCGGAAGGATGTGATAGTGGGACACAGGTCTTTGAAGGTTTATCCAGCGGGACATGTGAGGACGCAAAGGATAGTGTCGCTGTTAAAATCGTGCAACAGTGTATTGGGGAGTCATTTTTTGGAACTAGACTACTTATATGGGTCCTTGGTGGCGACCTGCCAGTGTTTGGGCGAGGGGCACAGTGATTGTGACATGTTGTTGGTGAATCGTCCTGCGAGGTCAAGTTTGATGTGTGGTCTTGTTTTTCAGCAGTTATGGTGGTTTGTTACGTGTTATGTTGTCGTCTGTTGTAGGTTTTATTTTCCCTACACATATTGACCCGTATCTGTGTAGTTTGAGGGCGCTGAAGTATGCTGTGTATGCACGCACATTCTTCCGACTGTTGAACCGTGTAGTTTGAGGGTGCGGGCCGTCTTCTGACTGGTCGACTGTGTAGCCTGAGGGCGGTGAGGTACACTTCGTGTGCATGGTCAGTCTTCTGACTGGTCGACTGCGTATCCTGAGGGTGGTGAGGTGCACTGCGTGCACGGTCAGTCTTCCGACGGGAGGTGTAGTCTGGGGTGTTGAGGTGTACCGCTTGTATGCAGTCGGCTCTCTGGCTACAAATGTAGGCTGTACCGAGTTTTTTTAGACGACATTGTTTGATATTACCGGCATGCCATGTAGATGTGATTGGATGCCCGGCTATAATTGTACACTGCTTGGTGTCTTTGAATGCGCCTCGAAGTGTTGTCTTCAGGGTGTTTTGTTGAGTAGCGGTGGATGGTGGTGCCTGCAGGTCAGCTAGGCGATCCGGGGGCGCCCCTCTTTTGCGTCGATACCGTGTTTTGCTGTTCGGTGCGCGCGAGGAACAACGGGTCGGAGTAGTCGGTGACGTGTTAGACTTTTCCCTGTACGCGAGTACCGACGCGTGTGGTGGTCCGTGCCGTGCTGGGTTTTCGCTAGACGCGACAATCGATGTGTTCGCTGAAGTTGCCAGCAGATGGCTATGTTAAGTAGGGCTTTTACCATTCAGCGAAGTCCATCTCCGTCTACTGCACCCTTGCTTATCCTCCTCTTGTGCTGGGTACTACGCCATCGGGATTTTTCCGCCTAAAAGAAGGCAGCGGTGTGGCGGCAGCATAGTTCGCCCTCGATGCAGTCGGCGGACGACCTCCACGTGCCGCCGGTGAATGAACAGGCCCCGGGAGGTGATGGCGTGTTGACGATAGCGGTGACAGCTGTTGCCGTAGGGGATTCCTCCGCCGTGGTGGCGTGTGCGATGGACAGTTCAGGGCAGCCGCCAGCACGGGCTGAAGAATCGGAGGCTGATGGATTCGAGGAGGAGCACGGAGATACGATCTCGCGCTACTGGATTCCGTCAAACATCACCACGGATGAGCTCGAGGAGCTCGAGTCGGACGGCGTCTTGGCGGCCAAGAATATCTGTCACTGGAGGCCCGCGTTCGGCCACTCTTTCCCTGCACCCGAGGAGGGCGAACAGGAAATTCTTGTTTCCCATCTCCTTCGTGGCATGGCTTTGACGCCCTCTGATTTCTTCTCCAAGATCCTGGATTATTATGGGCTGCAGCCTCATCATATAGCTCCGAATTGTGTGTTGGTTATCGCCGGTTTCCAGGCTCTGTTTGAGGGTTATCTAGGTATAAAACAAGATCTAGAGTTCTTCAAGTATTGTTTCCATGTTTGTCGGCAAACCATACCTGATGGCGGTGGTTTGGCCACCTGTGGCAGTGTCACATTCTACTGTCGCCAGAAAAGAGAGTGGTACACAAAGATTCCTTATCTTGACTCCAATAGAGGGTGGACGGGTACGTTTTTCTATTGTAGAGATGTTCCGGCTGTGGAGAATGGGATTGGCATTCCAGTTTTTGTGAATTCTCCGCCTACTCCTAAGGATTCCTGGGAAGAGAAGGCAGTGTCTGTGTTTCCGCCTAATCTGCGTCTGATTCAGAGGCGTATTGAGTTCTTGACAACGGTGGGTTTGGATGGTACTGATACTGTGCTGTGCTGGTTAACACGGCGGATTCAGCCTTTGCGCCATTGTCTTCGGCTCATGTGTGAATATGCTGGTGACGTCGACGATCCGCTCTGTGTGTCCTCTCGGCCGCTGCCGAAGTCAAAGATGTATCTGCGCCTCAGAGGTCTTATCAGGGCAGGTTTTGTCAGAAAAGCGGAGAATATCCCTATGTACACCTCTGAAAATCCGGTTACTCCAGTGTGTTAGTTTTGGTGTCTAATATGATTAATGCTTAACAGTTTAATTGCCATCCATTATTTACGGCTAACATCTTTCATTTGTAGCTGCTGGACTTGCTTGACGAAGAGCTGGCTCTGGTGGACGGTGCATCTCGGCCGTCGGGGAAGAGGAAGCGTAGGGCGGCGAGGTCAAGTGGCCGCGTAACTTGTGGCAAGAGGAGGGAAGTGCTTGCTGTATGCGACGACGACGACAAGAACTCGGGGCTTTCTATTCCGCAGAAGAGGTAGGTGTGTTGTGCTTGGTGTAGGTTTACTATTCAGGCGCTACCCTCTCGGTGATATCTGTTTGTGTGTTAGTTAGTTGGTATAGAATTGTTAGCCTGTGTAGATTTATTCCTCTGTTCTTCAGGGCGAGGAAAGGGACGCTGAAGCCTAGGCCGAAGTCAGAGCACATCGAGGGTCGGCTGTTGAGCCTGTATGTACACCACGATCTGGCAACCACTCGTACAGGGGTTCCGGTACCTGCTTGTCAGGAACGCATCGTTTCTGTGGAGCAGTTTGCTGGGCGGAGTGAAGCAAGCCTGGAGGGAATTGGGGTTGCTCCTCTATCGACAACTACGAAGTCTATCGTGAGCGATGGACTGCCCAGTTAGTTTGAAAAGAAAATGCTGGGTTTGGTCGAGCCAGGCGGGTTCGCGTCGTTAGATGGCGCAGTCGCCAGTATCGTTGAGTCTGCACGTGATCTGGCAAAGGATGCAAAGTTCGGGAGCCGTCGTGTTAGCGCCAAGTGCCAGGTGTTATACAGGCGACTGAAGGTGAGCTTACATTTTCCGTCTGTGTATTTCCTCTTACACTTATTTGCCAGATATTGCTTAGTTTATAGGTCTGATTCATGACCCTCTTGTGATCTTAACATATACTGTTGTTTTGTTCGTACGTGTCTATGTCGTGGATTAGGCGCTGAGTGCTTCTTTTCCTTATAAAGACGACTGTTGTTTCGAGTTGGGCGAGGCGCTATGGGAAAAGGAGGCCGCTCTAAAGCGCGTACTTGGTGCTGGCCAAGGGGGTGAAGGTTTATCCCTTTTCTGTTGCCTGTCTTTGTTCCTCTTACTTTGCACCGGTGATTTAGGCTAACTGTTAGCGTACGTGCTTTTTGATGCAGGTGTGTCTTCCGGTTGCCCGGCTGGGGTTCTAGAGGACACTCGTTTTCTGAAAGATGAGCGTGCCAGGCTAGCTGGAGAGCTAATCAGTCTGACGACTTCTCATGTTGGGGAGTTGGCCGCTAGGGATGAAGCCCACAAGCTGGAGGTTGACAAGATGGAGGCTGAGATAGATACTCTGCGCGAACGTGTCTTGCGGATGGAAGGAGCATCGGAAGAACAGAAGAGGAAGGACGACGAAGCAGTTAGACTCGCCGAGGACGCATTGAAGGGCCATCTCGAGGAGCTAGAAGCTGTCTACAATGATGTTCTTTGTAAGACGATGGATCTTTACGCTGTTTGCGGTTTATTTTTTAGATGTTCTACTGTTTTTAGTATTGTCTTTTGTATACAGTGCCGGCTAGTTTCAGTGGCAACCAGGATCCAACTTCCCGTCTCGACAGCGTCCTGCGTGTCGGTGAGCTGATTGGGGACACAATTAGGGACGGGCGTTTTCTCTTGTCCATGTTTTTGCTGGGCAAGGCAGGGGGCGACAGCGTTAGCCTTGAGAGGCTGCCGGGTCTTCTGAGAGAGGCAACTGAGAGGCACGATGATATGCTGAAGTCTGCTGCCAGGGGTGGCGTAAAAACGGCGCTGGGCCTGATGATGGCACATCACCCTGAGGTTAACATTCGCCAAGTGACGAAGTGTATGCCGGAGACGTACGACGATAGCAGGCCTATCGATCAAGATGAGGTACTAGAGTCTGTCGCTGGCTACGCAACTCTTGTTGCCAGCATGGTCAATACGAGGGTCTACTACAAGGAGCATGCTATTCCCAGTAACCCAGTTACCTGCGTGAAAAGTAAATGGTTAGGTTAAGACTCCAAGTGCAGAGTGTGTAGTAAGTGGAAGACGTGTTTTCCCCACGAGGGGTGACTCGAGGGTTTAATATCGAACTCTCGGGGAATCAGTAGTGAAGATTTATCTTTCCTATCCTTCTTTTGGTTACCTACAAAACAAAGTAAATATTTTGGTCCTCAACCTCACCTAGTGGTTGTTAAGCACAAGGTGTGAGAATAATATCAAGATAATATGCAATGCAAACAAGAAATAAATATGCAATGGTGGTAAATAAATATGCAAGGATGCTGGTAGCAATGATAAATGATATTTTTGGGTTTTATATGATGAATGCAAGTTGTAAAAGTGTTTTTGTATTTTCGGATTTTTAAATGGCAGAAAATGGAAAAGTGGTAAAAGTGTTTCTTATGATTAAAAATGGACCGGGGTTCATGGTTTCACAAAAGCACTCTCTCTTTAATAAAGTGGTAGACAATGGAACACTAGAGTTGACATATGAGATTGCAACACAATAGTTTAATGACAAGTTATAATTATATGGGCATCATGTCCTAACATAGAGACCTTGTGGTTATTAGTCTCTCATATACTCCACCAAGATGCGAACTAAATCATAACACCTCAGTAATTAAGATAACTCAGAGTATAGCAATAAGTATCATGACATGAAGTTAAAATAAGAACATGCTAGATCTAGTCATGGAGTAGTGGCAATGGTCACACCCACATCTCCGGTAGCATGGTATTTCTTTTTATCCCTAGTGAGGCAACAAAGTAAGGTAAAACACCCAAGTGGATCGCAGAACTTTCTCTCACGTTCACTGCACTAGCCACCCCCCGTTACTCCAACTAATGCACACGTTCCCCCTCACACGCTCTCATAAACATGTTTGATCATGACAAGTAAATAAGAACGGGGTACATAATATGCATCTACTTTCATAACTGAAACAAAACCATTGCAATCTCAAACATATATTAACTCATAAAAAGATCCACCACAAAGGTATTACATAGATGACCGTAATCATGTTCAGCAGCTGATACGGTACTAATTAGTGAAGCTCGAGAGAGAGAGAGAGATACATAAGTTACTTCCACAAACCCATAGTCCAGAGGTGGACTACTCCCTCTTCATCATGGAGACGGTGGAGAAGTCGTTGGAGAAGATGGAGACCACGCCGGCAGCGCCCCGCCGGAGTTTTCCCCCTCCAATCTGCAACTCCAGGTCTCTGTTTTGGTGTTCCTGTGTTTCTGCGGCGCTCCTTCCAGAGAACGTCGGGGGACTATTTTTATAGTCGGTTTTAGGTCAAAACGGAGTCGGTGGAGGAAAGATCGACGGCAACGGAGCTCCGAGGGCCAAAAGGGGGGTCCCACGCGGCCCATGTACCTGGCCGCGTGGGCCCACTCACCTGGACCCTCGGGCCTCCGCTTGTTTGCTTGCTTCGCTCCCACGCTTTGTTCCTTCCAAAAACGGATGCTCGTAAATTTCCAGGTCATTTGGACGTCGTTTGGGTCCCTGAAACATTAAAATATAGAAATAGGGTTTTCTGCCTGCGCAGGGTTAATTCCATAAAAAATAGGAAACATATCAAATATTCCCAAAATCATTATAAAACAGTGATATAACCCTTATGATGCAAATATGACTGGAATATAAGTAAAATAATACAAAGTTCATGTATGCATTTTACATGCATCAACATCCCCAAGCTTAACCTATACTCGTCCTCGAGTATGAAGGTGATAAAACTAACATGGATTTTGCAATTTAATACTAACAATGGATATCAAAGATGATTACTATTGCTACATAGAGTCAAATGGTTCATTCTTAAAAGGTGTAGCAATATGCAAGATAGATTATGAAGTGATATCAAGTATTCAATGTAAGGATGTTCAATGATAATTCACAAAGTGTAACATAAGAGAAAAAGTACTATGGACCACATGTATGCATAATGATAAGTAAGAACATCCTACAATGGCCATAGAGTATTGATGAAAATCTGAATATAAAAAGTGGACACTTTGGAAAGATATATATATGAGTAGAGGTAAAGCATGAATAAGTTTCATCTAACTTCTGAACTTCTCTACTTAAGTCAATGATTGTAATATGGCAATCCTTGGTGTCAAGCTCTCATTCCCCTATCATAGCATCTTGAATGATTAAGTTTAAAGTGAAAGCAAATACGAGTAGTGTGCCTGACAAAGTACAGGTTGAAAGTCTCATGCTCCTTGAATACAAGTACCTACTCCATGTGTGCCTGACAAAGTACAGGATATGGAACAAGCCCATATCAAAATGACAAGACAAACAAACACAATGAACAATCTCAACACCCTTTTTATTTACCATTAGATAGCTTTTTATTGTAAGGTGTATCACAGAAGGTTCACCATAGCATGTAAGTAAATTTCCACCATGAATGATGCATGGCTTAGATTAGCGGCCCAGGCGTCTCTCTAACCATTTATACAAACTCATTTAAACTCACTTCATTTCCACATTTATTTCACCCATGGTAAGCATCCATAAACAAAAGTACATGATATCAACTAAATGAGATGAAGTGCATGTTGAAAGCTTGCCATGTGACAGCACATATGAGCTAACTCTCAACCAAAGACATTTTCAAGCCCACAACATCATAATTTTAATCACAATGGGTCATATTTTATTTATGCAATGAAAGTAAAGTGTGCATCAAGTTCGAAGAGCTCTATAACCAACTTTTCCCATAACAATCAACAACATAAGCATTTTCATTCAGAGGTATAGATAACACAAATATCATGATAAACATACTCGGAATAGCATAAAGCTAATAGGTAGATATGGTGGACTCACTGGAAAAACTTTGGTTGAAGGTGTTGGAAACAAGTTTTTGCTTGTTGGAATTTTTGGGCTAGCAAGAGGGAGAAAGTTGACCATCTAAATGCATGCATGAGTGTCCATAGAACTAACTAATCCATGTTAAAACAAGGTAAAATAACATTCAGCATCAAAACATGAATAAAAGATAGCTCTTGATAAAATACTTGCAAATTATTACTCATTAACAAGCTCATGAATCATGCAACTATATGTATCTTTTAAAATCAACTCAAAATCCCTTTTCCCAATTAATAATAGCATCCAACATAATTCAACCCAAATTTCCAGTAGCTCTCTCATATATAAATGATAGTGTGGTGGTCTCACAAAATAAAAATCAAACCTAAACAAACAAAAAGACGCTCCAAGTTTATGCGATAAAGTGTTTCGATCGAAAAACAGAAGTTAGACGTGTGCAAACCGAGAGTGTGTAGGTCCAGTGGGGTTGTCTTCACATCCCCAAGCTTATGGTCTTCACCATCCTTGGATAGCTCTTGGTGCATCTCCTCTAATCCCTGTGAAAAAACTTCAAAACACCGTTTCTCCCATTTCTTTTCTGTGGGGTGCATTAGTAGTGATAAACAAATAGATTTCTTGCTGCATATAATCCTTAGACAAAAATTCATATGAATGTCCAGAAAGTGTATAATGTTGTATGCCTACTCATAAACTCAATTGGATCAAAAGATTCAAGTTAAAAGTTCTAAGCATGCATCAAACAAAATGGGACAGAATCTGTCCAGAAAAACAGCAGCAGCTAAACGTATTTTTCTACCCTACTTAACTTTTCGGAAAATTCCGAAAAAATTCATGCATACAGAGGATGACAAGTTGCAATTACAGTTCAAATATGAGCTCATTCGGAGTTACAGAATAAGAATTAAAAATCATACCGTGCACAGATTCGTGCAGGAATAAAATCTCCGAACGCTATAAGCAACTTTTTCACCCCAAAATGAGTAAAACTTGGCACTTTATTAAAAATTCCAGAAACTAAACTAAACACTAAGTCTCTTGTTACAGCAAGAGGACACAAAGAAAATCACAATAAAAACAACCGGGTTGCCTCCCGTAAAGCGCTTTCTTTATAGCCATATAGCTAGGCTTCTTACTTGATGTTTATTGTGGACGAAGCTCATGAGGGAGCTTGAACTTTGGTGTGTCCCTCTTCCTTGGGAAGTGTTCCATGCACTTCTTGTGTGGAAACTGAAACTTCACATTCCCTTCTTTTGAATCAATGATAGCACCTGTAGTACGAAGAAAAGGTCTTCCAAGAATAATTGGACTAGAGGTTTTATTCCCCATATCCATGATTAGAAAATCAACAGGTACAAATGTCATATGTAACTCTACCATAACATCACTTACTTTCCTAAAGCATGTTTAATGGAATCATCAGCAAGTGCAAGTTCAATAGAGCATTTTTCAAGATTTTTCAATTCAAGTACTTCATATAGTTCTTTAGATAAAACAGAGACACTAGATCCTAGATCAAGTATAGCATGGTGTGTCTCTTTTCCAATGGTTACTAGGACTTTGGGAATCCATATATCCCCAAGCTTAGGTGGTATCATAGCCTCTTGGTTGTACCTAGCAATCTTTTCTTTCAAGACATGATTAGCAATATAAGAACCAAAACCAGCTTGGTTAACATTAATAGAAGGATCACTTGCAAATTTTTGTAAGATAGATATTAATTCATGCAAGCTACAATTCTCTAAGTCAAGCAATGGTTCCTTTACTTCACTAAGCATTTTAACTTCTTCAACTTTCTTTTCCCTATTATATAGGTTAAATATTTCATAACGGTCATCAAACACATCTTCAGGTACTTGGGCTTTTTCTAAACTTTCTTTAATTCTTACTTCCAAAAGCAAGCCATCAAGTAGATATTGAGTGTCAGTAGCAGCAGTATTCATAAAAGAATCCTCACATTCATTATCCAAAAAGACTTTAGAGGTTTCAGACAATCCTCTATAAAACACATGCATGAGCATCCAATCCCTAAGACCATGTTCCATTCCAAAAGCTATACCTCTAAATCTTTCCCATGTTTTCACTAGAGGTTCATCCTCTTCTTGTTTAAAGGTGATAATTATTTGTCTAAGATTACAAACTTTTCAGTGGAACAAAATCTTTCAATGAATGCAGCTTTTAAATTAAACCAAGTGCTAAAATTTCCAGGTGGCCATCTCAATATCCAATCTAAGGCTTTTCCACCTAGGGAGTAAGGAAAAAGCTTAATTTTAATATTAGCATGGCTCAAATTTAACATTTTGCACCTTTCATTAAACTTCTTAAGATGAGTATGGGATTTCTTTTGGTTTCCCATAAAAACGGTATTCATAAATTGCTTTCATGATATTAGGATCTACCTCACATTTCTCAACAGGGATATTCATATCTTGAGGAAAGTTCTTAACACTAAATGGCCAGAAGGTTCTCTTTTCCATTATGCAAGTTTTTATGTGTTTTTTAATTTTTTATGCAAAACTGAAAATAAATATGCAAGACAATGACAAAACAAGATAAATTGCTTTGAAGGTAAAGATGGATAAGATGATGCTCACGTAGGTGCAACCTCCCCAAGCTTAGGTGTTAGCACAAGTTGGTGATGAAGTTGACTTGTGAGATATCCTTGGATAAACCTTTCAGCAATGATTCCCCGGCAACGGCGCCAGAAAACAGTCTTGATGGCCCTTCACGTAGTTACCTGCGTGAAAAGTAAATGGGTTAGGTTGAGACTCCAAGTGCAGAGTGTGTAGTAAGTGGAAGACGTGTTTTCCCCACGAGGGGTGACTCGAGGGTTTAATATCGAACTCTCGGGGAATCAGTAGTGAAGATTTATCTTTCCTATCCTTCTTTTGGTTACCTACAAAACAAAGTAAATGTTTTGGTCCTCAACCTCACCTAGTGGTTGTCAAGCACAAGGTGTGAGAATGATATCTAGATAATATGCAATGCAAACAAGAAATAAATATGCAATGGTGGTAAATAAATATGCAAGGATGGTGGTAGCAATGATAAATGATATTTTTGGGTTTTATATGATGAATGCAAGATGTAAAAGTGTTTTTGTATTTTCGGATTTTTAAATGGCAGAAAATGGAAAAGTGGTAAAAGTGGTTGGAAAGGTGTTTCTTATGATTAAAAATGGACTGGGGTTCATGGTTTCACAAATGCACTCTCTCTTTAATAAAGTGGTAGACAATGGAACACTAGAGTTGACATATGAGATTGCAACACAACAGTTTAATGACAAGTTATAATTATATGGGCATCACGTCCTAACATAGAGACCTTTTGGTTATTAGTCTCTCTATACTCCACCAAGATGCGAACTAAATCATAACACCTCAGTAATTAAGATAACTCAGAGTATAGCAATAAGTATCATGACATGAAGTTAAAATAAGAACATGCTAGATCTAGTCATGGAGTAGTGGCAATGGTCACACCCACATCTCCGGTAGCATGGTATTTCTTTTTATCCCTAGTGAGGCAACAAAGTAAGGTAAAACACCAAGTGGATCGCAGAACTTTCTCTCACGTTCACTGCACTAGCCACCCCCCGTTACTCCAACTAATGCACACGTTCCCCCTCACGCGCTCTCATAAACATGTTGATCATGACAAGTAAATAAGAACGGGGTACATAATATGCATCTACTTTCATAACTGAAATAAAACCATTGCAATCTCAAACATATATTAACTCATAAAAAGATCCACCACAAAGGTATTACATAGATGACCGTAATCATGTTCAGCAGCTCATACGGTACTAATTAGTGAAGCTCGAGAGAGAGAGATACATAAGTTACTTCCACAAACCCATAGTCCAGAGGTGGACTACTCCCTCTTCATCATGGAGACGGTGGAGAAGTCGTTGGAGAAGATGGAGACCACGCCGGCAGCGCCCCGCCGGAGTTTTCCCCCTCCAATCTGCAACTCCAGGTCTCTGTTTCGGTGTTTCTGTGTTTCTGCGGCGCTCCTTCCAGAGAACATCGGGGGACTATTTTTATAGTCGGTGTTAGGTCAAAACGGAGTCGGTGGAGGAAAGATCGATGGCAACGGAGCTCCGAGGCCAAAAGGGGGGTCCCACGCGGCCATGTACCTGGCCACGTGGGCCCACTCATCTGGGCCCTCGGGCCTCCGTTTGTTTGCTTCCTTCGCTCCCACGCTTTGTTCCTTCCAAAAACTGATGCTCGTAAATTTCCAGGTCATTTGAACGTCGTTTGGGTCCCTGAAACATTAAAATATGGAAATAGGGTTTTCTGCCTGCGCAGGGTTAATTCCATAAAAAATAGGAAACATATCAAATATTCCCAAAATCATTATAAAACAGTGATATAACCCTTATATGATGCAAATATGACTGGAATATAAGTAAGATAATGCAAAGTTCATGTATGCATTTTACATGCATCAGCGACTCGTCCGACTGTAGCGGACCTGCACTTAGAAAATTGGCAAGATCCCTGTGTATAGTGCAAACCCCTGGATCGTTTCATTTGCACACACAGTTTAAGACGAATATCACAACATTGTATCATTATTACACGAATGATCCAGACTTGGTAAAATAAAGTTCATTACAACTTGCATAGCATAAAGCTAGCTTGATAGAGTAAAGCAGCGGAAAATAATAACCTTCATGGAGTCCTCATCCTTTGCATGTGCCACAGGCGAAAACATGTTGGTTGCAGACTCGAAACCTTAACGAACACTCACTCGTCATCAGAACAATCTGCAACAAATAAAATTTTGCAACAGAGTGGGTCAGAACCATTAAAAATGGATCTGGCAAGTGACACTATGTGGACACTTAATGGAATAACTCTATAGCCTATATGCATATTTGGCTGGTGGAGTTCAAGGCTAATTTGCAGAAAAGCCAATTTTGCCTAACACTTTGTAAAACATTTTCTTCAAATGTTTGAGACAATATGGCATGAAATCCATAGGCTCGTCTACCCTTGTTCACCCATCAAAATTTTACTTAGAGAAATAAGATGTTGGGAGCCTCCGTTGCCATCCTTGATCAGCTGCTTGAATTGTCCGTAACCGGGGACACGGCTAAATACTTAGTTTTTTTTAACTCTGCAGAGGTTGTGCACTTTCACCATTAGACCCAACAAACCCAAACTATCCTCAAGCACTCCAATTGTGCTAAGGAAAAGGAGAGAGTTGACACGAGACTTTTCAGAAGCATTTTCCCATCCCATACCGACTTGACGCGCTCCCATTCTAACCATTCTACCACCACCTGTCAAGTCGGGACGAGTCCACACAACTTAATCCATCTAGCCAGAGCCCATATGACTAATGGCTGCACGGTAAGCAACTTCACTTAGAGAAACATTGGTCCCTTTAATACCCTGGGTGGCAACCACAAGTGAACATCCCTTAGAGGTCACCCCTAAGAGATGACACTCAACCTTTCCATCATCTTTTCAAAACCAAGTCCACCCAGGTGATAAATTACTTAGTAGAATTAAACTTTAAAGAAAACACATTTGCAGAGCATCAAATAATCTACTAAGTTATCACTGGGGTTCTAGACACAACTAGTGTAAAGGTATGGTGGGTTGAGCATATAGCAATAATACTATCCAACACATGCATTTAAAGAAATACACTAGGTAATGCATATAAAAATAGTTAGGAAATTTATGGGGGTGTGCCACTTGCCTTGGCAAACAGTAGTGTAGTAGTAGCAGTTGCAACCACTTTCGTCTCTCTCCGGAATTTCTAACAAGTCAAACAAACCACAAATAAACATACAATCATAAATGCAACACTTAGAAAAATTATGATGTGCATGCGATGCAGGATGATACAAAGAGTTATGGTATGCAAGACAAGCAAATAATTAAGGAAGGAGACATAAACTAACTTAATCCAAATGGCTAAGGCAAGGTCAAGCTCAAAGTAAACTTGATCAAACAACTTGACAAAAGTTGTAAGGCTATTCTAAGTCTTCACAAGTTTGGTCTTCAATTAATCTTCAACTCCTTTGTAGCTTCATTGATCTTCAATTAGCACTCTAGGAACTTAGTCTTAACACCAAGGACTTGGTCTATGTCCAAAGTGAGACAAAACTTAGAAAGAGAGAAGATAGAAGGAAAGAACTAGTTGGTCTTCCAAAAATCTTCTCCAGGCTTCCTTGTAGCTTTCTTCTTGGTGTATTGACTTCATTTAATTTGGTAGGCTTGATGGTTCTGCAGACTTGATGATGTTGACAGCCTCAAGGTCTTGAATATAACTTAGTCACCATGAAGACTAAGAGAAGAAGGAAGAAAAGAAAGAAAGACTTGGAAAATGTAGCCGGTTGGTCTTCATGAACTTCCTCTTGATTTCTTCTAAGTCCTTTCTTTTTGGAGATGTTCCTGAGTTTGTCTTCTTGGCTAAGTCCTTCTTTGGTTCTTGATTGTTTCCACTAATTTCTAACTTAGTGGTTTTAACCAGAGGGGTCAAAAGAGCTAACATTCATCCTCAAAATTTCTAAGGAGATGCATGCCATGCTTATGTAAATGCTCTAAGGAAACGCAAGACAAACAAGATGGTCCAAAAATGACTAAGGACCAAGGTCACAACATAAGATTCGAAATTTCCACTAAGGGAAATAAAGGTTAAGACAATAAGTCAAAAATAAACCTAAGGAAAAGTGAACCAAAAAGAGGTGCTAGATTTTGCTAAGAAAAAGTATTGTCAAAAACACTTGTCAAATAATTCCTAAGGAAGAAATTAGTTTTGTTTTGAGAGACAAAATATTTCTAAGTTATTTTGCATCCAACATAGTCATAATGACTTAGCTAAAATTTCTAGTCGAAAATAATGTGGAGAACAATTTTTAATATACTTTACTTAAGAAAATAACCCCTAAAAAGCAATAAACAAATATACATAATAAAACATAGAAAAATAATTCTACGAAAATAATATATTAAGCCTACGGCCAATACTTAGGCCTACAAAACTATTGCAAAAGAGTTTGCTCAAAAATCTATTTTTTAAACTCAATTTATAGCCAAAATACTATTTAAACCACTTTTAAAAATTAACTAATTTAAATTCGACAAAACCTAAAAATAACTATGCCAAAAGTTTCTACAAGTCCAGAGGTTTTCAAAAATATAAAGTTTGCAAAATTTGACCGAGCCAATAAAAATTAGTGATAGATTTAAGTTCCAGGGACGTTTCTGCAAAATCGCCAACTAAAAAATAAAACAGAGAAAATCTCCTCCACGCTGGCGCTGACGAGGCATTGACCGCTGACGGGGCGCTGACTGGGCTGCTGACGGAGATGCTGACTGGGCGTCGACGTGGCGGCCTCTGATTTGCGCGTACCGATTCGCTAAAGGATCTAATCTACGCCGTCTGAACGAGATCCAACGGACCAGAGAGAATGGCCATTACCTGGCGGCGAGGGGTGGCCGTAGATGGCGAGGACGGCGGCACCGGCGTGCGGTGGTTGACGGGGACAGAATTCCGGTGGTTCCCGCGCTCGAAGAAGGCCTCCACGGGGTACGGCGCGTCGCGTCAGAGGCGATGGCGAGGTCGGCGTGCTCGATCTCGTCCTTCAGCGTCGGGGACGAGCGGCCGGAGAAGCTCCAGGCGGCGGCGAGCTTCTCTCGAGCTCGCGCTCGACGTCTGGCTGCGGATAAAAAGCGCAGAAGGGGTCAGGGAGATGCGCCTAGTCAAGGGGACTCGAAAGAGACCAAAACGGGGCGGCGGAACCTTGTCTGTTGTCGGGAATCGAGGAAGAACGGCGGCGGCGTGATGAACTTCGATGAGGAGATTCGCGGCGGGGTGAGGTCTAGGGTTAGGGTTTTCGGCGGAGAGGGACGCGGACATCGAGGCGCAGCCTTTTATGGGGAGGTTGCGTGCGGAGGAGGTTAGGGTGCGGCGCGGCGGAGTCCGGCTCGGGCACGGACGCCAAGTTCGGCCGTGGTCGTTGCGAAGATGCTGACAGGCGGGCCCCGCCTGTCAGCGAGAGAGAGGAGAGGGCCGCTGCTGGGCTGCTGTCCGTCGCACGCGCGTTAGGTAAGACATGGGCTTGGCCCATTTAGCTAGGCTTCGTATTTTTTTTGTTCAAAAGCTTTTCTTTTCTTTTCCTAAAACTTTTATATCTTTTTAAATACAAAACCAAATTAAGTCAAACCAATTTCTTTAGTTTTGTAAAAACCAACTCTTTAATTTGAAAACCTCTAATAACATTTCCCAAAACATTTTGTCAACTATATTTTTGAAAAGTGATTAAATGAATTTTTGGACATATTAATGTCATTTGAAAACTATAGGGTTTTTTATAAATTCCTTTGGAAATATAATTTAAACCAAAGCAAAATATGAGTAACATGATTAATATCACTCAATAAAATAATTTTGTATAAAACTCAAATAGTTTAAAAGGGGTTTGATAAATCGAAATGATTTAAGAACTCATTTTAAAAATCCAAATAACTATTTTCTTTCAAAAGTAAAACTATAAAACTTGAAAATAGAGAATAGGTAAGTAATAGAATAATTCTCAATACCTATAAACTATTTACAACCAAACACACTTTTTCAAATAGAAATCATTTTGATTTTCAAACTATGTTTTTAATAAACAATATGTGACTTGAATAAAACTTAAATACCACAAGATAAACATTTTGCAAAAATATATTTCAACAAATACAAACAATCACAAGCAAACATTAAAAGAACAATATATAAAAGTCAAAAGAAAATTGGAGCATAATTGCTCTACTCATATATTTTCTTAAATATGTTTTCAAGTGGAAATTTATTTCCCACTTTTGAAATAATCAAATGCAAACAATGCTATATGATGATGAATGTATGCATGAATTTTGTTTTCAAAGCAAAATACATAATAGTTTTCAAAAGTTTTAAATTTTTCTGATTTTTCAACTTTTTGAAAACTAGGGATGTTACAGACTACCACCCTTAAAAGGAATCTCGTCCGAGATTCGGAAAGGCTAGCAAAAGGTTGTGACTGGGATAACTCGGTGGCTACCACCCTTAAAAGAAATTTTGTTGGTAGTCGAACTTCAAGGTGCAAACTTTATTGAGAACGTACCGTTCACCCTTTTAGGCTCATTGTAGTTTCCTTCCACATGGATATGGTTCGCATGTCCTCCCTTGAATGGGTTGGGCTTGGCAGCTCCTTCTTCCTTCCATTCAGGGCAATCACTTATATAATGTCCCATTTTTTTTGCACTTGTAGCAAATCACTTGGCTGATGTCTTTCTTGTGGGGGTTGTTCTGGAGTTTCTTGTCTGGGCACTCAGTAGAGTAATGTCCTTGCTTCCTGCAGGTGAAACAGGTGATATGACTGATGTTTTTCTTGTGGTCTCCATTGCTTCCTTTGGATCCACCATTGCGGTCACGATGTTTGAGGTGACCCCCTTCATTATGGTGATTCCCCTGTTTGTGGCTATGGTTCACCTCAGGAGTATGGTGTCTTTTGAATGAAGGCTCAGAATGATGTTTGTTGATACTTAGCTTTCTCTTCAGATTTCCAGTCTTCTGATATCATCCTCCAGTATGAGTGCTTGGTCCAGTAAGGCCTGATCCTCCCAAGCGTGTGTGACTGTGAAAGGGACTTTCATCTCATCACATAGTCTCTTGAGAAAACTTTCCTCCCTCTCTTCCTCGATAATTATGCCTTCAGGGGCATAACGAGACAGTGCATAGAAATCATATCTATACTCCTTGAGCGTCCTGTCCCCTTGCCTCAGGTTTAGGAACTCTTCTTGCTTCATGTTCCACATGTCAGGGGAACTGTAAACACTACAAAACCCTTCCTTGAACTCTTTCCAGGTTAAAGTATCACATGTGTGAGTGCTATGATAAGTTCTCCACCATTTAGCCGCAAGTCCTTCCAAGAAATAAGATGCAAAACTCACTTTCTCTGTGTCGGTGCACTCACAAAGTATCAGATCCTTCTCTATTGATCGTAGCCAGTCGGTTGCCATAATTGGATCATTTGTAGGGTGGAACGTGTTGGGTTCAAGACTCAAAAATTTGACAAGTCTATCTGTATGGGTTAGGGGTGGTGGTGGTTCACTTTGATTTGCTTTGATCTGGGTCATCATGGTCATCAGCTGGGTTTGTGTTGCCATCATCTTCTGCAACATTGCTTCAACGTTGTTGGTGCTGGTGTTGTTGTTGTCTTCAGGTGCACTCTGGGAGACATCTGTGGGTTTTGGAATAGATAAGTATAAGATAGACAGATTCTAAGGGAAATATTTCTACCCATACAAGCATTCACATAACACAACACAAACAAGCTCAAAACAAACTTTAAACTTTCAAACTTTTCTCTTGACTTCAAACCCAGGTAACAACGGATATTCTGAAAATACAAGCCTAAGTACTGCCATACCACAATTTTGGTTGGTCAATAATGAAAACTAACGTCGTCTGACAAAATTCTAGGGTTGGTGGGTGACTACTCTCTCTGGTTCTTGCTGGAACACTCGGTGGAGGCCTTAGTCTTAGGGCGCTTCATCCTAGAGTTCTCCTCTTCGAATGACTCCCTTGCGAGTTGGGCACATTGCTCCCGAAGGGCTGCTATCGTTGCTTCCTGTCTGTCGACCTTGTTTAGAAGCTTCAAATTTTCAGCTTCAAGTCTTTGACTGGTCGTCTCACGCTTCTGCTTCTGCAATTCTTCGGAGACTATTATTTCTATAGTGGTCTCGATCTCCTTCCTCTGCTCCTCAATCAACTCCTTGGCCTCGTCCGTCATCTTCATCTCAGCATGGAGTGCAGTGGCAGCTATATGTGTTGCTAACTCCAGATCTTCCATTTGTAGCTCTGTAGGGTTTAGCTTCTCGCGATCCTTTCCACTCCAGTGGGGTAGTCCATTAGCATTACGCCTCCCGAAGCGACGGTAGGGAGAGTTTTGGGGCAGCATCTCGTAGAATTCCTCACAGATACGTGATAGTGCCTCATGTTTTGCTAGCAGAAGGCCAGTCTCCCAGGTGGGGTACACCCTCTTGTAGACAATTGCCTCGGTGGGAATCCTGGTAGTACCAGGTAGGATCTCTGTCTCAATCTCCCAGCGTTGCTTATTGGTTATCTCTGAGGGTATCGTCCTTATTTTGAAGGTTGGGGGAACCAAATCAAGATCTTTGCAGATACCATTCAGTTGAACTCCAAAAGGACAAGTCACGCTGTCTCTCGGAATCTCCGTGAAGGTGAGGGGACCATCTAAACAAAAATTTGAGGAAACAAGATTAGATCAAGTGTTACTAGAATAAGTTCAAAAGAAAAGGAAGAAACAAGATTAAGCTTTTATAGTAGAGTAAATTAGCTTTTCATTCCTATGGCCAGCCTATTTCTATCCAGACTTAGGGTTTCGAACCTACAGGCAACACAGTGCTCTGATACCATCTGTAGCGGACCTGCACTTAGAAAATTGGCAAGATCCCTGTGTATAGTGCAAACCCCTGGATCGTTTCATTTGCACACACAGTTTAAGACGAATATCACAACATTGTATCATTATTACACGAATGATCCAGACTTGGTAAAATAAAGTTCATTACAACTTGCATAGCATAAAGCTAGCTTGATAGAGTAAAGCAGCGGAAAATAATAATCTTCATGGAGTCCTCATCCTTTGCATGTGCCACAGGCGAAAACATGTTGGTTGCAGACTCGAAACCTTAACGAACACTCACTCGTCATCAGAACAATCTGCAACAAATAAAATTTTGCAACAGAGTGGGTCAGAACCATTAAAAATGGATCTGGCAAGTGACACTATGTGGACACTTAATGGAATAACTCTATAGCCTATATGCATATTGGCTGGTGGAGTTCAAGGCTAATTTGCAGAAAAGCCAATTTTGCCTAACACTTTGTAAAACATTTTCTTCAAATGTTTGAGACAATATGGCATGAAATCCATAGTCTCGTCTACCCTTGTTCACCCATCAAAATTTTACTTAGAGAAATAAGATGTTGGGAGCCTCCGTTGCCATCCTTGATCAGCTGCTTGAATTGTCCGTAACCGGGGACACGGCTAAATACTTAGTTTTTTTTAACTCTGCTGAGGTTGTGCACTTTCACCATTAGACCCAACAAACCCAAACTATCCTCAAGCACTCCAATTGTGCTAAGGAAAAGGAGAGAGTTGAGACGAGACTTTTCAGAAGCATTTTCCCATCCCATACCGACTTGACGCGCTCCCATTCTAACCATTCTACCACCACCTGTCAAGTCGGGACGAGTCCACGCAACTTAATCCATCTAGCCAGAGCCCATATGACTAATGGCTGCACGGTAAGCAACTTCACTTAGAGAAACATTGGTCCCTTTAATACCCTGGGTGGCAACCACAAGTGACCATCCCTTAGAGGTCACCCCTAAGAGATGACACTCAACCTTTCCATCATCTTTTCAAACCAAGTCCACCTAGGTGATAAATTACTTAGTAGAATTAAACTTTAAAGAAAACACATTTGCAGAGCATCAAATAATCTACTAAGTTATCACTGGGGTTCTAGACACAACTAGTGTAAAGGTATGGTGGGTTGAGCATATAGCAATAATACTATCCAACACATGCATTTAAAGAAATACACTAGGTAATGCATATAAAAATAGTTAGGAAATTTATGGGGGTGTGCCACTTGCCTTGGCAAACAGTAGTGTAGTAGTAGCAGTTGCAACCACTTTCGTCTCTCTCCGGAATTTCTAACAAGTCAAACAAACCACAAATAAACATACAATCATAAATGCAACACTTAGAAAAATTATGATGTGCATGCGATGCAGGATGATACAAAGAGTTATGGTATGCAAGACAAGCAAATAATTAAGGAAGGATACATAAACTAACTTAATCCAAATGGCTAAGGCAAGGTCAAGCTCAAAGTAAACTTGATCAAACAACTTGACAAAAGTTGTAAGGCTATTCTAAGTCTTCACAAGTTTGGTCTTCAATTAATCTTCAACTCCTTTGTAGCTTCATTGATCTTCAATTAGCACTCTAGGAACTTAGTCTTAACACCAAGGACTTGGTCTATGTCCAAAGTGAGACAAAACTTAGAAAGAGAGAAGATAGAAGGAAAGAACTAGTTGGTCTTCCAAAAATCTTCTCCAGGCTTCCTTGTAGCTTTCTTCTTGGTGTATTGACTTCATTTAATTTGGTAGGCTTGATGGTTCTGCAGACTTGATGATGTTGACAGCCTCAAGGTCTTGAATATAACTTAGTCACCATGAAGACTAAGAGAAGAAGGAAGAAAAGAAAGAAAGACTTGGAAAATGTAGCCGGTTGGTCTTCATGAACTTCCTCTTGATTTCTTCTAAGTCCTTTCTTTTTGGAGATGTTCCTGAGTTTGTCTTCTTGGCTAAGTCCTTCTTTGGTTCTTGATTGTTTCCACTAATTTCTAACTTAGTGGTTTTAACCAGAGGGGTCAAAAGAGCTAACATTCATCCTCAAAATTTCTAAGGAGATGCATGCCATGCTTATGTAAATGCTCTAAGGAAACGCAAGACAAACAAGATGGTCCAAAAATGACTAAGGACCAAGGTCACAACATAAGATTCGAAATTTCCACTAAGGGAAATAAAGGTTAAGACAATAAGTCAAAAATAAACCTAAGGAAAAGTGAACCAAAAAGAGGTGCTAGATTTTGCTAAGAAAAAGTATTGTCAAAAACACTTGTCAAATAATTCCTAAGGAAGAAATTAGTTTTGTTTTGAGAGACAAAATATTTCTAAGTTATTTTGCATCCAACATAGTCATAATGACTTAGCTAAAATTTCTAGTCGAAAATAATGTGGAGAACAATTTTTAATATACTTTACTTAAGAAAATAACCCCTAAAAAGCAATAAACAAATATACATAATAAAACATAGAAAAATAATTCTACGAAAATAATATATTAAGCCTACGGCCAATACTTAGGCCTACAAAACTATTGCAAAAGAGTTTGCTCAAAAATCTATTTTTTAAACTCAATTTATAGCCAAAATACTATTTAAACCACTTTTAAAAATTAACTAATTTAAATTCGACAAAACCTAAAAATAACTATGCCAAAAGTTTCTACAAGTCCAGAGGTTTTCAAAAATATAAAGTTTGCAAAATTTGACCGAGCCAATAAAAATTAGTGATAGATTTAAGTTCCAGGGACGTTTCTGCAAAATCGCCAACTAAAAATAAAACAGAGAAAATCTCCTCCACGCTGGCGCTGACGAGGCATTGACCGCTGACGGGGCGCTGACTGGGCTGCTGACGGAGATGCTGACTGGGCGTCGACGTGGCGGCCTCTGATTTGCGCGTACCGATTCGCTAAAGGATCTAATCTACGCCGTCTGAACGAGATCCAACGGACCAGAGAGAATGGCCATTACCTGGCGGCGAGGGTGGCCGTAGATGGCGAGGACGGCGGCACCGGCGTGCGGTGGTTGACGGGGACAGAATTCCGGTGGTTCCCGCGCTCGAAGAAGGCCTCCACGGGGTACGGCGCGTCGCGTCAGAGGCGATGGCGAGGTCGGCGTGCTCGATCTCGTCCTTCAGCGTCGGGGACGAGCGGCCGGAGAAGCTCCAGGCGGCGGCGAGCTTCTCTCGAGCTCGCGCTCGACGTCTGGCTGCGGATAAAAAGCGCAGAAGGGGTCAGGGAGATGCGCCTAGTCAAGGGGACTCGAAAGAGACCAAAACGGGGCGGCGGAACCTTGTCTGTTGTCGGGAATCGAGGAAGAACGGCGGCGGCGTGATGAACTTCGATGAGGAGATTCACGGCGGGGTGAGGTCTAGGGTTAGGGTTTTCGGCGGAGAGGGACGCGGACGTCGAGGCGCAGCCTTTTATGGGGAGGTTGCGTGCGGAGGAGGTTAGGGTGCGGCGCGGCGGAGTCCGGCTTGGGCACGGACGCCAAGTTCGGCCGTGGTCGTTGCGAAGATGCTGACAGGCGGGCCCCGCCTGTCAGCGAGAGAGAGAGGAGAGGGCCGCTGCTGGGCTGCTGTCCGTCGCACACGCGTTAGGTAAGACATGGGCTTGGCCCATTTAGCTAGGCTTCGTATTTTTTTTGTTCAAAAGCTTTTCTTTTCTTTTCCTAAAACTTTTATATCTTTTTAAATACAAAACCAAATTAAGTCAAACCAATTTCTTTAGTTTTGTAAAAACCAACTCTTTAATTTGAAAACCTCTAATAACATTTCCCAAAACATTTTGTCAACTATATTTTGAAAAGTGATTAAATGAATTTTTGGACATATTAATGTCATTTGAAAACTATAGGGTTTTTTATAAATTCCTTTGGAAATATAATTTAAACCAAAGCAAAATATGAGTAACATGATTAATATCACTCAATAAAATAATTTTGTATAAAACTCAAATAGTTTAAAAGGGGTTTGATAAATCGAAATGATTTAAGAACTCATTTTAAAAATCCAAATAACTATTTTCTTTCAAAAGTAAAACTATAAAACTTGAAAATAGAGAATAGGTAAGTAATAGAATAATTCTCAATACCTATAAACTATTTACAACCAAACACACTTTTTCAAATAGAAATCATTTGATTTTCAAACTATGTTTTTAATAAACAATCTGTGACTTGAATAAAACTTAAATACCACAAGATAAACATTTTGCAAAAATATATTTCAACAAATACAAACAATCACAAGCAAACATTAAAAGAACAATATATAAAAGTCAAAAGAAAATTGGAGCATAATTGCTCTACTCATATATTTTCTTAAATATGTTTTCAAGTGGAAATTTATTTCCCACTTTTGAAATAATCAAATGCAAACAATGCTATATGATGATGAATGTATGCATGAATTTTCTTTTCAAAGCAAAATACATAATAGTTTTCAAAAGTTTTAAATTTTTCTGATTTTTCAACTTTTTGAAAACTAGGGATGTTACACCGACGATGA
Organism: Poa pratensis; assembly: GCA_947311845.1. NCBI lineage: Eukaryota > Viridiplantae > Streptophyta > Magnoliopsida > Poales > Poaceae > Poa > Poa pratensis. The sequence goes on along the minus strand of CAMZMU010000034.1, from coordinate 80,346,122 downwards.
AGACAGCGCCGTTTATGGAAAGGATGAGGCGGACAATGGTAGCCACTAAGACGGAGACATCGACGATCAGATGTCCAGCAAAAAACTTTCAGGTTGCGGAGTGAAGGTCTGCTGAAGATGGTTCCATTTGGTTTCTCTGTACGAGAAAGTAGAGCTTTGTTTGCGTTGGCTTGGTTGTCTTCGTCAGCTAGGGTGGCGCTTGGATTCATGGTTTATGTGTTGCTTTTTTTCTTGTATTGTACTTGGTTATTTAGATCCTCTGAGGCGCTGAGGTAGGTATCGGATTGTTATGTCAGACAGTATCTAATCGTTTTATATTTTTCATTATCTGGTATGAATGGAGTCGCGCGTGAATTTATTGATATATATTTTAGTCGCTTTGTCGGTGGCAGCAGATGGTGAGTCCTATCTTTGCTGAGTGTTTGTTGTGTGCTTTGACCGCCTCGCATCGGTTCACATCTGCCTACCGTGTTCTGCCTTTTTTGTTCTCTGCCTCGCGATGCCGCGCAGCGGCTGGCAGCAAATTCCCTGTTCCGTGTTTACTTTCCATGTACCACCCGCCGTCTCATGAGAGCGTGCTATGACCAGCTGATACGTCTCAATCGTATCTATAATTTCTGATGTTCCATGTTGATATTATACCAATTGTTACATGTTTTATATACACTTCATAGCATTTTTATGCATTTTCTGGGACTAACCTATTAACAAGATGTCACAGTGCCAGTTCCTGTTTTCTGCTGTTTTTGTATTCTAGAAAAGCTAGTCCGGAAATATTCTCGGAATTGGACGAAACTTCGACAGAAACTCCTATTTTTCCAACACGAAGACGGAGTCCAGAGGAGAGACGGAGGAGGGCCACGTGGCACCCACACCATGGGGCCGCGCAGGCCCCCCTACCGCGCCATGGGGTGGTGTGGGGCCCACGTGGCTTCGCAGCCGCCGCCCTTTCGCCTATTTATTCTTCCGACGCGAAAACCCTAATCACCCGAGCCATTATCCACGAAAAGTTCCCGAGACGCCGCCGCCGTCAACCCTAGCTCGGGAGGGTTCAGAAGCTCTTCCCGGCACCCTGCCGGAGAGGGGAATCATCACCGGAGGGCTCTACATCACCATGCCTGCCTCCGGAGTGATGCGTGAGTAGTTCATCCTTGGACTACGGGTCCATGGCAGTAGCTAGATGGTTGTGTCTCCACTTTATGCTATCATGTTTAGATCTTGTGAGCTGCCTATCATGATCAAGATCATCTTATTGTAATGCTACATGTTGTGTTTGCTGGGATCCGATGAATTTGAATACTATGTCAAGTTGATTATCAATCTATCTTATATGTTATTTATGATCTTGCATGCTTTCCGTTACTAGTAGATGCTTTGGCCAAGTAGATGCTTGTAACTCCAAGAGTGAGTATTTATGCTAGATAGTGGGTTCATGCCTCCGGTAATCTGGGAGAGTGACAATAACTTCTAAGATTGTGGATGTGCTGTTGCCACTAGGGATAAAATAACCGATGCTTAGCTTAAGGGTGCGCCGTTAGGTCTAATGCATTTGTTTACATTACGCACATTACTTAATGCAATTATCCGTTGCTTGCAACTTAATACCAACGGGGAACTCGGTATGACAACCTGGCGGTGGATTATTAGTCATAGACGCTGTTGGATAACGGTCTATGTATTTTGTCGTAATGCCCACATGAATATCATAGTAATCATCATGTCATATATATGCATTGTCATGCGCTCAATATTTTGTCAATTGCCCAGCTGTAATTTGTTCACCCAGCATGTTAGTTATCTTTTATGGAGAGACACCACTAGTGAACTGTGGACCCCGGTCCATTCTTTTACACTGATAATACAACCAACTGCAAACATGTTCCTTTTCATTCTCTGCAATTTACTACTGTTTTCCACACCATACGTTTAATCCTTTGTTTTCAGCAAGCCGGTGAGATTGACAACCTCACTGTTTCGTTGGGGCAAAGTAGTTTGATTGTGTTGTGTGCAGATTCCACGTCGGCGATTCCCTGGTGTTGCGCGTGCCATATTCCGCCACCAACAACCTTCAGAAGTGATTTCTTGCTCCTACTGGTTCGATTAAACCTTGGTTTCATACTGAGGGAAACTGCTGCTACACTGCTTCATACCTTCCTCTTGGGGTCTCCCAACGAACGTGTGATCCACGCAATCAAGCATATTTTTCTGGCGCCGTTGCCGGGGAGCAAGAGGATTTCTGCAAGGGGAGTTTCACGCTTCCAATCTCTTTACTTTGTTATTGTCTTGCTTAGTTTATTTTTATTTAGTCTTGTTTGCTTTATTTATCAAAAACACAAAAAAATTAGTTACTTTTATTTTCAAGTTGTTATCTTTCTGTTTTGTTTTAATTTTGCTAAAATGAGTACCCCTGAAATTGAAGTTCGGTCCTTTAAGCAACAAGGTGGAGAAAGTTTAAAAGATGCTTGGTATAGGATCAGTGATGCTCACCGTAGATGTACTAAAAAATATTCTACCATGATCCTTCTTAGAAATTTTTATGTTGGTATCACTAGTTGGTATCGGTATGTTCTAGATACTCTGACAGGAGGCAACTTTCTGGGGACTCCTGCTTTGGAAGCACGCAATATAATTGAAAGTTTGGTAGGAACACCACTATTAATGATCTTAAAATTGAGACTACTTTGGAAGATGTTATAAAAAAATTGGAGTCCATGGAGAAAAACTTGCCGGATTTGCTTGGTAGTTCTAGCAAAGTTAATGAATCACTGGGGATATTAATAAAAGAATTGCTATTTTAGAAGCTAGCACTGGCCATGATAATCAAAACTTCAGGATAGGTGAATTAGAGGATACTCTAAGTTCAACTTTCTCCTCTATCAAGTTTAAAAAGCAGAAAGCTTTTGTGGGGAAAGAGCAAAAATTCATGTATGTTCGAAAAGTGCCTCAACCAAAACCCCCTAATGTGCTTAAAACTGATAAAATTGAGGGTGAATCACATAATGAATTATTTAAATTTGCTTCCCAAGAATTACCTGAACCAAAAATGCCTATTGTTACAAGCTGTGTTTTTGAGGAAGTTTTTGATGATTTGATGCTTCATCACTTGGAAACACTTGATTCTTACTTTCTGCGCCTAGCTGAAAGGCGTTAAAGAAAAGCGCTTATGGGAGACAACCCATTATTTTATTTCTGCAATTTTTTTTTTTTTTTTGAGTCAAGGAGTTGTTTACTTCTGTAACAATTCCTTTGTATCTTTATTTTATCGCATTGTTGTGCCAAGTATTGCCTCTAATAGGAAGATGATGCTAGATTTGGATTTCTGCGCAGGAACAGATTTCTGCTGTTCACCGTTTTAATTCTGTAAAATCACAGAAAAATTATTTAAATCTGAAATTTTTGTGCGTGATCCTCAGATATGTACGCATCTTTCGTTAGTTTAAAGTTTTTCGATCTGAGCAACGTAAGTGCCTCGAAAAAATTCGTCTTTGCGGACTGTTCTGTTTAGACAGATTCTGTCTTTTATTTTTCGCATTCTCTCTTTTACTAGTGTTGAGTGGAATTCTTTTTTAGGGTGAAGAGCTTCACATAACATCAGTGGCAGTAGCTAATGTTAAAAGTAACGGTCATGTTTGTGTCCTTATAGAACATGTGAGTTTTTGATTGTGCACTAACCCTCTAATGAGAATTACTTTGAGTTTGGTGTGGCGGAAGTTTTCAAGGGTCAAGAGAGAAGGATGATATAATGTGATCAAGAAGAGTGAAGAGCTTAAGCTTGGGGATGCTCCCATGGATCACCCCAGCATATTTCAAGAAGACTCAAGCGTCTAAGCTTGGGGATGCCCAAGGCATCCCCTTCTTCATCAGCAACTTATCAGGTCATCTCTAGTGAAACTATATTTTAATTCTTTCACATCATATGTGCTTTACTTGGAGCGTCTGTGTGCTTTTATTTTCAGTATTTTATTTTTCAGCATTCTTGATTGGGAGAGAGACACGCTCCGCTTTTTCATATGAATACTCCTATTCTTCACTTATACTTGTTGAGTATTCTTATCTAGCTATTGCTATGCTTTTAGCTCCTGTTTTGCATGCATCTCTTATTCAGAGCTGTTAGTTCTTTTAAAGAAAGTACTCTCTTGCTTCACTTATAATTGTTTGGAGAGTTTATGTTGAAATAAATTGATTGGTGTTTGGTTGGAACAGAAAATGTTGCATGTGGTAGATGGTATAATGGAAAAAGCTTACATATTCTTGTAGATCATTGTATTGGATAATTTGATACTTGTCAATTGTTTTGAGTTATCAAGTAGTTCATGTTTAAGCTTTTGTATCATGTAGTTAAAACCTATTAATGAAGAACTACCGTAAAGCTCGTTGAAATTTGGTTTGCATGATTGGTATCTCTAAGGTCTAGATATTTTCTAGTAAAAGGGTTTGGTTAACAAGGAAGACAGTGTAGAGTCTTATAATGCTTGCAATATGTTTTCATATAAGCTTGCTGTGTCGGTTGATATCCTGTGTTTGCTTCAAATAACCTTGCTAGCCTAAACTCTGTACTGAGAGGGAATGCTTCTCGTGCATCCAAAACCTTGAGCCAAAATCCATGCCATCTGTGTCCACCATAACTACCTATATGTGGTATTTCCTTGCCATTCCAAGTAAATTTTTCATGTGCTACCTTTAAACTATTCAAAATTATTACTCCTATTTTGTGTCAATGTTTACCAAGCTCATGAGGACGGGGTGGATGTCTTTATGTCAACTGTCAAACAGACTTTACCACCGGACTAGCGGCATATACATCCGCTTATCCATTAATTTTGCAAAAAGAGCTGGCAAATGGGGTGCCCAGTCCCAATTAATTACAACTTTAACCGCTTAATTCTCTTCACATTTTTGCCCTGATTGTCAAACAAACAGTGAAATATCTGCATGTGTAAACAAAAGAGAAAGAGGGATGATCTGCCTTGCTGGTAGAAATAACGTCCTTCATGGGAGCCGCTCTTAAAAGTCTGGTTGGCAGGGGTCATATTGTACTTTCCATTTTCTGATTCGTTGACAATTAACAAACACCTCTCAAAACTTATTTTTACTCTCTATATGATTTCAAAAACTTAAAAAGCTCTAGCACATGATTTAATCCCTGCTTCCCTCTGCGAAGGGCCTTTCTTTTACTTTTATGTTGAGTCAGTTTTCCTACTTCTTTCTATCTTAGAAGCAAACACTAGTGTCAACTTTGGTGCAACAATTTTTATATGCGTATATTGCACTTATTATATGCTTTGTGTTGACAAATATCCATGAGATATATATGTTGAAAGTTGAAAGCAATTGCTGAAACTTAAATCTTCCTTTGTGTTGGTTAAATACCTTTTACTTAGAATCTATTGCTTTATGAGTTAACTCTTATGCAAAACTCTTTGATGCTTGTCTCGAAAGTACTATTCATGAAAAGTTTTTGCTTATATGATTCAGTTGTTTGCTCATTATCTACTTGCTAGCAAACTATAGACCATTGACCTGGATCACTTCATTCATAACATGTGCTTTACATATTATTTGATCAAGATTATGATTGTAGCATGTCACCTCAGAAATTATTTTGTTTTTATCGTTTTACCTACTCGAGGACGAGTAGAACTAAGCTTGGGGATGCTTGATACGTCTCAAACGTATCTATAATTTCTGATGTTCCATGTTGATATTATACCAATTGTTACATGTTTTATATACACTTCATAGCATTTTTATGCATTTTCTGGGACTAACCTATTAACAAGATGCCACAGTGCCAGTTCCTGTTTTCTGCTGTTTTTGTATTCCAGAAAAGCTAGTCTGGAAATATTCTCGGAATTGGACGAAACTTGGACAGAACCTCCTATTTTTCCAACACGAAGACGGAGTCCAGAGGAGAGACGGAGGAGGGCCACGTGGCACCCACACCATGGGGCGCGCGGGCCCCCCTGCCGCGCCGTGGGGTGGTGTGGGCCCACGTGGCTCGCAGCCGCCGCCCTTTCGCCTATTTATTCTCCCGACGCGAAAACCCTAAAACCCGAGCCATTATCCACGAAAAGTTCCAGAGACGCCGCCGCCGTCAACCCTAGCTCGGGAGGGTTCAGAAGCTCTTCCCGGCACCCTGCCGGAGAGGGGAATCATCACCGGAGGGCTCTACATCACCATGCCTGCCTCCGGAGTGATGCGTGAGTAGTTCATCCTTGGACTACGGGTCCATGGCAGTAGCTAGATGGTTGTCTCTCCACTTTATGCTATCATGTTTAGATCTTGTGAGCTGCCTATCATGATCAAGATCATCTTATTGTAATGCTACATGTTGTGTTTGCTGGGATCCGATGAATATTGAATACTATGTCAAGTTGATTATCAATCTATCTTATATGTTATTTATGATCTTGCATGCTTTCCGTTACTAGTAGATGCTTTGGCCAAGTAGATGCTTGTAACTCCAAGAGTGAGTATTTATGCTAGATAGTGGGTTCATGCCTCCGGTAATCTGGGAGAGTGACAATAACTTCTAAGATTGTGGATGTGCTGTTGCCACTAGGGATAAAATAACCGATGCTTAGCTTAAGGGTGCGCCGTTAGGTCTAATGCATTTGTTTACATTACGCACATTACTTAATGCAATTATCCGTTGCTTGCAACTTAATACCAACGGGGAACTCGGTATGACAACCTGGCGGTGGATTATTAGTCATAGACGCTGTTGGATAACGGTCTATGTATTTTGTCGTAATGCCCACATGAATATCATAGTAATCATCATGTCATATATGCATTGTCATGCGCTCAATATTTTGTCAATTGCCCAGCTGTAATTTGTTCACCCAGCATGTTAGTTATCTTTTATGGAGAGACACCACTAGTGAACTGTGGACCCCGGTCCATTCTTTTACACTGATAATACAACCAACTGCAAACACTGTTCCTTTTCATTCTCTGCAATTTACTACTGTTTTCCACACCATACGTTTAATCCTTTGTTTTCAGCAAGCCGGTGAGATTGACAACCTCACTGTTTCGTTGGGCCAAAGTAGTTTGATTGTGTTGTGTGCAGATTCCACGTCGGTGCTGGATTCCCTGGTGTTGCGTCGTGCCATATTCTGCCACCGACAACCTTCATAAGTGATTTCTTGCTCCTACTGGTTCGATTAAAGCTTGGTTTCATGCTGAGGGAAAACTGCTACTACACTGCATCATACCCTCCTCTTGGGGTCTCACAACGAGCGTGTGATCCACGCAATCACCAGCTACGGCATAGTGTAAATAGATTCATGTGACTGTTCTTTCTGGGTTCATTGTCCCGCTTCCTTTGAGATGTTTACTTAATGATCTATGTTTGGTCGATCATATCCTGTTGGCTGCTTACGTGGTAGTCTATAATAATTAAACAGCATTTTACGCTTATGTTTGTTAATTATGCGGCGGGTACGGGTTATTTTGATTAAGCGCGACGCGGCCATGTGTTTGCCAGTATGAGAATGTCTCTCTATGTGTCTCTTTTTTCTTCACGTACCGCTACCTTCTCGTGCTACATGCGCTGTTTTTTGGTTCTGTTGCGTTCCCGATAGAACTAGGTTGCCATGGTCTTCCGGTTATGCGTCTCGATTGTTAGGTGTGAACGGACGCATTGTTGCTGTGCTGGAGAGGCGTAGTCCCGCTGCACGTGTCGGTCAGCCGTGTGTGAACTGTTCAGCTATATATCACAGGTGTGAAGTACGTTAGGGACACGCTGCAGTAATGCAAGGAACGAGGTGGCGCCTATGACAGCGCACCTTGGCTTCTTCGTATTCTTTCCCTCGTTGCTTATATAGGTCCACACAGTTTGGCATCTCTCGTGCCCTCTATTCCTTTCTCCTGCTTATAGATTTCCGTCCTTAGGTCGTGACCTGTTATCTGTTAAAAAGCAAGGTCGCTTTTCAACCGAAGGTATGATCACGCTCTTGTAGGGTCTTGCTCTATTTATATTTGATGCTCCATGTATTAGGAAACTCTTGCTTCTTTCTACTGACTCTTTCTTTGTGAACAACTGATTTGTTTGCGACAGCACGAATGGCCAGTTAGACGCGACTCCGTCCACGGATGAGAGAACAGTTCATGGGAAATATGCAGCGTAATTCCCGTATATGTATGAGTCTTCACTATGCGTACATCTTTAGACCTACTCCAGGATCAAAGGTACTTGATCCAGACGACGCCCTTGCTCACCTTGCAGGGGTGCTAATGGTGCGTAAAGGTATGATGATTCATCGGTGTACGTCAGCTGGGATTATGGTGTCTTTTCCGTATCATGGTGTAACATCCCAAAAATATTATAAGTATTATTATTCCAAAAATGAGAGCCAACAAAAAACTTTTGTTGATTATTATGTGTTGTTTATAAATTGTTGCTTGTGGTAATTATTTCTTGTTGCTTGTGTTGCTTGTTTGCTTGAATTAACAAAACAAAATACAAAAAGCAAAAGTGAAACAAGAAAAATAAAAGTGACAAATAAGAAACTCAAAATTGTTCCAAACAAAATTCAGAGGAGTGGTATATGAAACCTCTCATTTACATTCTTATCACTTATCTCTTCCAAATAACTAGCTAGGTGGCCCGCGCAATTGCGCGGCTAGCAATGAGATTTTTTCTATCTTAATGCCTAATGTATTATTTTTCTTATGGATTCCATCTCTTGAAAAATGAAGACAATTAAGAAATGTAAATATATTAAAATAATCTCTGTTTATAGAGCCTCGTTAGTGCATGCTCACATGTTTCTATCCTTGTGATAGAACTTTTGTAAGTGTTATAAATACAAAATCCGAGTAACTTCATTGATTATTCCGCCATGTTATATTATGAAGTTGATGACTCTAACATCAACTTGCATTATACTCAACTTTCCAACAAACTCAGCAATCAACCTTGTCATCGATCAGTAATCAGTATTTTTTCTATGTCTAATGAACATACAAAAGATAGGTGATATACCAACTGGATTCATTAGCGAATAGTGACATTACCTACCGATCAAACGTGTGAATTGCAGTATCTCCAGTAGAACCGTTCGATTTAATTCATTATTAATGATAGACTGGACACAAACCAAGATACATGTACGTGTTTGACTTCAATACATAGGGTAAAATATTTAAGCTTTTTGAGAAAAAATTCTGTATGCATAAATGAATTGAAAATTTTAATAATATTATTCTAAGTACTTCCGCCAAACTTCTGTTCATATTCCCAAGTTTGTCCGAAGTGTATTGTTCGCTCGAAGTAATTTGTGTAAAGCGCTAGGTTCTATTGGAATTACTTATAATCGTGTAAATTAAATTTGTACATCCGTACAGGTCAATCATAAGACTTTTTTGAATGAGTATGTATACTTTAAGAAATGTTGTACTTAATCCATTATGGAGCACAATTTTAAAAACATAATAACATTACCACATAATTATTCTGAAATAGTCCACTGCTCCTGATTATTTTATCATGAAATGCCTCAGTATCCCAATTTTTTTTCCCATGTTTAATGTAGGGCACAATACCAGTAAGCATGTAAATTATTGTTTAACTAAAAGTTTATGAATAACGACCTATTCTTTTCAGCCAACAAAAAAAAGGCAAGAAGTAAACTGTACCTGACATCCACCCAACGTATTTTACTAAAACTCTATAGCCATGTATTCTACAAACAATTATCTAAAATGATCTGGAAACTGAAAAAATGAAGAATATAATAAGGATGTATTGTTTTACGTGAACGGAGGCAGTAAGTCATGTTTCGACCATGGATGTCAAGATTGCTTGCTCGCTTGACAAAAATATCCATAGTTGTTGCCACTCAGCCATCTGAAAGTACTGGATTTTTTCTGTGCAACATACCAAGTAAAAATACGACTGTTAGAAAATTAGTCGCATCATGAGTGGAGTGACTAAAAAAAATATAAGAACATGTATTGAGTACACTAAGAACCGCTTAATTCACACTTACCGAATTCAGAGAATAAAAGAGTACAAAACTGATTGAAATAAATAATAGGTATTTGTACCTATTTTATAGATGGTTGCATAAGGTACATGTTCATGCCCGGAGAATATGAATGTATTTATTATTTCCAATGCTTCCGGCGAATAGGGTAAAAAATATCACCGTGAAACAATTTCAATTTTATTAGACAGCTAAATCGTAGCATTTGCAACGAATATATAAAGCAATGAAAACATCTGTAATATGATTGTATACCTTGTATACATCTTCTACGTCCTTTCATGCCTGGCTCATCACGACACCTTCGTGTAAGAAATTTCTTTACTAAGAGGAAAAGGGATTAATTACCATCTTCCCTAGAATCCAGCCTTGTTTTGCATGCAAGGTGGTGGACCTTAACGCAATGAATCATTGGTTGTGGCATGCCAATATATTTGTTGGGAAGATTTGTATGAAAGTTCAATCTATTTTTATAAATTTATGTTCCGTGACCATTATTTATTCCAATATATATTTTGAATTATATATCAATGCGTATGTAGCGCTGATATAAAATTGAAAAATATTTGTAGAAAAACAATGGGAAAGATAAATTTTGATGTCACGTGGATTGAAAAGAAATATTTTAATAACATATAAAAATAGATTTCCGTTCAATGACATGCAACAGAGGATGGACAAACTGGAGCAAAACTGAATACGAAAAGAAAAGGGCAACTATGCACGCAGATAACAGAGATTCCAACCTATCCCATTGATTCGGTTCTTGTCTTCTCCTTTCTTAGTGCTAAATTTTCTCCAGGGATGTTTGGCGTGCAAGATAAACTGTTCAAGAGGATGTTAACTGCTCGCACTCCACAACATCATCTGCGGTTGAATCCCAAAGAAATAAAAGTCAACCTTTACAAATTGAAATCCCAACAAAATTAAGAAATCTGGTTGGTCGGCCGGCCGCTGCGTACGACGGCCACTGGATGGGTAGATAGACATGATTTAGGGTATGGAACGGGGCAGACTTACGACTGCTATCAATAGGCGGGCGATACCTGTATTCCCCATCCAGCGATGGCCGGCCGGGCGTTTCTCTCCGTCCAACTCTGCTAGACTGCAGCCCGCCGTCGCGCTATTGTACAGCGGGCGATTATGCGGCGACCAAAAAATCCCAGTCCGCGCAGTCGTACTTTTTTTTGGCAAGGCTAGCAGTCGTGTTTGAATAGAAAAGCCTAGAAAAGAAAAGAGTCCAGGTATAGCTCAACATTGTCGCGTACGTTAGATTGGATTGGCTGCGGGTTGGCACATCCGTTTGTTGATCAATCTGCACCGTTTATACATTTTAGTTTTACTGCAGTAAATCTTCACCATTGATTGTTTGTTGTTTTAATACTCCCTCCGATCCATATTAGTGGGCATAACTTTGTCTAAATTCATATGTATCTAGTTAAGTATTTAGACTACTTTAATATGGATCGGAGGTAGTAATATAATAGATATTTTACAATATGGATCGGAGGTAGTAATATAATAGATATTTTACACCTATTTTAAAATTCAAAAGTAAAAACAATTGAAATAAAACAAAATGCCATAATTAAAACCCTATGAACGAAAATGATTCAAAACATTTTATTTTGCAAAGACAATTTTTGTGGAGCTTCTACACATTATGGGAAAGCCCCACAAATATTTGCAAATTTTTATAAATAGATTTAGTGACCCAAATAAATTCCAGAAAATGCTACTGGACTGAAATGGAAATAGCAGGAAGCAGAAGCAGAGAGGAGGCAGGGGGTTTTCTGCAAAAACGTCATCCCCTACCTCTCCCCTCGCCCCGACGGGTCGCCGTGTCGCCATGCTGCTCCACGCCGTTCCCCGGCCGCCCAGGCCCCCCCTGGCCGCGCTCTCCCTCGCCCCGAGCCTCTGCAGCCTCTGCGCCGCAGAGGAGAGCACTCGCGCTCTCCCTCACCTCGAATCCACCCCAACTCCGCCGTGGCAACCGCGGCGAAGCCGGCCCAAATTCGCGCATCTCTCCGCTCCTCGACACGCCGCACTTGACCGAGCCCTTCTAGAACACGCCCGGACCCCCCTGGACACCTCGGCCTCGAGCTTCTTGCACGCGTCGCGGAGGAGTCGAGAAAAGATCTCGCCGGGCGCAACCTCGCCGCCGTCCATGCGCCCCGTCCACGAACGCCCGCCCCTGCTCTATATAATCACCCCCACGCCTTGCCAGAAGCACCACACCACTCCACACCCTCTCCACTCCCCTCTGTGCACCGCCAGGAGGGCGTACACGCTGCTCGCGTCCGCTGCAACCTTGCCGTGCCCGAGGTAGACGAAGCTCGCACAGCCGTGCTGCTGCTGCCTCTCTTCTCCCTCCGATCCCTCTGCTATGTTTCCCCAGCACCCCGCACTCACTTGCCCCTCTGTCCCGTGCCCAGGAACCCCCAGAGGAGCTCGCCGTCGACGTGCCGTGGCCGTGGAAGTGTAGCCGCTCGCCGTGGACGCTACTCCCCTTCCCAGGAAGTGCAACTCGGCCAGGAGCTCTCCCCAGGCCCCCGCAACCCTCCTGCACCCTCGCCGCGACCTCCCGAGCCTCGAGGTGAGCTAATCGAGCTCTCCCGCCGTCGCCGGCGCTGCAGCGCCGCTGAAATTTGGTCGCCGTCGTTGCCTTGCACGTGAGCCGTTGGATCACGATCCAACGGACGCGTACCGCTTCGGTTAGAAAAGAAAGAGAGAGAGAGACTGACGGGCGGGCCCCGCTCGTCAGGTTTTAAATCATTTCCGCGCGCGCGCTGTGCCGCTGCCATGTAGGCCCCACTAGTCAGAAATTTAAACATTATCCATAATTAGGTTTTCTCTATTTAAATTGAAATATGAAATCAGTACTGGATCCAACTTTAAAATTTAATATCTCGAGATTTATGAATCCAAATAAATCAAACTCAATTGTTCTGGAAAGCTTATGAAATTATTTAACCAACCCAAGTGGTCCCATGTCATTTAATTAAACAGATAAAAAGTATTATTAAAAATACTACAGAAGGTTTAAATTCTAAACTTGTTTGTTTCTGATACTCTGTTAGTCCAAATAATTCCAAAACAATTTTGCTAGCTTAGTACTGCCATGTATTAGCTTCCTAATTTTGGTAGAATTATTTGTGCAGTATTATTTGTTTAGTGTAAAGTTGAAGTTTAAACACCCTTCTGCACTCAAACATTTAAATATGTTTAATGGTTAACCCAAATGAATTAGGACCAATTTTGTTAGATCACATTTAGTCATTTTTAGTTACCCCTAAAAGGATTTAATTTTAGGATCAAGAACTTAATTGGTAGCTAAAACTTGATTATTAAGTTACTGGATTCAAACAATTGTGTAGGGAGTTTGGTAACTCCAATTAATCCAAATCAAATTGTGTTGTCTTCTACACATCAGTAGCTTTCTGTAGAAATTTAGTTTGTATTTTTTGACCAACAGAACTCAAGTTATTGAATTAAAAATGTTCAACAAGTTTCTGTCATAATTTAGACCTAATTAAATAATGTTTAATTCAATTATTTTGAAACCAAATTGTATGGTTTGATGTGTGCAGTAGCTATTTGTGATGTTTATGATTGATATGTTGTGATGCTTGCTTGAGTAGTTTAGTAATTGTTTGCATTGCTTGTTTGACGTTTAGACGAGAACGTTGCCGGAGTCTACGAGGAGGGGGAATACCTTGATCAGCAAGCACAAGAACCGAGAACTTTGCCGAGCAAGGCAAGCTACTTCACTGAGCTTGCATTTACATACATCTATTTTGTCACATGAGTTATTCAAAAGTATCAATGATTTTGAAAACCTTTTTACAAGTACATGAAAACTATTTTGCCACCTATGTAGAAGTATAAGATAGTTGATATAAAATTATAGGATGGGAAAATAAATGTTGTTTACTCAAAACTCCTTTGAAATACTTGTGTGGTTATGGAATACCGAGATGTCGGTGTTGAAGTGGAAATGGAAAATGGTGATGTTTATGAAAAATGCACAGTGTGTCCTAGTACTATGACAACCAACCGATACCCTGTGCGACCACATTTACCCACATATGGGAAAAGGGCGTAGTCATATAATTTGCTCATATTAGTATGGGATGCCTCAACAACGAGGATGACCTCGTTCCATGAGGGGATGGTCATGGCGACCTACCCCTGACCTGGGTCCTGGCATCTGAGGATGGGGATTGAAGGGTTCGCTCGCCGGGCAGAACTACGAGTCCTCACACTTAGGTTTCCCGACGGGGAATCTGGACTGGGTGTGATGGAAAGGATGATAATTTCGTAGCGGTAGGGTCCTATACTAGCATGAGCAAAGGACAGGCTATGGTCGGCGGCTTACTTCGCATACACCTGTATGGCGAGACGTGGCGGACACGATGAGCTGCCGGATGGATGTGGGAAAAGCGTGCTACCTCTGCAGAGTGTAAAACTATTCGAATAGCCGAGTCCTCGGATATGGACAGTTGGGAGGCTGTCCTAGACCATGTGCAAGTTTTTGGAAAAGCTTTTAAGTTTAAAAGAAACTGAAATGGTGATGGTGTTACACAGCTATACCAAATGGAGTGGTATGAGTTGTTGGAATAAATGGACCATGGTGAGCCATGGTCAGAAAAGGAGGGTTTTGGAGAAACAAATGAGATGGTGACTTCTTTAAAGATAGTTATAAAACTCTTCTTACCTTTTTCAATAAAGATATAGAGATGTTTTAAATAAATAAAAGTTGAAGTAAATAAAACTAGTGCATACTCATGTTGGGGTAGTTTGCGAGTACATTCAAATGTACTCATATTGGTTTCGTCCCTGGCTATTGTCCTAGCCAGACTACGAGGAGGAGCACTACGCCGAGCAGGAGTATGGCGACTTCTACGCAACTAAGGATCTCCACAAGTCAGCTGCCTGTCGGGTTGTCATCGTTAGAATATGATGTCTACTACGCCGTAGCTTCCGCTGATATTTTGGTTTGGCCCATGAAGGCACCTATGTAAGACTTGGTCTAAATGACCATTTATGTAAGACTTTTATTCGGTATTGTAATGGATGTAAACTTTGGTATCCAATTCGGATTATGTGCAACGACAGACTGATCACGGGATCGTTGTGTTAAGCATAATCGGGTATTTCGGACAGCTAGTCCGGGGTCCCCACAGACTTGGTATCAGAGCCATCCTGACTTTAGGAAACCTTAGTTAGCATGGTCGTTTCAAATGTTACAAAAGATGAATTTCTAAAAGAAAGGAATGAAGTATTTTCGAAAACTGCTTATCTCCAATCCTCTTACTTATGCAAAATTTTACTCTCATTAAATATTACATTTTCCTTGTATCCCTAAAATTTTGCACACCTCTCATTAAGCTTAAAATTTGACTCACTTGTTGCCCTACTATATTAAAATTTTGATATACTTGTCACCTAACTAACTTAAAATTTTGCTTAAAAATTGTAGATGGCACTCCATTGGACCGAGTTCGTTCAGCTGGAGAAGGACAGCAAGCTGACGTTTGAGAGGGACTTGTTCGAGTTGACCAAGCTGTTAGGTCGCCCCGCTCCAGAGTTTGAGGGAGCTCAGATTGATGTTCACGGTGTCGGAAGGCTGAGCTGGCTCATCAGTCGTCAGTTCGCAGGAACATCAAGTCTCCCAGTTCCAGGACGCTCGTCTTCACCACCAAGGAGGCCACCTGGGTTGACGGTCTCTGTACTGCTACACAGAGGATGCTAGCCCGACTTTGTGAGGAGCACAAGGCGGAGTTAGTAGACTCCCGTTTCCGGTTCTACGGGAGGCGCAACTGCGATGGACACCCTACTCCTTCACCTTACCACCCGATGTTTGGGAGCTACATCATGGACATGGAGATCTTACTTCAGTGCACTCAGGATGATCTGTTGCGCACTAGGATTCAGCTTCACTTTGACCGCGAGTCGCTCGTTGAGCTTCGCGAGAACGAGGAGAAGCTGATGGAGGAGAAGGTCGCTCTTCTCAGGAAGAGGGCCCAGCTGAGGAAGACTATCGTGAAGCTCCGCAAGAAGGTGGCAGAGCAGGACGAGCTGATTGAGGATCTAGAGCACCATACTGACGAGATGGAGGAGGAGGGCGAGGATCTCCGCAAGGAGAACAACGCTTTCCTCAGTGACGATGATGACTTCGTGGAGGAGATGGACTGTGAGGAGGAGATGATGAGGAGGAGTTAGTTGACGAGGAGGAGCCACTCGAGCAGTTCTCGAGGACGAGGAGGAGGATCCCGAGGAGCCACCCTACCAGTCAGATGCTGACGTGTTAGAGCTGGAGGTTCCACCTCAGTAGGCGAGTGACTTGATCACTACCGCAGGATTAGGTTGACCCCTATCGCTAGTCGAGTCGAAGTAGTGGTTCTTTTGGAAACCAGATGTTATGTATCTAGATGTAAGGTGATGTTGTAAGCTTGATGTTGTTGTGAACTCCTTGATGTGATGTTTGTGAAATATAAGTATGTTTGTCTTGTTTAATCTGTGTGAAATATTTTCATATAATCTTAATTAATCAACCACTTGGAGATCGTCTTTTCCCTTAGTCGAACTTTTCTTGCCTTGCCTCTTATACCCGGTGTGCTTCAGGATGCCGCCCCGTCGCAGCAATGCGGAAGGATCAGGATCAGCACCACCACCGGACCCAACCCCCGCCCAACTTCTCGCGCTTATCATGGAGGAACGTGAAAATGCCCGGCAAGAGCGCCAAGCTCATCTCGTGCCTACAACAACTCGCAGCCGCTTATAACAACAACAACAACAACAACAAAACAACAACAACAATGGTGGTAATGGCAATGGCGATGGAAACCAGCGATCTACCTTAGGCGATTTCAGAAGACCAACCCACCCACCTACTCCAAGGGACTTCACCCACTGGAAGCCGATGATTGGCTTCGCACCATCGACAACAATCTGGAAGTTGCTGCTGTGGGAGAAAATGAGAAAGTGTGTATGCAACCCACTATCTCGCTGGACCTGCAAGAGCTTGGTGGGAAACTACCAAGGCTCTCCAGCAAGCTGGTCATGTTATCAACTGGGCTGAGTTCCAGGAGAAGTTCCGCAAGAAGCATTCCCACGGACTCATTGAGAGGAAGAAGGATGAATTCCGCAAGCTGAGGCAGGGAAGTAGAGATGTGGTCGGTTATCTGGATGAGTTTACCGACTTATCTCGGTATGCTCCTGATGACACCGACAAAGAAGAGAAGAAGATGGAGCGTTTCATGAGTGGACTTCATGATGAACTGCAGTGTGCTCTGGTTATCCATGACTTCCGTGATCTGGAGTCACTTGTGGACAAAGCCATCCAGCTGGAGACCAAGCGCAAGTCTATGTATGAAGGTCGCAAGAGGAGGATGAATGCTCAGGAAGGTTCGAGCAGCCAGAAACCTCGTATCTTTCAGCAAACCCCAGGCCTGCCTATCGTCCACCCCAAGCCCACGCCCCAATTTCCCTAACCGCCCAAACAACTTCAACCGCCCCAATGACAATAACCGTCCCAGAGGAAACTTCAACAACTTCAACCCCAATGCCAATGTTGTCTGCTTTGAATGTGGCAACAAAGGTCACTACTCCAGAGAATGCCCCAATCCTAAGAGGAATGTCCAGCGCCCCAATGCACCGAACAATGGTCAAGGCCGCAATGGAAATGGTAATGGCAAGAATGCCGCACCCCGCGGAATGCTGCTGTTGTCAGAGGCCGTCTGCACCACATCAATGCTGAAGAGGCTGAAGAAGCGCCAGATGTTGTGCTGGGTACGTTCCTTGTCAACTCAGTACCTGCAACTGTTCTGTTTGATTCTGGTGCCACCCATTCGTTTATTACCAAAGAGTTTGTTTCTAAGGGAGGTTTAGTCGGGAGTCTTTTACCCAAACCAATGTTGGTACAAACCCCAGGACTGTTAGCCAAAACCAACCAGATGTGTTCCGAAACCCCCATAGAAATTGGAGGAGAAGGTTTGCAGCCGACCTAATTATCTTAGGAAACCAAGGCATAGATGTTATTCTTGGAATGGATTGGTTAGCCAAGTATCACGGTCGTATTGACTGTGCCCGAAGAGCTGTTTCTCTCACTTCTGATGATGGAGTTGAAGTGGAGTATGCATCTGAGACCAGCCAGACCAGACCCGGATGCCATGAGAGCATAGCTCGACCCGCCCTAGATGAGATCCGTGTTGTTCACCTGTTCAAGGATGTTTTCCCAGAAGAATTGCCTGGTATGCCGCCAGACCGGGATATTGAGTTCATAATTGAGCTTATCCCAGGACATCCCCCATATCCCAAAAGCCTTATCGGATGAATCCGGAAGAACTGGTTGAGTTGAAGAAGCAGTTGGCTGATATGCTAAGCAAAGGTCTTGTCGCCCAAGCGCTTCACCATGGGGATCACCCATTATTTTTGTGGACAAGAGAGACGGTACCACACGCCTGTGTGTGGATTATCGCAAGCTGAATGACGTGACCATTAAAAACAAGTACCCTCTTCCCAAGATCGAGGATCTGTTCGATCAAATGAACGGAGCCCGAGTCTTTTCAAAGATCGATCTTCGGACAGGTTACCATCAGTTGAAGATCCGAGAGACAGACATTCCCAAGACCGCCTTCACCACCCGTTACGGTTTGTTTGAATACACCGTGATGTCCTTTGGTCTGACCAATGCCCCAGCCTATTTCATGAATCTCATGAACAAGATTTTCATGGAGTACCTCGACAAGTTCGTGGTAGTTTTCCTTGATGACATCCTTATTTATTCCAAGACCGAAGAAGAGCATGCTGAACACCTGCGTCTAGTTTTGGAGACCCTCCAAGAGCACCAGCTGTATGCCAAGCTTAGCAAGTGTGAGTTTTGGCTCAGTGAAGTGGCATTTCTCGGACATATTGTATCTGCTGGAGGAATTTCTGTTGACCCTGAGAAGATACAAGCCATTTTGACTGGTTATCCCCAACCAATGTTGAAATCCGAAGCTTTCTCGGACTTGCCGGTTATTACCGCAAGTTCGTTGAAGGATTTTCCAGTATAGCCAAACCCATGACCCAACTGTTGAAGAAGGACAAGAAATTTGAATGGACTCAGAAGTGTGAGGATAGTTTCCAAGAACTGAAGAAGAGACTAACCTCAGCCCCAATTTTGATTATGCCAGACGTCACCCAGAGTTTCGACGTGTATTGCGATGCATCACGCCTCGGACTTGGTTGCGTTCTGATGCAAGAAGGCAAAGTTGTGTCGTATCTGTCCCGGCAGTTGCGACCGCATGAAGAGAATTACCCAACCCATGACTTGGAGTTAGCTGCTGTTGTCTTTGCTCTTAAAAGTGGCGTCCCTATCTTGCGGGACATCGCTGTGAGGTCTATACGATCACAAAAGCTTGAAGTATATTTTCACCCAGAAAGATTGAACCTGCGACAGAGGAGATGGATGGAATTAATCAAGGATTATGATATTGGAATCCATTATCACCCTGGAAAGGCTAATGTAGTTGCCGATGCCCTTAGT
The DNA here is from genome assembly GCA_947311845.1 of Poa pratensis. NCBI lineage: Eukaryota > Viridiplantae > Streptophyta > Magnoliopsida > Poales > Poaceae > Poa > Poa pratensis. The sequence continues at coordinate 80,326,595 of CAMZMU010000034.1, read as the reverse complement.
CGCAAACCTTGCACCCTGAATGCCCTGATCCAAGCCGAACAGCCAGCCTTGTTCAAAGAGTTCCAAGATTTTGGACTAGAACTTGTTAGCCATGGTTATCTCGCCAATTTAGAGTTAACCCCAACCCTGATGGATCAAATCAAAGAAGCCCAAAAAGGTCATGAAAGCATTGAGGAATTAGGAAGAAGATTTCCCTCGGCAAAGCACCCGGTTTTACCGAAGATGCTGAAGGAGTGCTGAAATTCAATGACCGTATCTGTGTGCCCAATGTCACGGAACTTAAGGAGTTAATCCTGAAGGAGGCCCATGAGACCCCTTATTCAATCCACCCCGGCGGAACCAAAATGTACCAAGACCTTCGAGAAAGATTTTGGTGGCATGGAATGAAGCGAGAGATTGGTTCTTCGTAGCCAAGTGTGACATCTGTCAGCGAGTCAAGGCTGAACATCAGCGACCCGCTGGATTGCTTCAACCTTTGAAAATTCCCGAGTGGAAGTGGGATGAGATTGGAATGGATTTTATTACCGGACTTCCAAGATCCAACCGAGGCCATGATTCAATCTGGGTCATCGTTGATCGACTGACCAAGGTTGCCCATTTTATCCTGTCAAGACCACCATCGGAGCTCAGTTAGCAGACTTGTATATTTCCAGAATAGTGAGCCTGCATGGTGTGCCTAAGAAGATTGTATCTGATAGAGGCACGCAATTCACCTCAAGATTCTGGAAATCCCTTCATGAAGCCCTCGGAACCAAGTTAGCATTTAGCACAGCTTATCATCCCCAGACCGATGGCCAAACTGAGCGAGTGAACCAGATATTGGAGGACATGCTTCGCGCATGTGTTCTATCCTATGGTTCCAAGTGGGAAGATTGTCTTCCGTTTGCAGAGTTCTCGTACAACAACAGTTATCAGTCCAGTCTGCAAATGGCCCCTTTTGAAGCCCTTTACGGCAAGAAGTGTCGTACACCCCTGAATTGGTCCGATACCGGAGAAGCAAATTGTTCGGACCAGATACCCTCCGTGAAGCTGAAGAGCAAGTTCAGCTTATTCGTGAACGCCTCAAAACTGCCCAATCCCGTCAGAAGAGTTACGCTGACACCAAGCGCCGTGACCTCACTTCAGTCGGAGATTATGTTTATCTCCGAGTGACACCCCTTAAAGGAATGCAGCGTTTCCATGTCAAAGGAAAATTAGCGCCAAGGTATATTGGACCCTTCAAGGTCATTGCTCGTCGAGGAGAAGTATCCTATCAGCTGGAATTGCCCCGGAGTTAGGAGATTATCATGATGTCTTCCACATTTCCTTGCTCCGGAAGTGTCTTGAAGTTCCTGACCAGCCTGATGTTTTCAAAAACATCGACCACCTCTCCATCGACCTGAACCAAGACCTGACTTATCGTGAGAGACCCCTCAAGATTCTCGAAGAAGATGTTCGTGTTACCCGAAGACGCGCGATCAAGTTTTACAAAGTCCAGTGGACTAACCACTCTGAAGAAGAAGCAACTTGGGAACGCGAAGATTATCTTCGGAGCGAATTCCCAGACCTCTTTAACCTAAGCCTAGCAAATCTCGGGACGAGATTTATTTTAAGGGGGAAGGATTGTAACATCCCAAAAATATTATAAGTATTATTATTCCAAAAATGAGAGCCAACAAAAACTTTTGTTTATTATTATGTGTTGTTTATAAATTGTTGCTTGTGGTAATTATTTCTTGTTGCTTGTGTTGCTTGTTTGCTTGAATTAACAAAAAAAATACAAAAAGCAAAAGTGAAACAAGAAAAATAAAAGTGACAAATAAGAAACTCAAAATTGTTCCAAACAAAATTCAGAGGAATGGTATATGAAACCTCTCATTTACATTCTTATCACTTATCTCTTCCAAATAATATTTTACACCTATTTTAAAATTCAAAAGTAAAAACAATTGAAATAAAACAAAATGCCATAACTAAAACCCTATGAAAGAAAATGATTCAAAACATTTTATTTTGCAAAGCCAATTTTTGTGGAGCTTCTACACATTATGGGAAAGCCCCACAAATATTTGCAAATTTTTATAAATAGATTAGTGCCCAAATAAATTCCAGAAAATGCTGCTAGACTGAAATGGAAATAGCAGGAAGCAGAAGCAGAGAGGAGGCAGGGGGTTTTCTGCAAAAACATCATCCCCTACCTCTCTCCCTCGCCCCGACGCGTCGCCGTGTCGCCATGCTGCTCCACGCCGTTCCCCGGCCGCCCAGGCCCCCCTGGCCGCGCTCTCCCTCGCCCCCGAGGCTCTGCAGCCTCTGCGCCGCAGAGGAGAGCACTCGCGCTCTCCCTCACCTCGAATCCACCCCAGCTCCGCCGTGGCAACCGCGGCGAAGCCGGCCCAAATTCGCGCATCTCTCCGCTCCTCGACACGCCGCACTTGACCGAGCCCTTCTAGAACACGCCCGGACCCCCCTGGACACCTCGGCCTCGAGCTTCTTGCACGCGTCGCGGAGGAGTCGAGAAAAGATCTCGCCGGGCGCAACCTCGCCGCCGTCCGTGCGCCCCGTCCACGAACGCCCGCCCCTGCTCTAGATAATCACCCCCACGCCTTGCCAGAAGCACCACACCACTCCACACCCTCTCCACTCCCCTCTGTGCACCGCCAGGAGGGCGTGCACGCTGCTCGCGTCCGCTGCAACCTCGCCGTGCCCGAGGTAGACGAAGCTCGCACAGCTGTGCTGCTGCTGCCTCTCTTCTCCCTCCGATCCCTCTGCTGTGTTTCCCCAACACCCCGCACTCACTTGCCCCTCTGTCCCGTGCCCAGGAACCCCCAGAGGAGCTCGCCGTCGACGTGCCGTGGCCGCGGAAGTGTAGCCGCTCGCCGTGGACGCTACTCCCCTTCCCAGGAAGTGCAACTCGTCCAGGAGCTCTCCCCAGGCCCCCGCAACCCTCCTGCACCCTCGCCGCAACCTCCCGAGCCTCGAGGTGAGCTAATCAAGCTCTCCCGCCGTCGCCGGCGCGGCAGCGCCGCTGAAATTTCGTCGCCGTCGTTGCGTTGCACGTGAGCCGTTGGATCGCGATCCAACGGACGCGTACCGCTTCGGTTAGAAAGAAAGAGAGAGAGAGACTGACGGGCGGGCCCCGCTCGTCAGGTTTTAAATCATTTCCGCGCGCGTGCTGTGCCGCTGCCATGTAGGCCCCACTTGTCAGAAATTTAAACATTATCCATAACTAGGTTTTCTCTATTTAAATTGAAATATGAAATCAGTACTGGATCCAACTTTAAAATTTAATATCTCGAGATTTAGGAATCCAAATAAATCAAACTCAATTGTTCTGGAAAGCTTATGAAATTATTTAACCAACCCAAGTGGTCCCATGTCATTTAATTAAATAGATAAAAAGTATTATTAAAAATACTACAGAAGGTTTAAATTCTAAACTTGTTTGTTTCTGATACTCTGTTAGTCCAAATAATTCCAAACCAATTTTGCTAGCTTAGTACTGCCATGTGTTAGCTTCCATAATTTTGGTAGAATTATTTGTGCAGTAGTATTTGTTTAGTGTAAAGTTGAAGTTTAAACACCCTTCTGCACTCAAACATTTAAATATGTTTAATGGTTAACCCAAATGAATTAGGACCAATTTTGTTAGATCACATTACCCATGTTTAGTTACCCCTAAAAGGATTTAATTTTAGGATCAACAGAACTTAATTGGTAGCTAAAACTTGATTATTAAGTTACTGGATTCAAACAATTGTGTAGGGAGTTTGGTAACTCCAATTAATTCAAATCAAATTGTGTTGTCTTCTACACATCAGTAGCTTTCTGTAGAAATTTAGTTTGTATTTTTGTGACCAACAGAACTCAAGTTATTGAATTAAACATGTTCAACAAGTTTCTGTCATAATTTAGACCTAATTAAATAATGTTTAATTCAATTATTTTGAAACCAAATTGTATGGTTTGATGTGTGCAGTAGCTATTTGTGATGTTTATGATTGATATGTTGTGATGCTTTCTTGAGTAGTTTAGTAATTGTTTGCATTGCTTGTTTGGCGTTTAGACGAGAACGTTGCCGGAGTCTACGAGGAGGGGGAATACCTTGATCAGCAAGCACAAGAACCCGAGAACTTTGCCGAGCAAGGCAAGCTACTTCACTGAGCTTGCATTTACATACATCTATTTTGTCACATGAGTTATTCAAAAGTATCAATGATTTTGAAAACCTTTTTACAAGTACATGAAAACTATTTCGCCACCTATGTAGAAGTATAAGATAGTTGATATAAAATTATAGGATGGGAAAATAAATGTTGTTTACTCAAAACTCCTTTGAAATACTTGTGTGGTTATGGAATACCGAGATGTCGGTGTTGAAGTGGGGAAATGGAAAATGGTGATGTTTATGAAAAATGCACAGTGTGTCCTAGTACTATGACAACCAACCGATACCCTGTGCGACCACATTTACCCACATATGGGAAAAGGGCGTAGTCATATAATTTGCTCATATTAGTATGGGATGCCTCAACAACGAGGATGACCTCGTTCCATGAGGGGATGGTCATGGCGACCTACCCCCTGACCTGGGTCCTGGCATCTGAGGATGGGGATTGAAGGGTTCGCTCGCCGGGCAGAACTACGAGTCCTCACACTTAGGTTTCCCGACGGGGAATCTGGACTCGGTGTAGATGGAAAGGATGATAATTTTGTAGCGGTAGGGTCCTATACTAGCATGAGTAAAGGACAGGCTATGGTCGGCGGCTTACTTCGCATACACCCTGTATGGCGAGACGTGGCGGACACGATGAGCTGCCGGATGGATGTGGGAAAAGCGTGCTAACTCTGCAGAGTGTAAAACTATTCGAATAGCCGAGTCCTCGGATATGGACAGTTGGGAGGCTGTCCTAGACCATGTGCAAGTTTTTGGAAAAGCTTTTAAGTTTAAAAAGAAACTGAAATGGAGATGGTGTGACACAACTATACCAAATGGAGTGGTATGAGTTGTAGGAATAAATGGACCATGGTGAGCCATGGTCAGGAAAAGAGGGGTTTTTGGAGAAACAAATGAGATGGTGACTTCTTTTAAAGATAGTTATAAAACTCTTCTTACCTTTTTCAATAAAGATATAGAGATGTTTTAAATAAATAAAAGTATGAAAGTAAGATAAAACTAGTGCATACTCATGTTGGGGTAGTTTGCGAGTACATTCAAATGTACTCATATTGGTTTCGTCCCTGGCTATTGTCCTAGCCAGACTACGAGGAGGAGCACTACGCCGGGCAGGAGTATGGCGACTTCTACGCGAACTAAGGATCTCCACAAGTCAGCTGCCTGCCGGGTTGTCATCGTTAGAATATGATGCCTACTACGCCGTAGCTTCCGCTGATATTTTGGTTTGGCCCATGAAGGCACCTATGTAAGACTTGGTCTAAATGACCATTTATGTAAGACTTTTAATTCAGTATTGTAATGGATGTAAACTTTGGTATCCAATTCCGATTATGTGTAACGACAGACTGATCGTGGGATCGTTGTGTTAAGCATAATCGGGTATTTCGGACAGCTAGTCCGGGGTCCCCACACATGGTGAAGCGCTTCGGGCTTTAGGTATCTCAAGGACACGGGAGGTGTTGCAATTTGGAGGCTGTTCTTATCAGTTTGTGCCAACCAATGAAGTACCACATGTAAGGAGTGTGACCGTTGATCAGCGCGTGCACATTACACTGAAAGGGCTACCCTTGCATATGTGGACAAGTGAGGTTGTCGAGTTGCTACTTTCTCCGTATTGTGCAGTGGAATATACGGGACAGCGGACCCGTACGATGGAGGACCTTCAGAATACGTCTGTATTGCGTGTAGCCAGCGGGTACTCAGAATACCCAATGAGATAGCACTCATGGTTCCTTAGAATGTTGACTTACGACCCTTCTCACCGGAAGTAGGTCCTACCACCGTACGATTGTATAGGTACAAGGAGGTACGTTTGCAATAGCATCCCTGCTACACCCATTGTCCAGGCTCAGTGCTACATTCAGCCAAAAATGTTGGACGTTCAGTTGATGCAGAGGTACTCGTCTGCCGTTGTGTTGACGGTTCGGCGCAGCGATCTCTTCGCGTCGTTACAAAGTGTCAATAGACTTATTGCTGATCATTTGCACTCTCCTGTACAAGTAAAGCTTCTGCGAAAGGACACTTACCTATTGTATTATAAAGATGCTGATGGGTCATCATTATACTCACTTTTATCGGGTTGTTTGGAAAGTTGGGTGGCCAGTGGACAGGTAGAGAAGATCCCTTGGACACCTGGGTATGGATCAGTGGATTGCATGATATCATGTCCACTACAATTAAAGATAGTGGGATTGCCATGTAATCTAAATATACCTGACGTAATAGAGTATATGATAAGCCCATTTGCCTTAGTCACTGCACACGAGACTGCCATTGGTAGGGGCGCGTCAGGACTAGGGGAGGCAGTCACAATATACAAATGTTCTGCGTGTTCTCACAGTTACACGTCAATACGGGTGACTTTGGAGATCAGACTTTTATCACCGGTGCACAGCAGCACGCCATATGTATCAGCAAGTGGCGTCTTTGATTGTCCGGTGCTCTACGTCTCGGTGCTAATGAATTACTGTTTCGATTCAATGTAGGCTGAAGTTACTTTTCTTGTGCATCTTTTTAGGATAGATTGTTGATTTATGTCTGTCACGTGTACGTGTGTTGTGCATAGTGTTATCTCAGGTTCCGCTTGGCTTCTATTGCAGTTGTTGTTGTTGTACGTCTGGTGAATTGACGGCAGGTTAAATACAGGCGGCGTAGAGATCAAGGGTTGGGGTCGAAAGCCGGTCAAGGTGGCGTGACCCGAGGTGAGCCAGTTTTTGGCAAAAAGTTTTGTCAGTAGGGACCGCGATGTACGTCGCAGCAGTTGTACCATTAAAAAAAGTTCGTTGTGATCTAGAATTGTGCTCCAGTGACCAAGCTTACCGGTTAAACTGGTTGTTAGCCTATACACCTCCGTGTAAGCTGGGATGGGGCACCTTTCGCCTAGATAATGTTGTTTGTCGTCGTTCGTCCTTGAGCACGGGAGCAGCGTCACCGTACTCTTTGTAGGTAGGTGATGGTTCACAACATGAAGACGGCGCCGGAGAATGAACCGAGGAAACAACCACCGAAAACCACATGAGGCAAAGCAAGAAATCAAACAAAGCAACGGAATGAACGAACCGCAGCGCAGGGGAAGCAAAGTGAAGAGCAGGCGAGGTCTCTATTTTAAATAGCGGGAGAAGCTATTTAGCGGCAGCTTCTTGAGCAGCTAAATCAGGATATATCGCAGCTATATCGCAGCTATATCCATTTAGCGTTTTTGCTAAATCATGAAAAAAAACAAATATTTTGCAGCATATAGACAAAACCACAAACTTTAAACCACATAAAAGATAACAATAACTAGGTTCGAACATGGGTCCACATATTACATAACCAACATGTAGCAACAGGACATTGTCCTAATATTACATAGCAACAACAGGAGGTTCACATTGCACTTGCACACAGCGAAGTGCAATGACAAAGTTAATAATCAGCACAAAATAGCCCAACTGCACGCGGTCTTGCACACATCAAAGTGCACTAGAAAGTTATCAGAGAGGAGCATACATTACAATCAATCTAAAGCAGACTGAGAGCTGTCAGAAAGCATGTCATCATCTTGAGCTTGATTACCTTCTGATTCCGAAGATGAAGAATCGGAAAGCACAGCTTCTTCTTCGACGGAATTAAGTATAGAATGGATGCTCTTCTTCCTCTTCTTTGCTTGTCTCTTTCCTTTGGCTTGTGCTTGTGACGTTGATGCTTCTGGTTCTGGAGTTACAATATCAGGTTGAACAATGCTTTTAGGAACAATCCCAGTAATGAACTCATTAGTCTCATCTTCAAGAACATCATCGATTATCTTCTCAATGGGGTCTCTTATCTTGTTATCTTTCATATGCTGCATCCTTGAGTTGAACTTGACAAAGACTAGGTCTCTCAGCCTACCACTAAGTAGCCTACTGCGCTTCTTTGCATGGACCTGTGTAGTGCATGCAAGCTAGGGTAAGGAACACATGTTGTAGGAACAAAGTTGGGAAAGGAAATTTTAAGCAGCTTATTGCAGGACTTGATGATGACAACACTGTAAAAGATATAAATGTAGAAGTACAAATCATACTTGTTCAAATGTTGAGAAATTTCTCTCACAAGCTGATGAGCTGCATGTCAAACTAAGAATCTTTACCGCCAAATCCTTCAGTTTTGGCGCGCATGTGCCATAATTCAACCACCATGTTGCTGCATTAAGCCATTAATTATCAGATTATTAGTTACACAAATAAAAACCGACAAAGAGGCCAAGTGAGAGCAAATCGACAAGCACTCACCTGGATCAAATAGCTTGTTTTTTCTTTGTCTTGTGGCAATGGCTGTACCAAAACTATCGAGCTGAGCTTGATATAACCTGATTTCTTCAATACAATCATCTTGATCTTCATCTTTCTCAATCAATGTTGTAATGCAAGTGATCACGGCTGCTCTAAATTTTCCATCTCTCTCAATCTGAACCTTGTTTGGATAATAGTAGAAGGGGTTCAGAAAGTAACCAGCCAAATGTAGCGGCTTTTTGAGCTTGTTGTCCCACCGGTTGTCAATGATATCCAAAACAGATTTGCAGCGACTCTCATCATTGTCAAACCTCAACAAAATTTCCTTTTTTGCATCTACCATGCAACCATAGAAGAATCCCATTGATGGCACATCACTATCCATTCTTCTCAACACAATGGCCAGTGGCTCAAAAAAATTGACAGCAACATCAACAAGTTTCCAGAATGGTTCAGATTTCACCACCCTTTTAGCTGTATTCCCCTTATCTGTCTTTAAGTAACCCCAGTCATTTAGCTCCTCTGATCTGAATAGCTTTTGCAGCTCCTTCTTGTTGTCTTGCAAGCTCTTGAGATTGAGATAAGCCGTAGCAAATCTTGTAACACCCGAGAGCACAAGATCTTCCTTGAGGGTTCTCCTCATCAAAGCTAACACCCTTATATGAGCATACAAGAACACCGTCACTTTTTTTGCTTTGGCAATTGTTTCTTCAATCGGTTTAAGCTGCCCTACATCTTCCAACATGAGATCGATAGTATGGGCTGCACATCCATTCCAAAAAATGGAAGGCCTCTTTGCTTTCAATAGTTTTGCTGCTGCCATATTGACACTGGCATTGTCGGTCACCACTTGTATAACCTTTTTGGCCCCTATTTCTTCAATGCAGCCATCAACAAGTTCAAAGATATATCTTCCATTTTTTTTTTCAGCCGAGCAATCAACTGAATCCAAAAATACAGCCCCATGAGCACTATGAACAACTAAGTTCATTACCCCTCTGCTCCTCCTATCTGTCCAAGCATCAGTCATAACTGTACAGCCAGTGAGCTCCCATGTTTCCTTATGGTTTTTGAATGTATCCATCACTTTTCTCTTGCTTTTTTGCAAGAATGGTCCACTCATCTCGTATGCACTTGGCCCTCGCAGATCTGTCCCAAAATCTCCAATGGCCTCAAGCATACAAGCAAAGCTAGGAAGTGTGACAGTGTTGTGTGGGATGCTAGCTTCATAGAAGAATTGGCATACGTACTCGCAAGCTCTATCCCTCCTCTCCTCTCTTTTCTGAGTTGAAATCTGTGTTTGAACCTTTTTGCCATTTTTCTTGACAGATTCTTCTATACTTGATTTGTAGAACTTCTCAATAGGTCCACCTTTGGAGCTGCTGGACTTGGGTTTGGACGTCAGCACCACAACCTCATTGCCAATATCTTCATCAGTTTCTTCTCCATCGGAGTGATCCAAGTTAACTTTATTTCTCAGCTTTTCCAATGCCTCACATTTCTTATCCTTTGCATCGTCCATCTTAAGGAGCAGAACAATCATCTCTTTCTTGACATTTTTAGGAACCTTTTTGCAAGGTGCAACATTATTGTTCTTAATGCAAGAAAGGTGCCACTTTATCCTTGTAACGCCACTAGTGCATATCTTGTCACAGAAATTGCACTTGAGGGACTGCCTCTTGCTCAGATCTGGCTGAGTACAATACTTCCAAGCTGGATCATCTGAGACAACAGGCACTAGTGTTGTAGCAGCTTGTTGTACTGAGGCAGTGCTTGATATACCTAGTGAACAAAAAATGCAAACAAAATAAATTTTCTGTCCATACATCAGCACTACTAGATATATACCATCTACTAGATTAACTAATGGGTGTGGAAAATTCAATCGTAGCACACCAAGAATCTCTGAATGCAGCAGTACTAAATCTATATCATCTACAAGCAGTACTGAATGCAGTACTAATGGGTCTTGCACACACCAAGAGATTATAGAGACTTGCCTGGCAGCGACATTGTTGCCGGGAGCAGCTTGGTTGCAGCCGGTGGTAGAGGCAGTCCAGAACACGCAGATAGTAGATCAAGTCCAGGAGCAGCAGGGAACCGGCCAGCGCAGCTGCAGCTGGTCGGCGTCGAGCAGCTTGGTTCGCCGCCAGGCGCTGCCTGGGTCGCCGCCGAGCGCGGCTTGGGTGAGCAGCGGCGGAGAACGGCCTGGGTCAGCAGAACGACCAGGATCTGGAGCTAGGGTGGCCGGGAGCAGGAGCTAGCACGGCCGTGTCGTCCGCGCCGCCATGGTCGCTGCTGCTCGTGTTCTGTTCTTTGGAGGAGAGACGGGGAAAGTGAATTGGGGGCTAGGGTTGCGAGCGGGTGGGTTATCTACTTCGGCGAAATAATTGGGCCGCGCCCAGGCGGATGAAAATTTTGACCAAAATTTTTGGGCTCGAGCGGGACGCTATAGCGAGGCCTTATTTAGCGGCGCTATTGCGTTATTTCATCATTAGCGTACAAAACATGTAGCTGTAACGGAAAGCCTCCTAGCAGGCTATAGCGCAGCTATAGCGCCGATATAGCCGGAGATTTAAAAGTTTGGGCGAGGTAGAGGGTGTAAATAAGAGCAGAAGAAACAAGCCGAGTGCCGTCTCCAGACAACGCGAGAATGCAGGCGGGTAAAGATACGCATGAAGGTAAAGATACGCGTGAAAAAGAATGTACACAGACCATACACACAAATAGACGCGAGAAAACATCAGCCTGCAGCCTGCGCGTATATAAACAGACGGGAAGACAACAGGCAAACCTCATTGATGCGCAAAGCACGCGTAACCAGGGAACAAACCCACGCGCCCCCTGGTAAGACAAAAGAGAGAAGGAACCAAAGAAGCCGCCACCGAGAGGCACACTAAGTAGAGCAAAGAACGAAACAAATCAAGGAAGCAAAATAATTTTAAGAAAAGCGACGTGAAGTCTGCTTGGTGGATTCCCTTGTGTATCTTCCCTCGCGAGCTATCTGTATTCGCCTCGGTTTGTTGCTCTGGATGACATGTGCTTGGTGTCCGTACAGGTTGCTGCGTGGGTGTGGCCCATGTGGAGCTGGCGTAGCATTCTAGCGTTATCTGGAGACAGCCACCAGTTCAACGTGAGATTGCCGGTGGAGTTCCGGCAGTGCGTCTTGTATCGGTTCTACGCGCTGGGATATGAACAGAGATTTAATATGAGCGCTCGAGGAGTCAATGATTGTCTATTTACGTTGTCTCCGGAGACGTGGATAGCGGATGAATGGCTGCGCCGATCCTTTAAGGATGGTGCAGACTTCTCTAACGGTTGTACGCAGTAAAGTATACTCGGGTTGGGCGTACGCTCGGTTGACAAAAACGAGGTTTTTGACGCCAATTACTGGTGACGTGGTTGGCAGCCCTCGGAAATTGGGCGCGTGGATAGACGAGACCGCCTGTTTGGTTGACAAAGCATTTTTTGTGGAGACCGGCTTCACTGTGCAGGAGTCTAAGGGGTTTATATCGGTCCTAGGCGCTAGGATACGAGCAGGTTTACAGTAGGCTTTGTATGAAAGGCAGGAAGAAAGTGCCATGGGATGTTTTCTTGGAATACCTCCATAAGCCGTCACCGTCCGGCTGATTTCACCTGATCCGGCCGACTCCGCTCGATCCAGCTGACCCCAATGACGGGGATGGGCAGTCTTCTATGAATGGATTGGTAATAAGTAAACCTCGAAAGAACATTCTTCTCTAGAACCCCTATCTAACTTTGTGGTCATCGGATAATCAACAAAATAAGCACCAACACACGCTGCATTTTTTTTACATTGTGCGGAGCTATGATCTTCTGCGCCAGTTACATGGGACAAATCATATGTAAACTTAGGTAACACACACTTGTCATGTGATCTTCCAAGCGCTCTGCGAGGTGTTTTCCCCTGCCAACATGCTCGTAGTAGCTTTCGTTACGGTTGTGCTGCCCGCGTAACCTGAGTTCTCTGTCGGGATGGATGTTGATGCGATATAGTCTATGTGCATGCGATGAGTTCCACCAATCGTTCATGTAGATACCATTTTCTTCGATGCCAGGAAACTTGTGTGCCTTGACTGAAATGGAGTGAGGAGGGCCCAGGAAGATTGCACGATTGCAGATAGAATTGATCTTCTCGACCGCCCTATGTTCGAGGTCAACCTTGTATAACTCGACGATGCCAAAGTCCCCTCCTGCTCGCACTAGCAGAAGTTGTTTAACGATGTTGATGAGATGGGTGGATAACCTGTTGTCCCTTTCCCATGTTCCGTGTACGATGACCAGGGGCACAGAGAAGGGACGATCTTGCAAGACAGCCACGGTTCCTCTCCCGTCCACGAGATATGCAAGCCCTTTGAACTCTACTGCAGTTTGCAAATCAAGGAGGCCGTGCGTCGACACTGAACAATGCCACTTAACAGATCCTTGTAGGAAGCTAAATTTCCACCTCGAGGAAATATAGAGAACAGTGTGATCATTCCCAAACACTACTATGCGTACCTCTGGCGCTCGCGCCCGCTGAGGATCGTAGGTTGTTTCGACGCGTCCGCCGATCTTGCTCAGAGTGAAAGGGTTAACGGCAAAGAGAGTGACCCTTCTGTTAATATTGATAAGCTCTTAAAAAACCAGTAGGCCGTCGCTGGTGGACCCAATACACTTTCCTTCATCAGGAAGCGGCCGGTGTCGACGTTAACGAAGGTACAACGACGGCTAATGCCATTGCCGTCTGTATCAGGTGCTTCGAGAAGGACCCATCCACGGGGGCGGAAGCGAGGATCCAGCAGCATAGTGTGCGGGTCGTCGGTGCTGTTGCGCCAGTCGTGGCAAACGGCGCGGTGGTTCATATAGTTGTCAATGTCATTGGTATGGAGAAATGTATCCACGACGCGGCGGACGAGTTCAAAGGGGAGGGCTGACCAATATGCCGTGGGCGCCATCGTTGTTCCCGTATGGTTTTTAGGAGGTTTGGGAGAACGCGGACGTAGTATATATACAGGAAGTCTGATGAAATGCCGTGTAGATCTATCTCGAAATCAGCGTAATTACTTGCTTCGAGTTTCCAATTTAGCATTGATGCGCGCCGTGTTGAGACTCCGTCCGTTCGTGTTTCGAGTATGCTTATGGCGGTTCGCACGTATACCGAACGACTGGGAAGGTTGTAACACGATGCGTTGCTTTGCCGAACGACAGTCACTCCCTGGTTTGTGCTTGGAACCAGCGAACAAACACCGACACGACCACGAACGGAGCAAGACATCGTGTAGATGGCAGGGAAACGAGGGCTCCTCTACAACGGAAAGAAAAACCAAACAATTAGATCGCGTCAGAACGGTGTCATGATAATTGGTCAACGAAAAAGATGGTTCGACCAACCGTGATGCATCTCTAGTGAACACTGCATTTACAGTGCATCCTTTCTTAGTATGTTCGGTTATCTAAGAGTTACACCAGGCTGTTGAATTGCCTTTAACACGTAGGGTTTCACGCTTCGATGTGAAGATGGCGGGATTCTCTAATCGTGTTTGAACAGTACGCGCTAGCCAGCGTGTCGCCTACCTATGATTCATTTATTGGGCGTAAGAAACGAATCGATGGCGGAGGCCTGGGTTAGCTGTTTTAGAGGGATCATTGCTGGTAGCAACAATGTATCGTTCCACGGGCCACCTTTCTATTTCCCATGAAGACACCATCACCAGCTTCTGTTGTTCGTGGCCATAGACACCCATAAGATTACAGCCAGCAAAGAGATGACGGCGACGAGATACGTCAAAATGTAGTAATCATTTGTTCATCGCATGAGCACATAGAGGATCTTTTTGCTTCGACTTAGAGCAGTTTGTTAAAAGGGGATGATAGATTAGTATATATAAAAGTTTACTAGTAATATTTAGTGCGGCGTCACGCCGCACCTTTGTTTTTTTTTTTTGTTGCGTTATATACGTTGTTAAGAAAGGTGCAGGAAAATTTAATTTGGAAATATCCATGTTTAAATTGTACTCGAATTTGGATGTACGGAAATATGAAAAAGGGGTACATTTACCTGTTGGGTATGGGAAAAATTGGACCTCGATGAAATTTGTTGCGTGGAGCATATGTAAATACCTGATGAATTGAAATGGTAAAATTATGTTATTATATTAATAGTTAACTTAAATCTATAGTGATGGAAATACACTTTTGTTGAATTGAATTTTATAATTGGTTTAAATTATTGTTGGATATTTTAAAATAATTATCAATTTGGAATATTCAATTTAAGTCTGTAATTGAAGGGAGTGTATAATTTGAATATCTAGTTAATGTAACTTCGTATAAGTGGGGAGGGGGAGTGCTTTTGTTTTTGTTTCCCCTTCAAGTATTTATGCTAACGAAAAAATTTCGTTAAAAATAGTTAGCATTCTTTTTGATGAGTTTAAAAGTTAGGTAGGTGTTAATGTTTTTTTTTTTTGGGTTTAGATGTACAATTTATATTGCAAAGAGAATTGGTCTGTTTTTTTTTTTTTTTTGGTAATTTTGCAATTTAAAGTGTTAAAATTCGTTGGAAGATGACGTTTGGATGAGTTTAAAAATGTTAGTTTTTTTTTTTTTGGGTGAAAATTTTCAAGGTAAATGTGATACGGCGTCACATTGCACTTGTGGCGAGAGTGTTTTAAATCTGAGTGCACAATTAGAGAGAACTTAGTCATATTATCTTTAATATGGTAGCTAATTTGAATTGGTAAAATATGTTTTATGTTTTTCCGTTCGTAGCTGTTGTAAGTTCGTAATAATAGGATATAATTTATGATTGCAGCGAAATATTAACTAATTTGAGTATATATTAATTTTGATTACATATTTGGAGTGAGTTTAGCTATAATGTCTCCAAATTTGAATCATTTTGAAACGGTGTGAGATGTTTGTATTTTTTCTTTAAGCGTTTATTCAGTCGAGTCTTCAATTTTAAGCTTATAATTGGAAGGAGAAAATTTTGGATTTTCGTGAAACATCCATCTTTTCAAGTAATTTTAAGTTGAAAGGTATAATTAGGGAGAATTTAGTCATATTAACTCCAATATGTTAGCTAACTTGTCATGGTAAAGTATGTTTTCCATTTTGACAGAAATTATCTATTTAACGTTATATTTGGAGGAAATAAAGTATGAATTTATTAAAATACTTCAGTAAGTTGAGCATTCAGTAAATTTGAAAGCATATTCAGAGAGAGTTTAGTTATATCATCGCTGGTTTCGAAATATTTTGAAAATGGTATAATAGTGTTTGCATTTTGGTAATTAGAGGGAATACAATATGCAATTGTTTTTCCTTTGAATTGAGCTCCATTTAATCAAAGGAAGCGCATTTGGAGTTGAACCACCATATTTGAAATGTACATATTTGGAGTGAGTTTAGCTATAATGTCTCGAAATTTGAATCATTTTGAAACGGTGTGAGATGTTTGTATTCTTTCTTTAAGTGTTTATTCAGTCGAGTCTTCAATTTTAAGCTTATAATTGGAAGGAGAAAATTTTGGATTTTCGTGAAACATCCATCTTTTCAAGTAATTTTAAGTTGAAAGGTACAATTAGGGAGAATTTAGTCATATTAACTCCAATATGTTAGCTAACTTGTCATGGTAAAGTATGTTTTCCATTTTGACAGAAATTATCTATTTAACGTTATATTTGGAGGAAATAAAGTATGAATTTATTAAAATACTTTAGTAAGTTGAGCATTCAGTAAATTTGAAAGCATATTCAGAGAGAGTTTAGTTATATCATCGCTGGTTTCGAAATATTTTGAAAATGGTATAATAGTGTTTGCATTTTGGTAATTAGAGGGAATACAATATGTAATTGTTTTTCCTTTGAATTGAGCTTCATTTAATCAAAGGAAGCGCATCTGGAGTTGAACCACCATATTTGGAATGTGTTCATGTTGGAGTGTATCGAAATTCGAAAATGGTTTCATTTACCAATTGTGTGGTTTCCAAAAGTTAGGAAAATAGGTAGATTTGAAAGGCATTCGAAATTTGAATTATTTAAATTCGTATGTTTTTATGTGGTGGCAGATTTGAAATTCAATTTTTTAAACATTCTGAAAATTCTGCAAGTATAGGAACAATTGGACCTTTATGGTTTTTAAAGAAAGAAAATAGAATAAAAAGAAAAGAGGGATAAAGGAAAACAGAAAAAGAAGTAGAAAAAAAAAGGGCTGAGCCAGCCGGGCCGCCGCCCAGCCCACCTAGCGGCCCACCGTCCGCAGCAGCCCAGCCCGAGATATGACATGTGGGCCCCGTTGACGTCAGCGGCTGGCGTCACAGGCGCAGACGGCGGACGCGGCGGCGCGCTGCCGAGCTCGCGCTCGAGCAGCTGCGCGCGTGCGGCGTGCTGGGTCCGCGCGGATCAGCGGCAGGACGTCGAGGGGAGCAGGGTGGGCGGCGGGCTGGGCCATTTGGTCATCGGAGCCGGCCGCGGCGAGCAAAAAGGCGGCGGCGGACGCGAAGCACGGCGCGGACGATTCCGCCGCGCGCGCGGCGTCCCTGCTGCCGTTCGTCGGCGAGATAGGAGGGGAAGCGGCGGCGGAGAGGTCCGTGACCGTCGATCTGAGAGGGGAGCACCGGAGCGGCGGCGAGGCGCGTCGGCGCCGGCGAGGCGATTCCGGCGTCGCGCGGAGGAGAGAGAGGGAGGGCGTGTTATCGATGGGTTTTCAGAAAAGTCCTCCAATTTTTTCGTAATTGATTATAGGTCCTTCTACTCGTGGAGTTATGGACTGCGGGTTCTATTTGTTGGTTTGTTAAGGGTTTTTTTGCAAAACCGTCACGGTCGTCTCCTCTGGATCGCCGGATCGCCGGCGGACGGTTCAGATCGGGCGCGCCTGGTACTGAGGGCCGGCGTTTCGCGAAATCACGAACAGGTCCCTGTCGCGGAATTTTGTGAGAAGAACATGGAATTTCGCCCCCCCAGCGTGCTTCTCTGCAAAAAGACCGGGCGCGCCGGGTCGATGACATGGGGGACCCACAGGTACTGTAGAAAATGAACAGTAGCAACTGTAGCTAGGCACAGTAACCTGGGGGGCTCTCAGGCCGCCGTTTCCTTCATCTTTCATATAGTGGATAATGTGCAGTGTAAGTGAAATAAACATGTCATGCTAAAATCTATCTTTTACGACGGCAAGTCTGTTAGTGCTAACAATTGTCTGTCACGTCCTTCTGACTTCGCCCGCCCACGGGCGCGGCGTGCCGCCGCGCCAAGGCATGCTAGTAATCTAAAGATATAAACGGTGAGACCCATTGGAGACACCTCAGAGATTTGGCCTTTCTGGCCGCCCGATCCTCCCCGCAACGTGCCTCCGCTCCGTCCGATCGCTGCTGGCTCCTGGAGTCGGGATGAATAGGGATTTTCAAAGTCGCTAACCGTACCAACCTTATTGCACCCACTCTCGCTGACATCCTACGTGGATCGCCGCTGTAGCCCGAGGGCCCGCCAGTCAGCCTCACGCCGCGCGTTTAATCGGTGTGGCGGACGGCCCTGCGCGGTGCAGATTCGCTCTGCGGTGCTCCCATTGGCTGATTTTGTTTATTTACCGTAATGGGTTTTAGCGGTGCCCCTCTCGGATAGGTTTCTTTGTACGCGCTTCCTCCCCCTCTCTCTCGCTGACGATGGGCTCCATCCGGTCGGTTGCCCTGCGCGTGTGCGTCGCCGTTCTCTCCCGTGCGTGGGTGCTCGCTGCGTATTTTCTACAGTATGTCGGGGCACGCTGGGTATTTCACGTGTGTTGCACTGTTCGTCGTGTCAGGGAGAATTTGGGCCCGATTTCTCCGTCCGAGCTGGTATCCCTTCATTCATCGATGGGTACGTTGCACTGTGCTGGTTTCAGAAGGCCCGTTTTTGCGGCACGGTGGCGGCGTTGCAAGTGGTAGCCGTTTTGCATACAGTGCACTCGCCGTTATTTTTCTGGATCGGATGGGTACTACAACTGTCATTTTCCCCCTTTTATTCTTCGTCGCTGTTCTTGCTCCGCCGTGCTTGTCTCGAGCTCCGCCGTGTTTCCATGGATTCCGTTTGCTGTTCTTCCGGTCACGTTTGTTCCCATTGAGATCAGGGTGGGTTTTCTCAACATGTCTTGCTTTCTCTGTTTTTGGACCTTTTTTTCACGGTGTTGATCGTGTGCTCGATCCGTTTTTGTTTGTTGTTTCCTGGTTATGCGGTTTGTTTTTCTCTGTTCTATCGGTTTCTAAATATTTTTTTGTTTGTTTCTCTGTTTTTTTGCAGGTTCAATGGAATCTGTTTCATGTTCGTCCGGTCACGGTTGTTCCCCTTGAGATCAGGTTGGGTTTTCTTGCCGTGTTGATCTCTGTTTTCGGTCGTCTTTTGTTCATGTTGTTCATCGTGTGTTTGATTTTTGTTGTTCTATTGTTTGTTGCTAATGTGGTTTTTTTTCTTTGTTTCCTGGGTTTCTCATGTCTCTTTCCTATTTGTTCTGTTTTTTGGCAGATCTCCCGTTCACTGTTTTCGGTTGGGCTGGAGGATGTGCCGGCTCCCGGTGGTTGTTGATGCATGTAAAATGCATACATGAACTTTGCACTTTAATTGTTTATATTCCAATCATATTTGCATCATATAAGGGTTATATCAATGTTTTATCATGATTTTGGGAATACTTCATAGTTTTCCCATTTATTTGGAATTAACCCTGCACAGGCAGAAAACCCTAGTTTTGTATTTTAATGTTTCAGGGACCCAAACGTCAACGAAATCACCTGGAAATTTATGGGCGTCAATATTTGGAAGGAAGAAGGACTACGGAAAAAGGAAGCAAGCAAACGGAGACCCGAGGGCCAAACGGGCCTGGCCCACGTGGCCAGGTACTGTGGCCGTGTGGGACCCACCCGTTTGGGCCTCGTGGCTCCGTTGCCGTCGATCTTCGCTCCACCGCCTTCGTCTTGACCTAAAAACACCTATAAAAAATGTCCCCCGTCGTTCTCTGGAAGGAGCGCCGCAGAAACACATAAACACCAAAACGGAGATCAGGAGCTGCAGATTGGAGGGGGAAAACTCCGGCGGGGCGCTGCCGGCGTGGTCTCCACCTTCTCCATTGACTTCTCCACCGTCTCCATGATGAAGAGGGAGTAGTCCACCTCTGGACTATGGGTTTGTGGAAGTAACTTATGTATCTCTCCTCTCTTGAGATTCACTAATTAGTACCGTATGAGCTGCTGAACATGATTACGGTCACCGTTGTAATACCTTTGTGGTGGATCTTTATGAGTTAATATATGTTTGAGATTGCAATGTTTGTTTCAGTTATGAGTATAGATGCATATTATGTACCCCGTTCTTGTCTACTTGTTTTGATCAAGCATGTTTATGTGAGCGTGTGTGGGGGAACGTGTGCATTAGTTGGAGTAACGGGGGGTGGCTAGTGCAGTGAACGTGAGAGAAAGTTCTGCGATCCACTTTGGTATCTTTACCTTACTTTGTTACCTCACTAGGGATAAACTAAAATACCATGCTACCGGAGATGTGGGTGTGACCATTGCCACTACTCCATAACTAAAATACCTATTGCTATACTCTGAGTTATCTTAATTACTGAGGTGTTATGATTTAGTTCGCATCTTGGTGGAGTATAAGAGAGGTTAATAACCAAAAGATCTCTATGTTAGGACGTGATGCCCATATATCTAAGTAACTTGTTATCAAACCCTGTGTTGCAATCTCATATGTTAAACTTTGTGTGTTCCATTGTCTACCACTTTATAAAGAGAGAGTGCATTTGTGAAACCATGAACCCCAGTCCATTTTTAATCATAAGAAACACCTTTCCAACACCATATACCACTTTTATATTTTCAGCCATCATTAAATCCGAAAATATAAAAATACTTTTCATCTTGCATACATCATTTAAAAACCCAAAAATATCATTTATCATTGCATCCACCATCATTGCATATTTATTTCTTGTTTGCATTGCATAACTATCCTGATATCATTCTTACACCTTGTGCTTGACAACCACAGGTGAGGTTGAGGACCAAAACATCTAACCTTGTTTTGTAGGTAACCAAAAGAAGGATAACAAGATAAATCTACCACTGCAGATTCCCCGAGAGTTCGATATTAAACCCTCGAGTCACCCCGTGGGGAAAACTGTCTTCCACTATACTATACACTCTGCACTTGGAGTCTCAACCTAAATCCCGTTATTTGTGCAGGCATCAAGACTTGCTCTTCGGGATCATCAGTTGTTCACGTTTGATTCAACGTGTTGTTCATGTGTTGATTGTGGTATGTTTTATTCATTGGTTGGTTGCTTCGTGTCTTTCTATTTTTTTGCCTGTTTGTTTTCTTTTTCCACATGTTTATGTTTGTTATTTGTTTTGCAGATCGGCCTCTTGCTATTTTGTTTTATTTCCGTGCTTTTTCTTTTCGTGTTGTTCTTTCTATCGTGCGATATTTCGGTGTTTTGTTGATTTTGTTTTCGTGGGTCTTGCTCCCATGTTATTTTTCCATGTTTCATTTTAATTTTGCAGTCGTGGTCTTTATTGGTTCTTTCGGTTGGCTGGCTGGGCTCCATTCGCTATCTGCCGGTTTTTTTTTGGTAAGTTTTGGTGCTTCATAGTTCGCTTGGCTGATCGATCGATGTTTAGTTTGGTTAATTTGAAAATGCTTTGATTTTTACTCTGCTATCGTGATGCAGGCAGGTCGATTTCTTGGTATGGATTTGTGATCTTGGAGTTTGGGCTTTCTTGAGGTGGTTGCAATGGTTTTTTATAGTTTTGTGACATATTTAGCCTTTTTTCTTCGCAGGTCATTTCTTTTCTCGGGAATATTTTTGAGGCGGTGTTTTTTTGCTTCCTGTTTGGATTCGGGTTCCTGTAATTTTTGTGGTGAGTTATCCTGGTTGGTGGTCGCTTCCTTTGTGCTTTTTTTCCTGTTTATGCGGTGGATTTGTTAATTGATATTTCTCTTGGCAAATGTTTACTGTTTGTTTGTGTTTCGTTCTTTGCTATCTTTGCTATCCTTTTGCGTCTCACTACTCGGCGATCCTGCCGACTCGAGCGGATCTAGGGAGTCGGCAGGACTGACCTCTCCATCTCCTGCTCGGCAATCTTGCCCAGTCCTTTTTTTGTGTATGTTCCTTTGGGTACAGATTGGTTTGTTACTGTTTTTATTACCGTTTGGTAGTGTCGGATCCTGGAGTCGTTTTTTTACGGTTAGAATATTTTATCTTTAAACATGGTGGATATATGTTATTCCTATTTCGTGCTGTTGTCCTTTTTCTGGTTAAATATTGGTTGTCGGCTGTTGAGGAGGCGAGGGATCCGTCGTGTGGTCTGTTTGATGGCACGTGTGGAGTAAGTGAGAAGTTCGTGCAGAGATTAATGGGTGCGGTAGGTTGGTACATTGGAGTTATTGAGCTGCCCGTCTTAATGCACAACCTATCCAGCCGACTCCATGGTGCCGTCTTAGTGCACAAACCGACACCGCCGACTCCAGGGTGACGTCTTAATGCACAAAACGACGCTCTTGAGCCGACTCCCTCGCGTCGGCATGATTTCGCTGGTTGACTCAAGTGCTAGACTCGGCAGATTTGTTGATACATCTTAAATCTCATCGGTCATGTTTACTGTTTTAACCAGACGGATGTAGTACCGTTTCGTAGTGTCGGATCCTGGTTTCGTTTTTTTACGGTTATAATATTTTATCTTTAAACATGGTGGATATATGTTCTTCCTTTTTCGTGCTGTTGTCCTTTTTCTGGTTAAATATTGGTTGTCGGCTGTTGAGGAGGTGAGGGATCCGTCGTGTGGTTTGTTTGATGGCACGTGGGGAGTGAGAGTGAGAGGTTCGTGTAGAAATTAATGAGTGCGATAGGTTGGTACATTGGAGTTATTGAGCTGCCCGTCTTAATGCACAACCCGATCCAAAAACTTGGCTGACAGATGCACGAATGCTGACCATTGCTGTGGGTTACTGAATTGTTGTGGTTGTTGTGGTCAGCCAAAAAGTAGACTCGGCAGACTTGAAGTGTTCGAATGTGATAGATTATTGTTGTGGTTTCCGTCAAGGTGGAGTCGGAAACGTGCAGTCCTCAAAGCGGAGTCGGACGCGTGGAGTCGGAAATGTGCAGTCCTAAAAGTGGATTCGGACGCGTGGAGTCGGCAACGTGTAGTCGGACGCGTGGAGTCGGACGTGTGGAGTCGGACGCGTGGAGTTGGATGCTTTGTTTGTTCGTACTTGTATTACCGTATTAAATGTAGATTAATGTAGTTTTTCGATTGATTAACGTCCTCTGTTTATGATTATTTTGTGCGTGACAATGTATTGTATTCTATAACAGGAATGTTATTTTGGGACACTGTACAAGACAGAATAGGCTTTCAGCTGCGACCGACTTACGAGATGGCACAAGACGGGAAAAACAGATTTTAGATTCTCGTGGTCGAAGTTTTGTTTTCTTTCAAGTCCATAATTGCTCAGGGGATATGGGATAAGGTAATGTTGTTATCGCTTCTTGCAATGTAGTTTTCATTATCTTGATATGTTTTGTTTACATTATGCTTTTTTCTTATGTATAGAATATGTTGTCCATGGTCTGTTATCACTACAACCGATCGGACCTTTTGTGACAAAAATTCTATTGCGACATCGAATTTGTCACTGATTATCGACAATAGGTGACGGAATTTTCATCTTTGTCACGTATTAGTGTTAATGCATGACGTACAACTTTCGTGTCACTAAATTTGTCACGGATTACTCCTGGTGACAGATTTAAGGCGTCACTCTGGTCGTCACCGATTTTTTGGGACCGAAATGTCAGATAATTAAGTAAAAAGAGAAAAAATAGTGGTTCGATGTGTTTTGAACCAGGGACCTGCTGAAAAAAGTACAGATGGACTACCGCTGGGTTACAGTAAGGTTATTATTTGAAACTTAACATTAAGCTTTTTCAAAGTATCTATATCTGTAATATATACAATATACCAAACAGATATGTGTTGTTATTTTCCTTTTATCATCGATTTATACAACGCATGTTCACATTGTCAACGGAGCGTGGGTGCTAGTTAGGGCTGCCGCTTGAGGGGGGTTTCACGGCGGCATAGCCCTGGTGATCTCGGCGACGAGATCAAAACATTTGGCCCTACGGGAAGACGTGGAGAGGTTCACGGCAAGAGCAGCGGTGAGTTCCGGTTTGATATTAATGTCCTTGATTTTTGTATCAAATTGTAAGGTTTTCGATTAACAGTCGGATCATTGTTTGTAGGCAATGAATCGAGATTGGATTAATAATGCAACAAAATTCTCACCTGCATACCTCGAGGGTGCTAAGGAGTTTATGCAGTTTGCTCGTGATCATGGCAACGGGGATTCAATATTGTGCCCATGCACTTTATGTCTTAATTTGGTTCGGCTTCCTCAATCGGAAGTTCATGGTCACATAAACAAGAATGGTATGTCCACCACATATATAAGGTGGACTTGTCATGGGGAAGACAGGGCAGATGAGAATGACCACGGTGCTTATGAAAGTGACAACGATGATGGAGATGAGAATGACAACGGTACTAATGATGATGATATTTTTGATCTGTTACAAGATTTAAAGAAGACAGGGGAGAAAGGTCCTGCTGAACCTAATATCTATTCAAATCTCCTTGAACAAGCAAGGCGAGAGCTTCATAAGGGATGCACCACAATGACAAGGCTGTCATTCATTATCAAGATGCTTCATATCAAATCGTACAACCGGGTCACAAATAGATGTTTCAATCAATTCCTTGATTTCTTATCTTCGACATTCCCAGATGTGGATATTCCTAAGTCTTATAAGGAAGCAAAGAGTGCTCTTTCTGAAGTTTGACTTGGTTATCAGACCATTCATGTATGCAAGTATGATTGTGCTTTTTTCTGGGGAGAACATCAAGACAACACACTTTGTCCTGAGTGTGGGCTATCTAGATGGAGAGACAACAAAGGAAATAAAAAGATTCCTCACAAGGTGCTACGATATTTTCCCATTATCCCAAGGTTGCAAAGATTTTTCGAGTCCAGGAAAACTTTTAAATTCACAAAGTGGCACAAGGAACAGAGGGTTCCTGAGAAGAATGTTCTGAGGCACCCAGCTGATGGTGAAGCATGTGTCGGGGAATAATTATCCCGCGACTTATTCAAGCAAAGCGCGACTTATTCACAGTCGCACCACTATTGGGATTGCGCAAATATGGGCCGACTTAAGATCATGAGGAAGGATCCAGAAGCTCGAAGATAACTTGACTTGGAAGACAAGACATATGATTAGTCTCCAAGTAGGACTCTGGCTCATACTTTCCTTGGGAGAGAAGTTTCCTTGTAACCTTGCGAGCCACCGTCTTTATAAGGTGGACTCCAAGGACCTAGAACCCAAGCTCCAAACCCTAGCTCTCATACATCCCGAGAGAGGCGACTCAACACATCGATCGCCAACCCCTTGTAACACCATATTCATATCAATACCAATCTAGGATAGGCAGGACGTAGGTCTTTACCTCACATTGAGGGGCTGAACCTGGGTAAAAAACATTGTCTTCTCGTGCCCTGCGATCTTTAGCTCGGAGACGCTCGATCGCTTAATCCCCAACTCTACGAAGTCATCTCCATGACATCTGCGTGACAATCCCACGACAGTTGGCGCCCACCGTGGGGCCTGCGGTCAAGAGCGTCACGTTCCGCGCTGGATCTGTGCCAGGAACGGAGGATCTCGTCGTCGATTCATGCTCGGCGACTTCGACGTCACGCCGGTCTAAACGATTCGGCGGTATCAACATCTACATCAAGATCTACCTCAATCTCGAGTAGAAAGCATGGAGAAATTCGACCGCGTGATTTGGGGCTCAACTTCGACAACACCCCTCACGCGCGGGTTACAGGACAGCAGCTACGCCCGTATGGCGGACATCACCGGCGGCGGCTCGAAACTCATCTCGACGATCCCTTCGGTGGAAAGATGCGAAATCGAGTTTCCTATCAGCTGTCCAAAGCGCATCAGATTCCAACGGTTAGATCTCCGTGGGCGACTCAAACACTGAATCCCTATCGAAAGCTGACGGAACTCCGTGCGACTTTGGGAAAATAATTATCGAGGTCGACTCGGACATCAATTCGAAGATCCCTCCGGTGGAAACCTGCGGACTACAACCCTGAAGCCCTCCAAGAAATTTGAGACAATTCCAATGGTTAGATCTCCATCGGCGGCTCACGCACTGCAGCGAGCTTTATATCTAGGCGAGTTCGCGAATCCATCACTGGCGACTCATCACGACTTCGAGCCGCGTACGGCTTCCCCATCGTCAAGAAGCTGTCCGAAAAGAAAGGATAATAAGGAGTACTTCGAGTTGGGTTTGGATTTGCCACGCTATGTGTCCGACCTGATCGTGCGACTCAAAACGAGCTGGGACACTTGCCGACTCAAAACAGCATAAAGCCAGGAAAAACCAGAAGCAAATCTCGTCTTGATAGAAGGAAAGACAACTCGTATCAGACCAGGAATCGGAGCAGTGGCTACCACGTGACCATATTCTCTACTGGACCAAAAAGCTTTGCACTAGAGCCGATCGATGCATGCAAGGAAAGGTACACGGATCCAGGACAGTAGTCAAAGAAGAAAGAACAAAAATTGCTGCTTTCGTGCCTCGTTACCTAACCATGCATGCAGTCAAAGAAAAGGGAAAGTAGCAGTCAGCTCAAAGGGAAAGTAATCTAAATCATCGTCAGCTCTTGAGTCGCCGGCGAGCTCCGCGACTCGCTGCAATCGGTGGATACCTCTGCGACTTTTTCCTTCGTTCGCCCGTAGGCTGAGCCGGCAGGATCAGTGTCGTGTCTTCAGGAAGTGAAGAAAAAATTCAGCAACGGCGCACAGCACGTGGCCGTCAGCGACTTAGGAAATTCTCCAATAATGCATCCAATCAAGAAAAAGATGTGGCGAAACAAATCCATCCAAGCAGATTAACCTGGAGATTGATCAGATTGCTAGCAGCTAGCACTACGGTGAGTCGCACAACAATCAAGAAAAACTATCAAAGAGGGAAAGAAGTGATTGAAGCTGCTAGCTTACTGCTATGCTGTAAGGACATCCCATACATACAAAGATTTCAAGTGCAAGGACGTATGATCCATCAGGCTGCTAGCATGCATCGATCACATGCATGGATTCCGCGGCCAGCGTGCTAATTAATGCATAAATTTGCCGGCAATCAGCACATGTACGTGCAACCGAGAAAAAAGGGGGCCCATCAGATTTGATACCTTATACGTGCATGTGTACCGGTGGAGTATGTACAAACTGAAGTCGGTAGCCGGCCACCAGATATACCTCCGGCTTAGCAACGCCGCGCGTAACCATCATCGACACCGTCAGAATGACTTCGTGAAACATTGTGATCATCACCGTGGACTCGCTGCAGTTCGTTTCAGTCCCCATTGCGGAGAGACTTCGTCTTCAACGAATCAACATCGATTGTTCGTGGATCATCCGTGTCATCGACGGCGGAGAATAAAAACAAGATAAGTTGCTATTATACTCAACTTTCGCAGCCTTTTACTTTTATCAGTAAAATTAAATTTCATCTTCGAGTTTATCTGGGGGGCTGCATTTCTAGGTTATTATGCCTTTTATTAAATGTCTTTGCGATTCATATTATATCATGTCGAAGACTTTAAATTCATATTAGCTTTTGTAGATTTAATTACATCTACTTCTCAATACATTGGTCAAATTAGAGTTCTTTATAACTCGCATTGCAAAGTCTAGCTATTTATAGCTTGCATTGAATATCAAGACCACCACTACATGTTCAAGCATTGATATTTGGCGATTCATTTGTCATTCTATGACTTATCATTATATCAATTTATGACTGATCGTTATATGATTTCATGATTTATCATCATATCATTTTATTAATCATCGTCGACTTATTGTCATATCAATTTATGAGTCGCATAGCGATTTACCCCATATCATTTTATGAGTCGCAAACAGCTCATCATTACATCAGTTTATGAGTCATTAACGAATCATTATCTTATCGATATTTGAGTTAAACAGGTGACTTGTTGTATCACATTTACAGCTAATCAGAGCTGGTTATCATCAAAGCTAATTAGAGCTCGTCACGGCAGTTGCAGCCGATCAAAGCAATAATCCTGGTTATTCTCGCCTTAAGTCAGAAGTATCTTTGCACTATGCGGCCAAAGTACTGGGGTGCGGTGTCAATCGAAGTGCGATCGCCTATCATGGCTGCCAAGCGACCCTGAACACGCATTTTTTACCTGGAAATACTGAGCCGCGCGAAGACCTACTTAACGGTAATAGAGATAATTCAGAAGGACTAAAGTACCCGCGTGTGGCGTCAATCGAGTCTGAATGCCTATCATGGCTGCCTATCATGGCCGTTCTCGACCCTGAACACACATTAGATTTGGGAAATACTGAGTCAAGTACATGCTATCATGCATCGTACAATATGCTATCATGCATCTTACCAGTTGCTATCACGCAACAATTTGCTATTATGCAACCATTTGCTATCATGCAAAATACAATTTGCTATCACGCAAAATATCATTTGCATCATGCAACATATCATTTGCATCATGCAACATATCATTTGCTATCATGCAGATTATACTATGCTATCATGCAGGGTACCATATGCTATTATGCGGAGTACTAACTTTTTATCATAATTATTACCAGCCGCCAAGGCTAACATATTATCATCAAGTTATTGTTATTACTTCCTTGGGGGCTTCGCCCTTTGAATTTCAGGAACCTATAACTCGGCCATATGAGTTTGAACTGGCATGACCAGATTTTTTAATGATTGGGATAATCATTCCCTAATATCGGCTGTTGAAGCCACCATTATCTTTTATCTACAGCCACATCAAGTGGAATTTATATCATTATTATCTTGCGGCAACAATATTTGTCAATCTGTTGCAGGATCAAATTGCAATGATATGCCATCAAGCAGGATAATGAAATCATGCCTGCTTAATGCCTGGGGGCTAGGACAATTAAATTTTTGTCTAACTTGAGATATTTTTGAGTCCCGAGCAGCATGATCAAGCATGCAACCCGGCCCTCTGGGGCTACACATCCACCATATCTAGCGGTCTTTATTATACTCATATACCATGATTATATGCAGATTTCATTTTTTGCAGCACATGAGAATATATATATCCATTCGCGAGTCAAATAAGCGACTCGGAAATCTTTAAATACAGGTTGTGGCTATATGCCCTTGAGCCGCCATGTTTCAACATGCGTTCAGATGACTCGTCATGATAACATGACATATTATTATTCTAATGATTGACCAGCTTATTTATGCTTATGGTCTTTTATGCTTCGATGTCTATGACTCAGCACCTTATACACATTTGGTTGATATATCTTGTTACTCATAAGTTATTATTCTTATGATTTCAGCTCAGTCTTACACTCAACAGGAAAAGGTGGTTTTCACCAAGTGCTTCGCGGAAAACTTACCGCGATTCTGCAACTTCAATGCGACGAAGACAGAAGTGCTCAATTGGCATCATACTGGCTAAATAAGCCGCAAAGATAGCGACTCATCGCTTCTACATCAGCGGCTCAATAAGCCGCTACGCTCGCGACTCATCATCAGCGAGTCGCCAAGTGCAACATCGACAAGTCGGCAAGAAATACATACGCGAGCCTGCAAGATCATCATCAAGACAGAATCTTCCGCCTGATTCTACGAATCACCCGGAAGCTTGGGGGCTAATGTCGGGGGAATAATTATCCCGCGACTTATTCAAGCAAAGCGCGACTTATTCACAGTCGCACCACTATTGGGATTGCACAAATATGGGCCGACTTAAGATCATGAGGAAGGATCCAGAAGCTCGAAGATAACTTGACTTGGAAGACAAGACATATGATTAGTCTCCAAGTAGGACTCCGGCTCATACTTTCCTTGGGAGAGAAGTTTCCTTGTAACCTTGCGAGCCACCGTCTTTATAAGGTGGACTCCAAGGACCTAGAACCCGAAGCTCCAAACCCTAGCTCTCATACATCCCGAGAGAGGCGACTCAACACATCGATCGCCAACCCCTTGTAACACCATATTCATATCAATACCAATCTAGGATAGGCAGGACGTAGGTCTTTACCTCACATTGAGGGGCCGAACCTGGGTAAAAAACATTGTCTTCTCGTGCCCTGCGATCTTTAGCTCGGAGACGCTCGATCGCTTAATCCCCAACTCTACGAAGTCATCTCCATGACATCTGCGTGACAATCCACGACAGCGTGGAAGCACTTTGACAAAGAGTTTGGCTGGTTTGCAGATGAGCCACGCAACATCAGGCTTGGAATGGCCACAGATGGATTCAATCCTTTTGGAAATATGACCAATGCATATAGTATGTGGCCTGTGTTTGTCATTCCGTACAACTTTCCACCTTGGATGTGCATGGATCAAAATAATTTCATGATGTCGCTTCTTATCCCAGGAAAAAATTCACCAGGGAAAGATTTTCATGTATTTATGCAGCCACTGATAAAAGATATGATGAAGCTGTGGAGTGGTGTTACGACGGTTGATGTCTGCGCAGCTGATCCGTTTGAACTGCATGCTGCTTTTCTTCGGTCTATACATAATTATCCTGGGTATGCCACTATGTCTGGCCGTAGCACAAGAGGCTATTACGCATGTGTGCACTGCGATGTGAATCCTTGCTACGAGTCTTTGAAAAACAAATTGGATATGGATCACCCTTATAGGAGAAGCAGACTTTTCAATGGAAAAGTTGAGAATAGACATGCACCAAGGAAGTACACACAAGCATAATTGGAGGGGAAGTTAGCAAGAGTTGAGGATTACACACCAGGAAAAAATCCATCTAATAAGAGAAAGCGGGTCCCAGAGAAAGGTGAACCAACCTGGCACCTCAAGGCTAGCCTACATGCTCCACCATATTGGCCTAAACTGAAGATAGCACACAACCTAGATGTGATGCACATTGAGAAGAACATAGGTGAGAATATCCTAGGTACACTACTTGAGATAGAAGGGAAAAATAACGACACTTTTAGCTCTAGACTTGATTTGCAGAAATTTAACAGTAGGAAGGATTATTGGATGCAAGATAATAAGGTTACACTTACGAAGCCCCCTGCACCTTGGACGCTTAGGAAGGAAAACAAGATCAGGTTGTGCAGGTATTTGTACAACTGTAGATTCCCAGATCGGCTATAACGCTATGGCGGCTGCCTTATGTTCGGTAAGGGGCGGCTAAAACGGATCTAACAGAGATGACCTAATTCTGGTGAAAACAAGTTTTTTCTCCTCGCACCGGATATTACGGATCTGATTGAGATCGCCCATGGCTCATTCAATTTCTCAAACTCTGTAACATAAATAATAAGCAAACATAGCTATAAAGCACAAAGGTTCATAATTCAAATAGCCCTAAGTTCATAATTCGATGAAAATAACCCTAAGTACATAATTCGAGGAAAATAAAAAGGCTGCGACATGATTGTTCAAACATATAGATAGAAAGGCACATCAGATTGACATGGAAAACCTATGCATCCGATGGCCCTGCAGGAACACACTACTAGCCTCGCTTGGCCATCTTAGCCTCGAGGAGCTCCCTCTCTAGCAGCTGGGCTTTCTTGGCCTTCTCGAGCTTCTTCTCCAGGCGCTACTTCTCCAGCATCATAGCTTCGTTGCGCAGGACAAGAGCATCTTTGCGCAAGAGCTGGACTTCCATCTCGAGCTCTATAACCTTCCTATGGAGTTCGAGGTTGTTGGCCACATGCTCCTTTAGTTTGTCGGACATCTTGGTCACGATGTCCAAGGCCTTCTTGACCTGCTCTCTAGCTTCCACCGTCTCGCCATGTACTGATTAGACTTCTTCAAGGCCGCAACCAGTTGATCTCTTAACTCGTCAACAGTCGCCCTGAGGCCGGCGATCACCGTCACCTCCGACGGCGTCAGCTCCTCATTCGCTGCATTGTCCCTGCGCAAATAATCCGAAGATGATGTTAATAACCTATGTGAACGGATGTAAACATCAGATGCAACCAAGGAAATAACTTCCCGGTCTATTCACAAATTAAACCACATCTACCTCATGCTAGCAGAGCGCTTGTGCGGTGAAGCCATGGATGGAGAAGCAGCGACGAGTACAAGTATTTGGCTGATTGGCGGCGGTGACAAGGCTCGAGGATGAAGTACACAGGGGAGGAGGTCTGCCCCTCTATTTATGCTACCCTTGGAACTGATGACGCGGGTGCGGAAGTAATGGCAAACCCTACGTCTCCCACGTACTCGTTTCCCCACGCCGCCACAACTGCACGTTTCCTCTTCCTTGAAAAAAACAATTGCACGTTTCCCACTTATTCGCTTCCCCACTCGTTATCGTCATAATAAGTAATTAAAATTGCACGAAAAGATAACAGGAAAATAAATACGTGCATACAAATCGACCCATCGTGCACATTAAAATCCACAAGTACAAATACATATAATAAATCATTCTCTCACTGAAACCTAAATAGCAGCATTACAACTGAAACTTGAAAAATCCAGTGTGACAGATTTATTTTAGCTTATTACTTCATTGCTTGAAGAACTACTCCACATCCAGATGACGAATGTAGGATGCAAAAAGGAAAATCCCTTCATTTCCATGGTAGAGCATGAAGAGAATTGTGTCTCCAATTTTTA
This sequence comes from Poa pratensis, assembly GCA_947311845.1. Classification (NCBI taxonomy): domain Eukaryota; kingdom Viridiplantae; phylum Streptophyta; class Magnoliopsida; order Poales; family Poaceae; genus Poa; species Poa pratensis. The sequence goes on along the minus strand of CAMZMU010000034.1, from coordinate 80,294,425 downwards.
AAGTGTCCTCCTTTTCCATAAACTCCTTCCACCCATTAACAAGAATGCGACCATCTTCAGAAGAAATGTCGTAGGTCGTACGGACTTTACTGTATGGATGACACATGATGGTAATATTACCAAAGTCGCGCATGCAATCATAGACCAAAGTCGCGCATGCAATCATAGACAAAAGTGTTAGTTTTGCACATCGATATGTAGCGCTTACCAGTTCTTTTTTCACACAGTTTATCCAGGTCAACGTGTGTAGCAGAGCCGTGCATTCACCATCATCATAGTCGCCAGCATCATGGGTATCTACGTAATCCTCCAGATTCTTAACATGTTCAATCACTAACTCCATCATCCTCCAGTTAATAATGGTTCCCAAAGTTTTAACAAAGGAGTCAATTATCTCACGTTTCTCCATTGGCAGTTTGTAGTATGCTGGTACATGTATAAATAATTACATTACAATTTGTACCTATTTGAAGTAAACTATAATTGAAATATTTGCATAAGCAGTAACGTACATGGATGGTACATCGGCTCATGGGTTGTGGTGACGGGGATTGAATCACCTTGCTCGTCCAGATCAGATAAGACAAGCTCAACTTCAAATCCGAGTTTGTAACCCTAACTTTGTACTTGAATCCCTCTTCAGTAGTAAGTTTAACCCTGAAATCTATGTTCTGGCTAGTGGCTACGCGAAACTTCTTAAGAAAATGAGATCTTATGTAGCAGGGGACATACTATAAAAAGTAATCGAAATGAAACCCATGAGTACACTAACATAAATACGTAAGATCAACAAATGGATTGGGTCACTACAACAAATATAACGACGGATTAGTAGATTACCGTCTTTTCAACACAACCGATGTCTAGGGTAACAACAAAAAAACATTTCTTCATATTCTTGCCAACGCACAAGCCCTTACTGTCAGAGCAAGAACCACACTACAAAATCATAAGAAAAATATCACTACCCAAGATACGGCGTCTCATAATACTGAAATGAGATTGGTGTAGAGATATAAAGTAAATAGTTTGTTACCCAGTTGCCCGAATCCATCGATGAACTCGTCGCACCAGCGATCTGGGATGATCTGTTAAAAGAAGTACCGGGGTCAGTGAGAAGCCATAGGCGAGAGGAGGACAAGGATAGGTGAAGGAAGACGGCGGGTACAAGATGCAAGGACGACGATGCTGGATCCGAGAGCGGCGGCGTCGTCTATGTGATTTTTTGGTTGTTGGACACTGAGGAAATCTTGAAGGGAGGAGAGGTCAGGGTTTTAGTAATGGGTGAGCGCGGACCCAGTTTGCGGACCCAGTAATGGGTGAGCGCGGACCAAATAAGATCGAAACTTTCCAAATCTTGAATGCTTTGATCGCGGACTGAAGATTTGCATCATTATCATCACAATTATATGTGTGTCCATCATTTTCTTGGAAGAAAATGGCGAGAAAATGAATTTAATGCATATGTCCTGTTTTATATGAAATTGAAACGAGAAAATTCAAAGTAACTCAGGATTATACAAAACATATGTCATGTTTTGTGTTCGGACTGTGTTGGTGCTACTTTATATCATATTTTTGGTACTTGCTTTACAAAAAAACTCAAATTTGGCACTTCAAAATTCAAAAATAGAAATTGAAAAACCAAATCACAAAATCAGTCTAGCACTATTGTTTCCCATGCTAAGATACACCAATTTACCAAATATCAGCACAATATCATGAATTTTGCAATGGACATGGTCTTCTTCCTAGTCATTTGGCTTCAAACTCCTTGCATCTTCATACTTGATTGTGTTCTTCATGTAGTCTTCTATTATGAACTTACGTATTGTAAGTTCAAATTCTTTTCCTATGAACTAGAGCACATAAGAGTACTGGCTGACAAAGATTTGCAATTTTTCAAAATTTCCACATTTAGTTTGAATTTTTTCAAAAAAGGGTCAAATTGGTAGGCATGGATATGCATGCCAGTGTGTGGAATCACACACAACTATGGATGGATCTATGATAGAATCACTACTTCTGAACCCCAAAATGATTTTTATTTTTAATAAAGGGCAAACTATCATGTACTTGTAGTTCAAATTTGAATTACTTTTCAGAAATTGTCATAAGTTCATTTAAATGCAAGAAAGTAGAAATTCAAACGAGAAAATTCAAAGTAACTCAGGATTATACAAAACATATGTGTCATGTTTTGTGTTCAGACTGTGTTGGTGCTACTTTGCATCATATTTTTGGTACTTGCTTTACCAAAAAACTCAAATTTGGCACTTCAAAATTCAAAAATAGAAATTGAAAAACCAAATCACAAAATCAGTCCGGCACTATTGTTTCCCGTGCTAAGATACACCAATTTACCAAATATCAGCACAATATCATGAATTTTGCAATGGACATGGTCTTCTTCCTAGTCATTTGGCTTCAATCTCCTTGCATCTTCATACTTTATTCTGTTCTTCATGTAGTCTTCTGTTATGAGCTTACGTATTGTAAGTTCAAATTTTTTTCCTACGAACTAGAGAACATAAGAGTACTGGCTGACAAAGATTTGCAATTTTTCAAAATTTCCGCATTTAGTTTGAATTTTTTCAAAAAGGGTCAAACTGGTAGGCATGGATATGCATGCCAGTGTGTGGAATCACACACAACTATGGATGGATCTGTGATAGAATCACTACTTCTGAACCCCAAAATGATTTTTATTTTAAAAAAGGGCAAACTATCACGTACTTGTAGTTCAAATTTGAATTATTTTTCAAAAATTGTCATAAGTTCATTTAAATGCTAGAAAGTAGAAATTCAAACGAGAAAATTCAAAGTAACTCAGGATTATACAAAACATATGTCCCGTTTTGTGTTCAGACTGTGTTGGTGCTACTTTGCATCATATTTTTGGTACTTGCTTTACAAAAAAAATCAAATTTGGCACTTCAAAATTCAAAAATAGAAATTGAAAAACCAAATCACAAAATCAGTCCGGCTGTTGGGGGAAAGATAACCCGGTAGGCCCAAGGACAGTGAAGCTACAACCCGCCTGGAGGAAAGACAGGCGAGGCCCACCAGATCATCTTGGGCCGGGTTACATTGATGGACCGAGGAGTTTGTCGGTAACCCGGTGTAAACAAGGAAGGTTCTAGAAGACCGGAGGCAGTATGCGAGACTTGGAGGCCAAGATAGTTGAGCTAGACTTTGGTTAGGACTCCGAGTTCGGGCGTGACCCGGCCTTACCTTGTAATCGACCAGGAGACCCAGGTGTCTATATAAACCGGCTCCTGGGACATAGAACAGGATGAAGTTTAGAGAGAGAGAGACTAGACATACAAGCTTATAGCGAGAGAACCCTTGTAACCTAGACTCGGAACCCCAGTGTTGTTATCCGCCGGGTGATCGAGATCGATATGAGAATAGAGAAACATCAGGCCGGTTCTTCTCTGGCTATCAGGTGGATCACATCGATCGCAGGAAAATGAGGCAGCAGATGCTTTGTCGAGACTCGGCTCACGCAGAGAGCCGGTTCCACCAAATGTTTTCTTGGATGAGTTATGGAACCCATCTGTCAAAATAGAAGCAGAAGAGGATCTGGGATGCCCGGATCAAGTTTTTGATTTAGTTGCTCATGTGCATGAAAGACCAGAGTGGACCGAGCCATACATTGCTTATCTCCTGCGCGGCGAGTTACCAGTGCAAGAGGTCATAGCCTGGCAAATTGTGCGCCGGGCCAAGTCATACGTGGTTATTGGCACAGAATTGTTTAAGCAAAGTCCTTCAGGGGTGTTTCAACGTTGCGTTTCCCTGAGGAGGGACAGAAGATTCTCAGAGAAATACATGAGGGAGACTGTGGTCATCATGCTTCGACCCGGTCTTTGGTAGCAAAAGCTTTCAGACACGGATTTTTCTGGTTAACCGCCCTGGCGGACGCGGAATATTTGGTCCAGAGATGTGATGGATGTCAAAGATATGCCAGGCAAGCTCATGTGCTGGCTCAGGAGTTGAGAACCATACCAATCACATGGCCTTTTGCAGTATGGGGTCTTCATATTGTGGGCCCTTTTCAAATGTCTCCATGTAGGAAAACACACCTCTTAGTCGCCATAGATAAGTTCACTAAGTAGGTTGAGGTTATGCCAGTCACAAATTGCGAGGCAATCACAGTTGTAAAATTCTTGGAGCGAATCATATAACGTTTTGGCTACCCACATAGTATCATCACAGATAATGGGACAAACATGTCCCTTGGCGAGACAGAGATATTTTGCGCTGAGAAGGGCATACGCTTGGATGTTGCTTCCGTTTCTCATCCACAAGCCTGGCAAATTGTGCGCTGGGCCAAGTCATACGTGGTTATTGGCACAGAATTGTTTAAGCGAAGTCCTTCAGGGGTGTTTCAACGTTGCGTTTCCCCTGAGGAGGGACAGAAGATTCTTAGAGAAATACACGAGGGAGACTGTGGTCATCATGCTTCGACCCGGTCTTTGGTAGCAAAAGCTTTCAGACACGGATTTTTCTGGTTAACCGCCCTGGCGGACGCGGAATATTTGGTCCAGAGATGTGATGGATGTCAAAGATATGCCAGGCAAGCTCATGTGCCGGCTCAGGAGTTGAGAACCATACCAATCACATGGCCTTTTGCAGTATGGGGTCTTGATATGGTGGGTCCTTTTCAAATGTCTCCATGTAAGAAAACACACCTCTTAGTCGCCATAGATAAGTTCACTAAGTAGGTTGAGGTTATGCCAGTCACAAATTGCGAGGCAATCACAGTTGTAAAATTCTTGGAGCGAATCATATACCGTTTTGGCTACCCACATAGTATCATCACAGATAATGGGACAAACATGTCCCTTGGCGAGACAGAGATATTTTGTGCTGAGAAGGGCATACGCTTGGATGTTGCTTTCGTTTCTCATCCACAAGCCAATGGTCAGGTAGAGAGAGCAAACCAATAATTGCTCTGTGGTTTGAAGCCAAGACTCCGGGTTCCATGTAAGAGAGCAGCAGGAGCTTGGGTAGAAGAACTGCCATCAGTTGTGTGGGGAATCAATACCACACCAAATAGATCAACCAAGCAAACACCGTTTTTCCTGGTCTATGGAGCAGAAGCTATTTTACCAAGTGATATCATACATGACTCGCCGCGTGCGGCGGCTTATGTCGAAGTTGAGAACGAGCAAACCCGGCAAGATGCAGTTGATCTGTTAGAAGAAGAAAGGGAACGACTCCTGGAGAGGTCTGCAATTTATCAGCAAGATTTGCGGCGCTATCACGCACGCCGGGTCAGAACGAGAACTTTTCAAGAGGGTGACCTAGTTTGGCGATTGACGCAATTACAAGCTCGGATGCACAAGCTGTCACCTCCATGGGAAGGACCTTTCATCATAAGCCGGAAATTGCACAACGGGTCATATTACTTGGTTGATGCTAGAGAGAAAAGTGACTGGCTGAACGATACTGATCATAGCACCAAAGCATTGGAGGAAAGGACCAGGCCGTGGAACATAGCACAACTTCGTCCTTACTACACTAAGTATTAGAATTGAGCTCACAAAATGTAACACACGATGTAAAAAGACAGCAGGTTTCAGACGCACTCTTTTCCTTACCAGGGTACCTAAGGGGACTGGAAGGTTTTTAATGACGCGGCTTGCTGATCTAATATATGAATAAAGATATATGTGCCCAAAGAATCACCACTTTTATGCATTTACTTTACTGTTTTTTATTCAAGATTCATCATATTCATAACAATGAGCCGGAAACTCCTGAAATAGGAGACCTGCCATTGTATTATTCATAACGATGAGCCAGAAACTCCTGAAAGAGGAGACCCGCCATTGTATTATCTTATTGAGAACAATGAGCCGGAAGCTCTAAAGAAAAGAGACCCGCCATTGCATATTTTGGTCTTAGGGGCTGCTTGCTTCATGAAAGCACAACTTCAAACCTAATGACCTGGCCATAATGCCACTTTGGTCATGGGGGCTGATTATCTTTAAGGTACAGCTGCAATCCCATAACCCGGCTAAATTTTAAGCCATTATGTTCTTGTCTATCTTACTTAAGCTTGATGTGACTCGCGATTATATGGCCTGTTTGTTCTCCTGTAATCTCAATCAGTCATGATGCCCATGGGGACTTAACTGACACTGTTTTTACAGAGTGAGATGCAACAGTGAGAATCCATGCGAAAGCCGGCTTACAGTTAAAGATAAACAAAAGGGTCATCTAAACCATTGAATTTTGCAGAGCTAACACATAAGAATTTCTGTTACATCTCATGCAAATTCAGAAGGTGTACAGGCACACCATCAAAAGAATATGGTATCAGGCATAAAGTTATTACAGCAAACGCCACAAAGGGCCAAATAGGACATTGTTTTTTTTTCAGAAATCAATCTGCAGGAGCAAAGCTCATTGTTCAGTGGTAGTAGCAGGAGCCCTTGCCGGGTCATCAGTTGTTGGTTCTGTGGAAGGAGTAGCAGCCGGCTCTGGCTTGGGAACAGAACTCGTGGTCTCTTCTGCTTGGCTCGCCGGGTTTTCTTTGGAAGCCTCTGCCGGGTCAGCCACCACTTGAGTAGATTCCTGAGTCTTGGGGGCTTCCTTTGACTTGGCCTTGCTCTAACCTTCCCCGGTGCTTGCAATACTTGGCTTGGACTTCCAGCAAATTGCGTTAAGCTTATACCCACCAATATTATCATCTATGCTTGGACGGCTGGGAGGGGGCATAGCTGGTGTCCCTGACCCGGTAACAGCAGAAGCAGCCACTTGTTCAGATGCCTTTGGAGGTACCACAATTGCTGGTTCCAGCTCTGGGGATGCGACCTGCCGGGCCTTCTTATCAAAGCCGGGTTGAAAAATGTCCAGCCTGAGGCCTTCAACAATTGTTGTGGCAGGATACCGGATCATCTTGTAAATCTAGGCAAAGGACTTGTCATCGAACCGTGAGCTGTCCAAGTTGAATTCTGGGAATCCTTTGGCAAGTTTGGCCGGGTCAATATCAGGGTAGTGAGATTTGGCCAAGGCAAGAGTGCGCATGGCACCCTTGCGACAGCAGGAAATCTTCCAGCGAGAAAACCATTCAGGAATGGTGGAGAGATGGCTCAGAAAATTTCTCAATGATTTGGGCGGCTCATCTGTTCCACGGGCTGCAGCAATTGCTCGCCCGGCTCCATAATACAGCTGCTGTACCAAGGCCATCACACTCCATATCTGTGGTTCAGTGTTTTCCATGTTCAGATGGTTTCGGGTTCCTGCAAAAATATTTAACAAAGTATTCATGAGTATGATAAAAAAAGTATACAGATTCAGGCAATAGCAAGGATAAAAGATTCATACCCCAGATTGCCTTGATAAGATCACCTAGTAGGTCAGTGAAAGATTTGAGGGCTTTCTCTGCCTCAGCTAATTTTTTCTCGGCTGACTCCAGCCGGGTCTTCCAAGTTTCTTCAAGCTTCTCCACTTCCTTCTTCAGAGATAAATTTTCTTCTGTTGAGTGGGATAGGGAGGCTTCCAGTTCCTTGAGCCTTTTCTCCATTTCTCACTGGCAAGTTGCTCAGTGAGCCGGCTAATCTCTTCAGCAGCATGGAGACGTTTTGCTGTTCCAGATAGGAATAATAAAATTATTAGCACCTCAAGTTACTTATATAGATGCAATTTAGAACTTGGGGGCTGCAAATAGTAAAGAGGTAATATTGGAAGAGAATTTTAGTCCCGAGTTGCTGCAGGCATACAACCCGGCACTTAGGGGCTACTCAGTGGAAATTTTACAGTCTACAAATACAAAGTGAACATTTAGTCCCAGGTTGCAGCAGGCTTGCAACCCGGCACTTGAGGGCTACAGTTTGAAGTTTAAAACAGTTACAGTTTGAAGTTATATACAAGGTGTTGTTAAGTATTTTTTGTGGTTTTGTTATTTTAGAATAAGCACCAAGCTCATCAACAAGTGATAAACTTGGAGCTTGGGGGCTACTGCATAAGTATATTCAAAAGAAGCAAGGGAAATTACCTCATGGTGTTTTTGGATGGTGGAGATGAAGCTGTGTTCAACACCCCAGTGTTGTGAAACCCGGGAAAAGTATTCAGAAAGCAGAGCAGGAAGTTCCAGGCTATCCAAAGCTGGTATCCCAGAAAAAATAACCGGGTCTTTGCCACGGCTTCCAGCTTCAGTCTTCACTTCTGGCTCCATAACCTTGGCGATAGTAGTGGAGGGTCCATCTTGGATGACCTTCGTGATCCCAACACTTGCACTTCCTCAGTATCTTTGGTGACAATGTTGGGGGAGTTGGTAGCAGATTTGGCCGGCGATGCCGGGTTGTTGGTTCCGATAGCAGGGCTTGGAGGAGTTGGGGCTGGAGGCTCCACTTCCATTGTTGCTGGCTCAGATTTAGTTGGACCTTGAGCCGTAGCCTCTTGCACAACAGGCTCGCTCAAGGCCGGGTCAGAAGAGGAGGCGGCTCCAATACCGTCGCCCTGGCACTGTATAATGCAAATTTATGAGAAAAAGTGATTCAAGAAAAAAGTAGTAAGAAGTATTCGCACAGGAAAAGGAAAAAGCATACCCAATGTTGATCTGGATGTCATCAGGTAGGTGTGCCACGCTCTCATCTGAAGAAGCTGACAAAGATTGGGACTTAGAGACCCGGATTTTGCTAGCAAAACTAGACGAGGATTTGGAGGCACCAATCATGGAGACAGCTTTACGAAGTGAAGTGTTATAGGGGATACCTCCACTAAGGGAATCACAGGTTGAGGTAGACCGGGTCTTCCTCTTCTTGTTGGCCTCTTCCTCTTGTTCCTGTGGTTGCTCTTCAGGTTGAGATTTGTTCATCACATAATTATAGAAGCGAGAGTGTGGCACCTTTGCAATTGCGGCACGAGTTCTTTTAGAATTTGGAGCTTGAGCAGGAGGAGGTTGAGCAGCTTGCTGACCCGGCATTTCAACAGCATCCGGGTCATCTTGTCCTGAGAGAGAAGTTGGCGAGTTATCAGTAGAAGGGTTCGTTTGAACCGGGTCATTGTCAATCAGTTCAATAAAGAGCCGGCCAATAGAGTCAAGCTCACCATCATCTTCATTGTCTTTGTCCGTCTCTGTTTCTCATCGTCAGAAGAAGAAATAGAGGTGAAATCTACAGACCACCATGCTTGGTCGTATTCAAGGAAAAAGTAGAGAGTTAAAGAATTATAGGCAAATGGTTAGTTGCTTTGAAATTAAGGAGTAAGGTTAAAAAAATTACTGAAGGTGGCAGGTTCTTAGCACTAAAAGGGGCAAGCCCGGTCATTGCGATCTTTTCCTTGGTCTCGCCAAGAAGTTGCTTGGCGTTCTTCACCAGTTGCTCATCAGTAAGAGTAACCTCAGAGTATCGCAGATCGTCGGTTGGCTCGCCAGTATATTCATGGAAAAGTCGGGTCCTGATTGAGAGTGGTTGGATAAACCAACCGACCCAACACTTGACAAGGTCAGTTCTGGCCAAGCCGTGGGCAAGCACAGCTTTAGCCCGGCGAATCAGGCCCTCAACTTTGAGCCGGGCAGGAGCATCAGTAGCCCGACTATTCATCTTGGCGTTGTATTTTAATGGAGAATTCCGGAAGGCCGGGTAATGAGCCTCATCCTTCGTAGGAGAGGTGTCCTTGCAGTAAAAATATGTGTTCTGCCATCCTTTTGGGTGGCTGGCTAAGAGAAGAGCCGGGAAGTAAGTGATGGCATCTTTCCTACGTTGGATAGAAACCCCCCCCCCCCCCCCCCGTATGGCCCTAAGGCTTGGTTTTTGCGGTTCTAGGGTTGCAGTAAAAGATTTCAAGGAATAAAGCTAAACTGGGAGGAACTTGGAGGTAGTCTTCACAAAAGACTACGAAGTTGCTAATGTTCAGAACATAATTGGGCGCTATGTCTAAAGGACTGAGGCCGTAATATGACATGACCCGGCGGAAAAATAGAGAACCCGGCAGACTAAGCCCCAGGTTACATGGTCAAGGAGTACCACAATTTCATTTTCCTTCGGCTAGGGACGGATCTCCACGCCTGCCGCGCGCCATTGGATCTCGTCCTTGGGCGGGAGCTCGCTGTAGTCTACATATTTTTGCAGAGTGGCTTCTGTCACCGTGGACTTTGTCCAGTTCACCGGTGCCGGAGTTGTGGGCGCGACGGAGCTAGATGCGCTGCCGGCAGATTTCTTCAATCCCCTCGCCGTAGTCTTTTTCCCCATTGTTGAGAGCTCGAGGAAGCTGAAAAGACCAGGATTCAATGAGAGTAAATCTAGATCAAGAAAGACGTGTAGATGAGCAGAAAAGTGGTGCGGAGTACAAACAAATGAGATTTACACCGAAAGGAAGAGCGATTGTACCTAGTTTGGGGAGATGCGGCTGGATTGGACTTCGGGTGTTCAAGAACCCGCGCTAGGGTTCTTGAGCTCTCTGTCCCGAGGTTGATGTCGGCCCAGTGGAAACCAGGGTACCATGGGCCGGCCTGCCACAGCCCTCAACCGCTCCGCAGGAAATTCTGCTAAGGACCAGGCTTTCAGCCTGATGAGCCTCGCGAGGGATTTTTCCCTCGCGAGGGTTTCTTTACTCGACTGAGCATTTCTGCTAAGGACCAGACGTTCGGCCTAGGAGGCCTCGAGAGGAGCCATTGCCTCAGAAAGGCCTCTCCTAGAAGATCATCAGGCCCTGGCGCGTCTCCGCGCTACCCTCGGGAGGTTTTCCCTCGCGAGGAGTCAACGGCTACAGAGCCTCAGCGAGGCTCCAGGTCCTCGCGGGGTTCCTTCAAGTGGAAGCAAGCTCCTGCGCCGCAGCAGAGCGCACATGGGCTCTGCGCCCGCCGCAGAGTGACGCGCGCGCCTGCGCACGATGACGAAGACGCCGCAGTTGCCATTCTCGTGTATAAAGCGGTCAAAGGAGCTGGACGAAGCAAAGCGGACTCCAAGACTTGCCAATTTGGTGATAAAGCGGCCGGCCGCCGCTACGCTCCAACTGCGACGTCACCGTGGGGCGCGCCCCAAAGCTCTGCAGCGCCAGCCCACCGTCCTGGTTGGACGGTGGCTTTTTCTGCCAAGACGACGTGCTCTCTGCCATGGACCGCGTCCATGGACGCCCCCGACGCTGTGCGCTGTGCTCCAACTCGGCGGCATTGTGGTATCCCTTCCCGCCGGAGGTTTTCGGGGAAGAGGACCAAGCCCAGTATATAAGGAGCCAGTGTACGACCGAGGAAGGGGATCCCGCGTTCACCAACTCATTCTACAACCAAGCAGCTACGTCTGAAGGAGAAGACGGAGCTCATTCCACCATAGTCCACCATAGCCACAACTGTGCCCTCGGCAAACACCCTTGTACTGTGAACCTCTCCAAGCAGTGCAATACATCTTAGCAGGACGTAGGGCTTTTACACCTCACGGTGGGCCTGAACCTGGGTAGCGGCTCGTGTTTCTTCTCTGTCGTGATGTTCCTCACCGAGCTCGACGAGCATCGTCGCCGAGGTTGTTGAGGATCTGTTTGACGTTGTGTTCAGCCCCTTACTCGTTTCCTGGCTTCTGAGAGACACCCCTAGTTCCTGGGACTAGTCTCCGACATTTGGCGCGCCAGGTAGGGGCTGAGGCGCGTCTTCAACTTCTTCAACCTCTCCGAGCCGTGGACACGCGAGCTGCGCGTCTTGCGTGACGGACGTCTGGCAGGGCCAACACCGAGCCCGCCGCCAACCACAACCCGCGTGGTCGCCCACGCGCCAACCGCGCTTCAGAGCGCAACGCCGAGCCGCGCGTCGAACATCCTGAGGATGACGGCGGCAACGGCAGCGGCAACGACGGCGGCATCGACGGCGAGGACGAGGGAGCTTCCTCCCTGCACCCATCCAGGCACGAGAGCGCCTCCACGATGGGCCGAGCGGCGCCCAGTCCAGCCACCGCGCTACTGATGGCGCAAGAGCTGCTACACTACCGACCCACGCAGGCGGGCCACGACAACTGGCTTGGGCGCCTCGAGGAGCTCATAAACGCCGCCGCCGTTCCTGCCGCTACCACTGCAGCACCAGCGCCCTCTCGCTCGCTGGTGCGCCACTCTGGACGCGAGGGGAACATAGCGCACGGCGCTCCTCCTCCCCCTCCGCCTCCGCCACCTCCTCCAGCTGCAGCTCCGGCAGCAAACCACCGCGCCGCGTCGCACGCATCCTCGCCACACGACTGCCAGATTGTGCAGCGGACTCCGGCGGATGCCCGCGTGGAGATCGAGCGCCAGAGGGACCGCCACAACCGTGTCGTGCAGGAGATTGCCGCTGCAGGTCGCCAGAACCGCAGCGTACTCGCTGGTGGTGCTGTGACATACGCCACGGGCTGCACCGCCTTCACCCGCAACCTGCGCCGCGTCGTCTGGCCTGTGAAGTTCAAGCCAGACCTCCCTCCGCGCTACGACGGCAGGACCAACCCTCTGGAGTTCCTGCACCTCTACACCGTCTCCATCCAGGCTGCAGGAGGCGACGACAAGGTGATGGCCAACTGGCTCTCCATGGCGCTCAAGGACTCCGCGCTCTCGTGGCTCATGAACCTCCCCGAGAACACCATCGACACGTCGGAGGACCTCTGCAAGGTCTTCGTCACCAACTTCAAGGGCACCTACGAACGCGCGCTCACCTACAACGACCTTCGCGCGGTGCGCCAGAAGCCTGACGAGACCCTCCGCAGATACATCCAGCGCTTCAGCCAGGTCCGCAGAAGATTCCGAACATCCTGGACTCGCACGTCATCTCCGCCTTCAGGGAGGGCGTCACGAACCACAGGATGCTCGAGAAGCTCGGCATCCACGACACCCTCTCCTCTGTGGTGAAGCTCTTTGATCTGGCTGACAAGTGCGCCAAGGCTGAAGAGGGCCTCCTCTTCGTCAAGAAGGAAGTGGAGGATGACCCTCCTGAGGGGTCCAGGAGCAAGAAGAAGCCTGCCGAGAAGCGCAAGACCACCGCCATCCTCGCGGCAGAGCCTGACGCAAAGCAGCCTCGCGAGGCCTCTCCGGCGGCTGAAGAGAAAAAGGTGGACAATCGCCCATACTGCATCTACCACAACAGGCACAACCACGCAACTGAAGACTGCTGGGAGCTCAAGCAGCTCAGCAAGGAGCGGGAGAAGAACCAGGGCCGCGGCGGCCGCGGCGGAGGCCGTGGTGGTCGCGGAGGTGGACGCCACAACTTCCAGCAGAGGGCCCAGGGGAACAACGCTGGGCAAAACGACAACCTCCCCGACGAGAACCCTGGGGGCTAGCAGGCCCCTCAGGGGGCAATAGCCTGCATCCTCGGCGGGTCCCAGGCGCCCAAGTCCAACAACCACTTCAAGCAATTCTCTCGCGAGGTCAGCGCAGCGCTTCCAGGGCTTGAGGCTTCCCAGCCCCTCAAGTGGTCGCAGTACACCATCGCCTTCGACTCCAAGGACCACCCCAAGTCGACCAAGGCTGTAGGCACCATCCCTCTGGTGTGCACTCCCATCATCAACAACATCGCCGTCGCCAAGACACTCATAGATGGGGGTGCGGGCTTGAACGTCATCTCTGTCGAGACCTTCGAACAGCTTCAAGTGCCCTACGAGTGGCTTATACCCTCTAGGCCCTTCACGGGGGTGACAAGTGGCTCTACCACACCTCTGGGGCAGGTGAGACTCGCGGTCACCTACGGCACGCAGCAGAACTACCGCTACCTCTACGTCGCCATAGACAAGTTCACAAAATGGGCGGAGGTTGAAGCGGTGCGCACCATCCCGGCGAGATCAGCGGTGAAATTCATCAGAGGCCTGGCCTGTCGCTTCGGCGTGCCAAATCGCATCATCACCGACAACGGCTCACAGTTCACCAGCGGCATCTTCAGGGCCTACTGCGAGAGTCTTGGCACACGGCTCTGCTTCGCCTCGGTGGCTCATCCACGAAGCAACGGGCAGGCTGAGCGAGGGAACGCAGGTGCTCAAAGGCCTCAAGACAAGAAGCTTCAATCGCCTCAAGGCCCACGGCAAGAACTGGATCGAAGAGCTCCCCTCCGTGCTCTGGTCCATCCGCACCACCGCCACGAAGCCCACTGGAGAAACGCCGTTCGCTCTCGTCTATGGCGCTGAAGCAGTCCTCCCCACCGAGATCAAGCATGGGTCCCCACGGATCCTTGCTTTCAACGAGGACAACCAAGAGGAGCTCCACAACGACGACTTGCTGCTGCTCGATGGACTACGCCGCCGTGCCGCCCTCCGAGCGGCGAAGTACCAGCAAGACCTGCGCCGCTACCACAGCCGCCACATACGGCCGCGCACCCTCGAGACAGGCGATCTCGTCCTCAGGAGGATCCTCTCCAGAGAGGGCCTCCACAAGCTCTCACCCATGTGGGAAGGCCCCTACAGGGTCGCGCACATCGCCAGGCCCGGCGCGGTACGGCTCGAGACGGAAGACGGCGATCCAATCAAAAATCCATGGAACATCGAGCACCTACGCAAGTTCTACCCGTGATCACGTCGCGGCAGGCATTTTTTGTCTCAAGAGGGAAGCACGCGTCTTCACCTCCCAGCTTCACCAAGCTTTCCCTTCACGAGGGCCATCTCCACTGAGAGTTTCCTACAACGCGTCGCCACGGGCCGCGGGAAGCCTCAGCCACTCCATGTGGAACCCCATGCCCAGACATGGCGGACTTTGTCTTGGCCTCGCCAAGTGTAATGAACAATTTCAGGTCATCATGAACCTATTGCGCTTCGGCGCCGTTATGTAATATTGCTTGGTGAGTTTGTTTTCTTACATTTCATTCGCGCTCACATTTTTCCCCATGCGCACCTCGCGAGCGGGGGCTGAGCACGGTGCCTGTGTCTCGGGAGCATCCCAGCAGCATCGTAAAATCCAAAGGATCCGAGCTCTAACTCGTGGCTCTCCGCCCACGACCGTTATCTCACCAAAGAGCTCTGACTCGTGGGTTAGCTCCCATGCACGTCACCTCACCAAGGACCTTGGTGCTTATTCTCCTCGTGAGATACCCATGAGGAAATCTATGAGCGCGCATGAGTTGTACAACTATGCTTTGCTTGTGGGTTCGCCTCTCTCTCCAACGCAGGGAACAAGACGCCTTGCAGGGCTCCAAAAGCTCCAAACCAGCCTCAGGCAGCCTCGAGAGGGAGAACACCTCACCAGGAACACAACACCCTCTACAAGCAGGCGTCTCGCCAAGCTAAGTCCAGAACTTACGCCTCATGAGCTCTTTTTCCCTCTCGCTGGTTTTGTCGCCCCTCGAGCCTCTCTTTTCTCTCTTACGCCTCATGGGCTGCTTGCACGTCAAAGGGGAGCCCCGAGCATCGCGCCTCGAGGGCTCTTACCTCTCTAAGCCTTACGCACCCCCCGGCCTTGTCGAGCCCTGACTCCGGCATACCGAAGCGGCGGTGCTATTTGCGCTAAGAGCAGGGTCCTAACGACGTAGAGCGAAAAAGACATGAGGGAACAGATAAAAGGCCTCCCGAGGGGCACTCACACTTGCACAAAATAAAAGTGTCTTTACAAACCAGCACAAATAAAGCAACAAGTCTTAAGATAACTGGTGCCCTTGGCACATCTCTCCACAGGGGCAACCTAAGCAGCGGGGTTGTCGTCGTCGCCGTCGACAGCTCATCATCCACCTCCTCAGCCCTGCCTCGTCGTCGCTCTCCTCGACCTCGACCCTCTTGAAGCGTTGAATGTACTTCTCCACGTCGTCCCACACCGAGGCGTCCAGCTTCGAGGCGAGTTCCTTCTCCAGAGGCTCCATCACAGACGCGAAGTCGAAGCCGGGGTGGAGGTGTGCAAGGTTGGCGAAGACTTGGCCGACCGCGACGCCAAGGAGCTCGCGGCTCTCGGTGTCGACCAGGTCGTCGAGGTTCGTCACGACCTCTTCAAGCTTGGTGAGAAGCTGCTCGAAGAAGCCAAGGTAGGTGGCGACGTCGGAGTTCCCCTCGACAGAGAGCCTGGGGGCTTCGGTCCCCAGGCGGCCCGCAACGGCCCGCGCACGCCTCACCAAGGAAGCAAACATGCGCTCCCGCTGGCGCGACAAGACCTGCGCAGCCAGAGCGCTCCGCCGAGCTTCCTCGACGAGCTCCACAACAGGCCCCACCTGCTGCTGCATCTCATTCATGTCCTGCGTCAAGGAGGCAAGGTCCTGCTCCGCGTGCTTCCGAGCCTCCACAGCGTCATGAAGGCGGGAGTCAAATCGCTTCTTCTGAGCCTCAAGCTCCCTGATGCGAGCCTCAAGCTCGTTGCGTCTCTTCGTGAAGCGCTCCTCCTGCTTCTTGGCCTTCTCCGCGAATCCTTCCTGCAATTGTCGCGGAAGAGCTTCTCCTTGGTCGCGGACTCCTCCGCCATCTGCTCCTCCTTCTTGCGGAGGTTCTCGTTGGTCAGCGCGAGGCGCTTCTGGTAGAACGCCTCGTCTTGAGTAACTTTGCTCTCGCGAGACTCCAGGTGCTCCCGCTGCGCAGATTGATCCTTCTCGATCTGTTCGACCTGTTCCTCGCGCTTGCGTAGCTCGGTCTCGCGGGCATCAAGTTCTGCCCGCGCTGCACCATCTGGTTTTCGCGGACGCGCAGGTCCTCGCGGAGCTTCTCCAGGCCTTGCCGCACGGTCTCCGACTCGGCGATGATCCCCGCCTCGCGGTCCAGAAGCTCCTTGTGCTTGGTGGAGACCGCCGCCTCGCGCGCCGCCAGCTCCTGATGCTTGGCCTCGGTCTCCGCCTCGAGAGCCTCGCGCCTAGCACTCAGGTCCGCAAGGGTCTCCTCGACCTCGCGGACCACGCTGATGCGGATCTCTTCAGCAGAGCGCAGCGCCGCCTCGCGTTGCGCCTGGGCTGCCTCGTCCTTCCGGCGGCAGCGCTCCACGGTCTCCTGGAGGCAAGCCCAGCCCCGCGCAAGCTCGGCGACCTCCTCCGCCCTGCGCGGTCTTCCTCAGCGAGCTGGGCCTCGAGCCCATCGAGCACCTCCCTCGCCGAGCGAAGGACAGCCTCTCGGCGAGCTGCGACTGGGCGCTGACCCAGCAAGGCTAGGGCCCATGATTCTCCAGAGGGCCTGGAAGCGCCAGCGCCTGCCGAGGACCCGGGGCATCGCGCCTTGGGCTCTGAGTGTCCTCGAGGCGCGCCTGGGGGCTCTGCTGGGAGCCTCCCCTTCTCCATGCTAGGGGCCTTCTGGGGGCTCTGGCGAGAGCCCCCCTCGCCTTCTGCGCTGGGAGCCTTCTGGGGGCTCGAGGCGCCCCCACCATCAGCTCCACCATCTTTCTGCCCCTGGGGAGCACTCTCCTCTTCCCCAGGAGCAGGGTTGGCCTTCTCTGCTGAGGCCGTCCCCGCGGCAGCCTCAGTGCCCACCGTAGGCCCTCCAAGGCCCGAGCTCGGTGGAGGCGACGGCACAGTGGTGTCCTCCATTTCGACGTCAGCGTGCGTCTCTGCAGACGCAGCTGTCTCCGCCGCGCCCTCCTTCGCCGGCGGCGTGGTCCTTGCCGCATCCTCTCCGGCGTCTTCTCTTGCCGCACAGGAGAGGCGTCAGGCCGCAGGTGACGGCATCGTCACCTCGCCTCCTCCTCCTCCTCGCGGCGCTCCTCTGCCTCAGGAGGCGGCGTCGCAGCCTCGGGAGAGGAAGCGGTGGCCTCGGGGTGCACCTCTTCAGCCGTAGGCGCCGCAGACGCCGCGGCAGAGCTGGAGATCTCTCCAAGTCTCCGGAGCCTCCGCCTCTTTGGCTCCTCAGGGCGCCTGGAGAGGAAAAGACTCAAAAACCCCTCGAGAGGCCTACACAAGAACAACATCAAACAGGAAAGGGAGTACAAAAACTTACGCCGCGGTGTCGACCCACTTCCTCTTCTTCCGCCGCGCGGGCGGAGCACTGGGCTCCGCGCTCGTCCGTGCCTCTGTTCCTCCCGGGCTCCGGCGTTCCTGTCGTGGATCGCCTTGGAGCGGGGCTCGCAGTGGCCCGACGAAGCATCGTCATCATCGCTCTCCTCCTTCCCCTCGACACGCTGCGAGGGGGCAACCACGAACTGTCGCCGCTGCCCGAGGAGATCTCGTGGATCTCAGCTTCAGGCGCCGCACTCTTCGAGGCGCTCGATTCTCCGCCGAGGAAGCGGCGCCTCCCGAGGCGCCGGTTGCGCCCGCGTCAGACTCCGCGGGCGTCTCCGTCGTCTCCTCGTCGCCCTCAGCTGGTGCCCCCTGCGCCGCAGACTCCGGGTCCTCGCGAGGCCCAACGTGCCCCTTAGGCACCAGGCCCCACTGGTCGAACTTCGGCATCGCCTGCACGTGCGAGACACGACGCCCGAGATCGATCCGATGGAGCGGCACAGTCTGGTCGGTGGGCGCGGGGATGTCTGGGACGTGAAGAGGGTCTCCATGAGGGCGTGCACTCCTCCTTCGTGTAGAGGGTAGCGCTCAGGCGCATCTTGTCCCTCTGGTTGGAGTACAGCCACATCGCGTCCGCGTGCCTCTGGAGCGGAGCAATGCGGCGCCTCACGAAGTCCTTGGCCACCATCTGCCCGGTGAGGCCGGCCTCGCGGAGGTCCCTCAAGCGCCTCACCACAGGGCCAAGCGTCGCGCCCTTGAGCCCCTTGGAAGACCAGCTCGCCCTCTTCGTCGGAGGCGCTTCAGGCAGCTCGAAGAAGGCGCTCTGGCTCCCGAACTGCATGAGGAACCAGCGCTTGCGGAAGTCCTCCACCTTCTTCGTCACGCTGGTCACAATGTTCTCGCCGTTCCGCGCGATGGGGATGTAGACGCCTTCATGCCGTCGGTGATGCGGAAGGACACGCACCCCGACCGCTCCTTGTTCGCCGTGAACCGGAGCGCGTAGAAGCTGCGGAAGAGGTCCACCGAAGGCGGAATGCCGATGTACGCCTCGCAGAGGTAGGCGAAGATGGCGAGGACGAGGATGGAGTTGGGGTGGAGATGAAGAACCTGGATCTGGTAGCGCTCCAGAACCGCCAGGAAGAAATCGGAGAAGGGAGGAACGAGCCCGGCGAAGAGAGTGTGCATGAAGATGGGGTAGAAGCTGCCGTGAGTTGCCCGCTCGCTTGAGCACCGTGGCGCCGTGCTCGTTGGTCTTCGAGGCCGCCATGTGGCGCACCTTGTCCAGCTGCGCTCCGTCTCGAAGCGGGAGCCGCTCAGAGCCGGCTCGAAGTCACCGTCCCGCTGCATCGCAGCAGGCTCGCCGCCCTGCACCACTGCCTTGCCCTTCGTGGCAGCGGTGGCCTTCTTGGGCGCCATTGCAGCAAGGTCGCGAAGGAGGAGTTTGGGGATTGAGCGCTGGGAAGAAGGAGACGAAAGGGGAACGAGTGGAGTAATGGCCGCCTGCGCCGAGCTCTTCGCCTTATATCGGCTCATCGAGCCGTTACCAGGACGTGGCGGGACCCACCACCACGCCCGTTACTTCAGAGGAGATCGTGGGATCGTGTCCGGCCGTGACGCTCCACGTGTCTCGGGCTTCGCAGGCTTCTTTGGGCCCACGACGATTCGCCTCCGCCTGAGGAGCTCCAGCGTGCCCATCGCGGGCCCGGGGGCTACTGTCGGCCCAGTGGAAACCAGGGTACCATGGGCCGGCCTGCCACAGCCCTCAACGCTCCGCAGGAAATTCTACTAAGGACCAGGCTTTCAGCCTGACGAGCCTCGCGAGGATTTTCCCTCGCGAGGGTTTCTTTGCTCGACTGAGCATTTCTGCTAAGGACCAGACGTTCGGCCTAGGAGGCCTCGAGAGGAACCTCTGCCTCGGAAGGCCTCTCCTAGAAGATCATCAGGCCCTGGCGCGTCTCCGCGCTACCCTCGGGAGGTTTTCCCTCGCGAGAGTCAACGGCTACAAGCCTCGGCGAGGCTCAGGCCCTCGCGGGGTTCCTTCAAGTGGAAGCAAGCTCCTGCGCCGCTGCAGAGCGCACATGGGCTCTGCGCCCGCCGCAGAGTGACGCGCGCGCCTGCGCGCGATGACGAAGACGCCGCAGTTGCCATTCTCGTGTATAAAGCGGTCAAAGGAGCTGGAGGAAGCAAAGCGGACTCCAAGACTTGCCAATTTGGTGATAAAGCGGCCGGCCGCCGCTACGCTCCAACTGCGACGTCACCGTGGGGCGCGCCCAAAGCTCTGCAGCGCCAGCCCACCGTCCTGGTTGGACGGTGGCTTTTTCTGCCAAGACGACGTGCTCTCTGCCATGGACCGCGTCCATGGACGCCCCCGACGCTGTGCGCTGTGCTCCAACTCGGCGGCATTGTGGTATCCCTTCCCGCCGGAGGTTTTCGGGGAAGAGGACCAAGCCCAGTATATAAGGAGCCAGTGTACGACCTAGGAGGGGATCCCGCATTCACCAACTCATTCCACAACCAAGCAGCTACGTCTGAAGGAGAAGACGGAGCTCATTCCACCATAGTCCACCATAGCCACAACTGTGCCCTCGGCAAGCACCCTTGTACTGTGAACCTCTCCAAGCAGTGCAATACATCTTAGCAGGACGTAGGGCTTTTACACCTCACGGTGGGCCTGAACCTGGGTAGCGGCTCGTGTTCCTCTCTGTCGTGATGTTCCTCACCGAGCTCGACGAGCACCGTCGCCGAGGTTGTTGAGGATCTGTTTGACGTTGTGTTCAGCCCCTTACTCGTTTCCTGGCTTCTGAGAGACACCCCTAGTTCCTGGGACTAGTCTCCGACAGTTGAAGACGAAGTGGCGGCTGGAGGGGAAAAGTGATTACATTTACCTTGGGTCCCACTATTTATAACTGCGGTCAGAGTTGACCTAGGGGTAAAATGGTAAAAAGAAGAGAGATAAGATAAGATAAGGAATGTTGACCGACCAAGATTCAGGGGAGAATATTCTCTGACAAGTTTGACCAATGTTCCGGAAATTGGGGAGCTGGGTTATGAGAGAAACTATGAGCAAAAGCTACTCAGCGCAGAAAGAATCAATCTAACCTGGCATATTATTTGTTAACTAGCTTTTCATTTCAGGAGGATAATCTGAACTACAAAGCATGGCGGCTCTTCTCCAAAAGCTATGGTCATAGGTTGAAGAAGCATGCCAACTTGGAGTTCAAATCATCCTAAGGGCTACTGTTGGGGGAAAGATAACCCGGTAGGCCCAAGGACAGTGAAGCTACGACCCGCCAGGAGGAAAGACAGGCGAGGCCCACCAGATCATCTTGGGCCGGGTTATTGATGGACCGAGGAGTTTGTCGGTAACCCGGTGTAAACAAGGAAGGTTCTAGAAGACCCGGAGGCGGTATGCGAGACTTGGAGGCCAAGATAGTTGAGCTAGACTTTGGTTAGGACTCCGAGTTCGGGCGTGACCCGGCCTTACCTTGTAATCGACCAGGAGACCCGGGTGTCTATATAAACCGGCTCCTGGGACATAGAACAGGACGAACTTTAGAGAGAGAGAGACTAGACATACAAGCTTATAGAGAGAGAACCCTTGTAACCCAGACTCGGAACCCGCCGGTGTTGTTATCCGCCGGGTGATCGAGATCGATATGAGAATAGAGAAACATCAGGCTGGAAGTAGGTCTTTATCTCCTTGATCCCTAGCGAGCTAAACAATCTCATGAACGCTATGACTGCCTTGCCTCCAATCTCAAGTTACCACCCGGTAACACCTGCCGTGACAAAACCACGACACCGGCACTATTGTTTCCCATGCTAAGATACACCAATTTACCAAATATAAGCATAATATCCTGAATTTTGCAATGGACATGGTCTTCTTCCTAGTCATTTGGCTTCAATCTCCTTGCATCTTCATAGTTGATTGTGTTCTTCATGTAGTCTTCTGTTATGAACTTACGTATTGTAAGTTCAAATTTTTTCCCTATGAACTAGAGCACATAAGAGTACTGGCTGACAAAGATTTGCAATTTTTCAAAATTTCCACACTTAGTTTGAATTTTTTCAAAAAAGGGTCAAACTGGTAGGCATGGATCTGCATGCCAGTGTGTGGAATCACACACAACTATGGATGGATCTATGATAGAATCACTACTTCTGAACCCCAAAATGATTTTTATTTTTAAAAAAGGGCAAACTATCATGTACTTGTAGTGTACATGTTTATTCGAAAGGTTAGTGATTTTCGTTTAAATAGTCAAAAAAATCCGTTCCCTCCTTTCACTTGAATACGTACCTTATCTCTTTCCCTTGAAATATTTCGTTCTCTCCTTTCCTTCAATTTTTTTTCGTTCCCTCCTTTTTTTGGACCGAACCAAACTCCTCCCGCTACCCCCGCCCCCTAAATACGCACATCTCTCCCAGAACCCACGTTCGCACCTTCCGTTTTCCTAGCATTCGCCGCCTATCATCAGATCTGGTAGTGCTCACCTCATCCTCTACCTCACCGTAGATCCGGCTTGTGTTTGCCCGCCTTTTGATCTCGAAGCCGGAGGACGACATGGCCGGGAAGGGAGGCCGGGGGAAGCCCCCCGGTAAAAGTACGAGAGCTTCGAACAAACCGCCGAAGCTCTTCAAAACAACAAGGTCGTAGTTGAATCCCCATCTCGTCATCCAATTTGATCTTGCGTATTGATTTATTCATCTTCTTCTTTTAGGGCAGGAGATGCGATCTTACGTATTAGTGCCAGTGGAGTACATGATAACATCCGCAATTCTTCCAGCCTAGGGTTTTACTTAACTTGACATATTGTTTTTTCAACTTGTCAACTAGATCTTATAGAACTTTGGAATGCTTATGAATACGTCATGTAGATTTGTTCGACTATTTGACGTACAAATTATGTTTGCACATCTTAGATTCGTGAGAGCTGCCTTCAAATCTTAAAACCTTTTGATCGCGGACTGAATATCGTGATTGCCAACTTTCAGAAGTTTTCGCTACCGCTTTCAGAAGTTTTCGCTACCACTTTCATAATTTTTTTTACCGCTGTAAGAAAATTTTAAAATCATTCTAGTCATTGTTTGCCCGTCTAACTATGTGTCATACGTTTTTTTTCCACACCTTAGATTCATGCGAGCTGCCTTCAAATCTTCCAATTCTAACTTTCTTCTTTTCTTAGGGAATGTTCAACTATCCGATTACGAGAAGGTTCGGCAACGGGCTATGGCAGATAACGCTGCACGTATGACTGCAGTGCTGCAGCAGAAAGCTGGTAATGATGGTCAGAGCATGCAAGATTTCACATCCATAGCACGTGCATTCGTCTATGGTGGTGCACAAGCTGGAACGAAGACACATACAAAAGACGCGGCACAGCAAGACGAGCTAGCTACTAACTCAGAATATGAACTAGATCCTTCCGAGAAGGCAGCTGAAGAAGAGGACCGTGCATTAGATGAAGAGGAGCGCAATCGTGCAAATGAGGTCATATGAAACTAAATATTTTATTTATGAACAGATTACAATGTTGATTGCATACTAATGTCTTCAGCTGTTTTTTAGGAGGCAGTAGAAGGTTCTAAAGAACCACTAAACAAGAAGAAGCGTTCGAGTTATGTACTGCCTACGACGAGAATGACAAGATCAGCAACAATCCAAGAGTCCCAACCGATGGAAGAGACACCCCAGATGGGGAGAACAATCCGGCAGACAACTCGCCTACGCAAAATTAAACCTCAAAGGACAGCAACTCACCTGAAGATAATGCAGTTGTTAACTTCGACAGGCAGCGTACGCTCATAATTTCTTAATTTTCTTGACATACTAAATTGTTTCTTTTTTGCATCTGATTGTACATAATGTTAGAACGTGTATTGTGAATTTATTTCAGCGGAGTCAACAATCATTATGAGGGGAATCAGAAAGCGAGGTAAACGCACACCAACAATGGGGCATGGCCTAGAAGCGTACACCAAAAAGAATGGAGGCAATAAGATGCGGATTGACTTCACCGAAGGTGCGAAAAGACCCATAGATCATGTGCAAGCAGCTAAACTTAGTTCCTAGTTCGGTGTTCACGTCCGCAATAAGATGCTTCTTGCAACACACTGGAAGGAGTACGAGAAGGAGGACGAACTTGAAAATGTCATTCCAGATGCTTTGGTAACGGTGGCGGTGAGTCAGCACATTTATGATATTCATCACCTAATGTTTACATGCAGTTCAGGCATAACGTGGTAATATAACACTGGATTTATAATTTCTGTAGAATTTTTTTAACATGGACACACAAGACGAAGTGGGCAAGAACGTGTGCACTGCCATTTTGCAGAATTCTATTCGCCAACACCGATATATGCTTAAACATAAATATTGGCCCCAGATGCAAAATCTAACTGTACCGCAAGCACTCTTACTGAAGCCAGATAATGTTGATAAGAAAAGTTGGGAAAAGCTGGTCACCACATGGTTTGACGATGACTACAAGGTACAAGTTACATATTAATGCAGTCACCATATGGTCCGACTACTCTATGTTTGTGCTGTCTTTGGGGAATACTAATAGTGCATCTACTTGACATAGGAAAAGTGTAAGATGAATAAAACTAACCGTGAGGCTGTCAAACAGCACCATACCACTGGTTCTAGAAGCTACGCTGCACATTGGGAAATTGTTGTAAGTTTTTTAACTATACTTATGCAAACCATACTTTCTAAGCAATTATATGATGTATGTTGCTAATGCAATCATGATCGAATTATGGTAGAAATCAAGTATGACGGAAGATCAAGTTAAGGAAGATCCTACTCCTATTGAATTTTACAGAATTACTCACGCCAACAAGGAAGGTATCATGAGCAAGGAGTCAGAAGAAGCATATGTAAACAAATTTACCTCATTTTATTGCAGCAACCTTGTTAAATTTTCATTACAATACTGACAACAAGCTTTTTAATCATGCTGCAGATAGATATGCTGCGCAAAAAAAAGGGTCCCACCAAGAACATGAGCTGGGAAGAACAGATATGCAAATAGTAGAAGAAGTCCTCAAGGAAAAATTGGCCAAGAAGAACTCAAGGAGCACATTCCTCACAAGCTTGGGTATGTCATCTGTATCCAGAAAATCTAGCATATCATCTTCACGCATCAGATAATTGGAAGAAAGGCTAGAAGATCAGGAGCAACAATCAGTACAAGCAGCTGAAAGGTACAAGATTGAAATGGAGGCAAAACTGAAGGCCCAGCAACAGGAATGTGAAGAAGCGATAAGAAGGCAGCAAGAACAATTTGAAGCTCTGCAGAAGTCCCATGAACAGAAGACTACGGAATTTGAAACGAGGCAGAAGGAAATGGATTCCCTGCTAGGTTACCTCTTACGGATGTCGCAATCATCCCAGGCAAACTGAACATAGCGCATTGTTATTCATGCAGACAAGCTTTCCTACGTATTTTCTATGTAATTTTTTTCTTTTTCATGTGTACCCTATTTGCTAGTGTCATCAGACAAACACAGTTCATTTGTTATATTCGACGCATTTGAAATATTCAATTTTTTATGCATTTATAAATTTTTTGAGACAAAATCCGTGACGAAAAATGTGACATAATTTATGACGGCCTAACAACGTCAGCAGACCGGTGGGTCCCGCACTCAGCAAACTGGTGGGTCCCATTTTTCGTCATGCCACGTCTGCAGAGAACGGACCCACATGTCAGCATACACGTCAACAGACACGTCGAGTGCCACCTAAACAGCCACATGTCAGCATCCACGTCAGCATCCACGTCAATAGCCACATAAACAACCACATCATCTTCATTGACCGACAGGTCAGCAGCTTTGACCGGTCTAAAACAGCTGACGAACTAATAAATGACACGATTTTTGTCACGCATTGCGTTCATCGGTGACTAATTTATGAATGAACAGTGACAAATAATTTTATCATGCATCCCATCAATTTGTGACGCGAAAAAACGCGTCACCTATGATCCATAATGCGTGACGCGAAATTGTCGTGGCATCACTATTTTGTAATCTGTGACGAGGATTTTGTGACAGGCTTAGTGACGCACTAATGTCGTCACGAGGGGGTAATCCGTGACAAATTTCGCTAATAAGTGACAAAATGACCGTGTCACAAAAAATCAGTTCGGTTGTAGTGTATGTGATGATTCGACGCGTTTTCTTGGAGTATGCCTCCTCCAGGGAGCCGGCTAGATGGTACGGTCACACATACACGGTTGAAGTAAACATGCGTACAGACCAACCTCGCTCCTCCTGGCCCGTCGACAACACTATTAAGGGTTAATGGAAGTAGCGTGCCACGGAATAACGAAAAACATATCCATTCCCGTCGACAACACTGTTAAGGGTTAATGTAATTTAGTGCATGTTCGTTTACTCGTGCAGCAATTAATATGGAGAGTAACGCTGTGGTTGGATGGTCTTCTGGTCTACTCGTGCGGTCGTACATATGTTGGTGTTACCTTTCAGTTGGCTATCTGCCGACTCGCCGAGAGTCGACCAGCCGACTCCTCAGGAGTCGACCAGTTAC
Source organism: Poa pratensis (assembly GCA_947311845.1). Taxonomy (NCBI): domain Eukaryota; kingdom Viridiplantae; phylum Streptophyta; class Magnoliopsida; order Poales; family Poaceae; genus Poa; species Poa pratensis. The sequence goes on along the minus strand of CAMZMU010000034.1, from coordinate 80,268,083 downwards.
CCACAAAAAATCCACAATAGTCTATCCACATTCTAATTCATGTACGGCTTAGGAATTTTTTCGATTGGTTTGTTACCGTGTTTAGTACATCCGTGTGTGTGGTAAGTTGGGCATTTGCGGAGAGGCATTTCTTTTGTACCGTACTGTTTGGTTGTTGGTCGAGTCCCGGGAGTCGGCAGGCTGAGTGTTATGTCTTCTCTTCTTTCTATTCCTTTATCTTCACGGACCCGGCTAGACCGGCGGTGCGTTATTGAGTCCTTTGAAGAACGTGTGTACGAACGCCTATGTATGGACCCATAAATTTGGTGGTCCAAATGAGTGTTTTTTATTTTATCTTTGATGGACAAGGTCAGACCTGCCGTTATCCGGGAGTCGACCAGACGACTCCCCGGGAGTCGACCAGTACGTTCTGTCCATGTCTACAGGTAGATGAACCGATGTTCTGCTCGATGGCACCACGACCTTTCCGGTAGATGACCCCATCAACAGACTTTCAGCGTCTCCGTCCATGTACGAAGAGCGCCTGACGAACAGTCGTCGCCACGCGTCGATCTATTCGATTGCGCGGCGAGACGGGACCGGACGTGGTTTCTGCCATTACAGGCTGATCTTAGCTTCCCGTACTTACAACTTGGACATTCCTCCTACGCTTGTACTGGCCGTAAGCGAAAACGGCTAGAGACGAAGTCTCTCCTATGGCGTTTTCCACCGTCATCCACGTGCCATCCACCGAGCGTGGATACGGAAACCCGAGAAGCAGCCACCGAAAGCATCACCAGGTAGAGCAAAAAGCGAAACAAAACAAGGAAGCAGGACCAGTGCACGGGCGAACATACAGACACAAAGACCTTGTCCATGCTCCTTAAACCAGAAAGTAACCATCTCATTTCGTAGGATGTGGGCATACCTGACAACGATTGCCTAGTTCATACTGACAATCGCACGTCCGTCATGCTCGCTTACATATATCTTACAGGGCAAAATGTGGGCGACACATCCTACGCCACACTTTCAGCTACACAGTAGCGACGTTGTGAAGCTTCGTCCTGGGGATGGCCTGTCTCGTCGCCTTCACTCGCAGCCTCGATCAACTCCGTCTCGCCACTCTCTTCGCTTGCATCGTCGCTGACGTCAGGCAATTCCCCGCTTAGACCTCTCGGTTCCCCGTGTTTCTTAAAACAGGCTTTTGTCTCAACCATTCCTGTAACCTGGGTGGCGTAGCCTGACACGGACTCTAGCGCCTTCTGTGGCTCTACGGGCGCTCCAAGCCGGCATGTTCTCGGCATGCATCCTCTTACAAACTGCTCATCCCTGCCCACCAGCACGGCGGCATGCGAAGCTTCCAAGCCTGACATCACATTGGCCAATCTACAACACTCTTGCTGCAGACATTTCAGGTGCTCCGAGCATTCAAACAAGCCCCGAGTACATACGCCAGCTCCTGTGTTCAATTAGATTAATAGACGGAACAAGTCATGAATCTCAGCAAAGCAAACAGAACAACGACATAGATCATGCACCTCCACTCATGTCGTGGACATCCCGCAAGGTTGCTATGACAGCGTCTCTTTGCTGTATACCCTGCCCGAGATGGAAACACTCTACATCTCGTCTGGATAGAAAATCATGTACGTCCTGCCATACATAGCGTCGACCACACGGAAAAAAGGGACAAATAAAAAACACGTCATTCCGTTCACCGAGACAAACACCCCGTAGGATAACTCAAAAAGCAGACTGGAGCTGTAGATTCACCTCTAACTGACGCTGCAGCGTTTGATATCTAATTCCCAGCTGAGTCACCCAGGCGTCGCCGTCTTCAGCCACCTCCCCGTCTGTTTTTGCAAAATTCTGCACCGTGTCGTCAACAAAGATTGAACCCAGAATGTTTAACCCTACAGGAAACGTGCGTACAAGATGTCGAGCACGTGTAAAGCACGATGAAATGTTAAGAACTGGCAACGATTGACTTTACCTTTTCTGAGGTATGGAAATGACCCTGTTTTCATCGTCGTCAACGTGGACAGCGATGTATTTTTTGTCCTCGTCATTGGCTGACGAGTTCCGTGTCGCTGCACCTTGAGGCCTCCTGTTTGCAAGCCGCTGTATGCTATAGCTTTCTAGGGCCAACTCGCCGCCTCCCAACGCGGACGTCTGCAACAGAAATCAGACACGCAACTCGCTAGTTGTAGCCCGTTAGCCTAATATAACTCAGACGATGAACTAACAGCGTCAAATTTAGAGTCACGTCCCTGTGAGCAGGAAACTACACGCACGGAGCAAGTACCACGTGCGAATGGTATATTCACACAATATCCAAGGGCACCGGCGCAATGCCTAGACCCGCCTTGATATTCAACAAAGAATCGACGCCACCAAGGTGTCCATGGACGGCAAAAAACGGTCTGCTCCTGAATTAGGCAGTCTCGGTAACGCAGCTACAACATCTCCCTCACTTACCAGGGAGTGAATTCGTACGGGGAACCTACGACGCTAAAAAGAGATGCTAGTCTAACTCTTGACAAAATCAACAACCGAATCTTCCAGAAACCCTTCCTCGCGCCGACGGCAGCTCACAGCAGCGGCGCCGCACGTAACCAGTGACCAGAGAAACACAAAACAAGCTTTACGCGTACATAAGTTCGTGCTAGAGCGTGCAAGCTGGCTAAAACTAATACGCTGCTCCGCGACACGCTAAGAATCCCCCGGACGTGTTAATCCAAAACTCGGAGAAAAAAATACGAGAACGTCAGAGCCGCACGGCGTAAAAGATGAGAGGCAAGGATTACCGCTCACCCTGCGTCGGAGCAGAAGCGGCATCGCCACCAACTGGCCGCCGCTGGAGAGTAGACTGCTGCAACAGAAAACCGTCCGTCTGCAGCTCCTCCAGGTATCCCGTGTCGACAAAGGATGGAGACCGTGAGGGCAGGCTTGCCTCGCCTTGACCTCCCTCCATCCCTTCTCTTGCCGACTCGCTTGAATGCGCTCCCCGCGCCGCACAAATACCCACCGCCGTCGATGGTACGACGGAGCAAACGGCTATCCCAGCCGTCGCCTCAAAGGCGGTGCCCGTCGAGGTGGCGGCCTGACCTGGGACCCGCTCGTCCGTCGATGATACGAGCGGCCCGTTGGCAGAGGCCACCGGAGAAACACCCATATACCTCACCGTGATGGAAGAAACTCCGCCAATTGGGTGCTCAGAGGAAGGAAGAGAAACCGAGGCGCGGTGGGTGGACTGGTTTTCACCAGGTACGCAAAACTGTACTCAAACGAGCAGCGTCGAGATTATAACGCAACAGTGTGTACACCACGCGATCAATGACACGCGGTTCCGTAGCAGCGGTAGTTCCACGCCCCCCTCAACGGCCTGCTTCGTCGTGACCACGACGCGTCGGTAACTGTGCAGAATAAAGGTACGTCATCACGGTATATGCCATCTACCCTCGACTAAACTGCTGACGTCGCAGGCACGGTGCGTACTGCCTCGCGCAATCAACGTGTTGACAGAACTCAGGTCTGATTCTTCTGACGGGAAATTACCGACTACGCTGTGAGACGACTCAGTAGAGCAGCTGATCGCCATCCCCGTCCAAAGGAACGTTGGCATTATTTTACAGGAAACAAATTTACACCAAACCGCGCCAGACAGAAACCTCGTCGATGAAACGACCTCTCCGGTGGATAAAAAATTTCCACGTAACAATAAAGCAGCCAAAGCAATGGATCCACACATGTTCTAGGCAACGCGTACTACAGACATTCAGTCGTTATCTGGTCAGCCTCACACGCCGTGACTCACGACACAGCTCAGAGCAACGCCAGGGAAAGACACACCAATAGCAAGAATTACAATACGTATATAATTTCTCGACAAAGCGAGAATGCATCATACACCACAGGTCGTCAAAGGAGCACACGACGCAGGCACCTGATCTCCCACATTCTATGTATCCTACCTGGATTGATTGTCCCTTTAACGTTGCAGCCAAAAGTACGCTTCCTTCTGCCTGCCTGCCTGCCTCGGGCCACAAGGCATCGTCTCGCATCCCGTATCTACGCGGCACCAGTACAGACTCGCCATGCAAAACAGGAACTGTATACATAATCCTTCCTCCTGTGCCTTCCTTAGACTGCAAAAACTCGCCCTAACTTTGTCAGCTTGATACTGGATGCTCAGCGCAACCTTCTCCTCGTCTCCCTTTTATCCCACTCGAGTCCAGGTGGGTTGCCGACAGCGTCTTCAGTCCATCTCCTCTTTGTTGCTCCCTGAATCACGTCCGTTACTGACAAACAATAAATAACTTGATCAGTAAGTATGGTAGATGTATGAACACACATGGTATACATGAATAACTACCCGACCTGGTGCCATTGCGCACGGATATAAAGTGAACGAAACGATTTCAATTCCTAACTTTTTCCACCGCATCGTGATGATATCTAGCTGGAATACTCCTTCTTTCGCCCGTACAACCACGTTATCTCCGTCAACGAATGTGCAAAGTATCTTCACAGGATGTTTCCAGTGATACGGGTAGGATGTATCGAGGTGAAGGAGAGTAGACAAATCAACATTCTTGTGAAGCATCCAGGCATACTCGCCTGCTGACGATCTTGTACCGCACCACGTTTGCAGGGTGAAATCTCTGACGACCACAAGGCCAACACCTCCATTGGGCCCCTTAATAATGTGAAAATTGCGCCTGAATATATCACGTGTCTCCTCAGGACATGGAACATAATACAGAGCCGTCGTCACGTTGTCGAAGGCAATTATATAGTTGGACTTCGTTGGCCAGTACAAAATATCCCCTACAAGAGTTGCCGGCCTATTGTCGGTCACTGACACGCTGGTAGTTGATGCAACCCATTCCTCCCAAGCTCCTAGTTCGGATGAATACCTCTGGACCTTGGCAAGGTTAGGATATCTCCTCGTTGATATCCAGACAACCCAGAAATTGGCTGACTGACAGCAGCGTGTACTCAATCCACCGTCGTCTCTCGAAGAGAGAATTGTACCATTGAGAAGCTCATCAGGACTATAGATGTGTGGTTTTTCTATCAGTGTCTGAGTCTTCCTGATTGGATCCCAAATATTTAACGACGCAGAACTATGGTATCCAATACTAAGTAACACAAGACCGTCGTGGCATCCTAGGACGTGTATTCGACATGAGCAATTGTCGTCAGCACTCGGGATCGACAGCGATTCCAAAATGGATGGGTCAAAACCATGTTCTGTTATGAACCGCTTGTCCTCGGAGCTGTTTGTAAAAAAACCTAACAACGGAACTCCTCCATTGTATGACAGAGTTATCTTCCTGAAAAAACTGCATCCGTACATTGCCAGAACCCTGACAAGAATCTCGGCGATTACATCCTCTGGCATTCCGGTTATGCTTGAACTGAAGTTGGTAGCACTGGATTAATGGCGCAGTATATCAACATAATTATGTAACATCGATGTATCATAAAAAGCATGTAAACAAAAAAAAACTCATCGCATTTTTGTCTAAAGAACAGAACGCATACCAGAACCTCTCAGGCTGCATCGTGGATGGAGAAAAAAAAGATAATACACTGCCTAAATTACATAAGCAGCACAGAACAAAAGACAAAGTACCTAAAATATAAATGCATCGTAAGCTATCCAACGTTATCAAAGCAATTCATTATCTAATCTGTTTAAACAGCATAGCACATAATAAAAAACACCCACACAACACGTATCATGTCATTAAAATCAGAAAACAACAAAAGTCATCATCAAATTACCTAAACAGCCGAAGATATCAGCGAGAGTAGCCAACAAAGCAGGTCATCATATAATTTGTCTAAGCAGCACCACGCAACAAAAAATCACCTTTTACAGGACAGACTTCATAGTCGAAACTAACTGTCCACGAAAAACATCATGTAACTTCACTCCACTTGGAAATGCTAGGCAGAACTTACCAAGAGGTCGATGAGTTTCGAGTAGGTGGCGCGGGCGCCGCCAAGGAATGACAAGACGCATCTGCGACCGCAACCTCATCCACTGACAAACTCAATTCACACGCCGACAATTCCGCAGATGCGGGCATCTCGTCCATCGAAAATGCCATGTCCTGGTGCAATGCCGGATTACAGCCAAAGGAACCCTCCTGGCAACAAAATGGATGACGACCCGTCTGCGTATCATTAATAGCCACCTCAACAAGTCAAAAGTGCAACCAGTAGTACAAGGAAGAGCCAAAGAGATGGGCACCGAAACGCCAGCAACAAAAAAGCATACGCAAACACGCTTAAACCCAGAACCAAGCAACCAGAAACAACCTACAATCCACAGGAACTCGCCCGCGCCAGTACCAAGAAGGATCCGGCAAGAAAACCACAACATCTCAACAACCGCGACGAACAACAACTGCTGCCATAAACGTCAGCGAAAACACTTCCAGTGTCACGCAACTGCAGTGCTACCTTTCGCCCTACGATCGATACTGGATTAATTTGAGCCCTTGCTCCAATACGAACAGGAACGACGTGAATCCACCAAAACAGCATCGGGAAACCAACTGCGCCAGCGCATAAAATGACAATCATAAAATACAAAGCTACACGGGTACGCTCACCCTGGTGGTTCCTCTCCATTCCGCCCGGTACGGAGCTCATACTTCCGCACTATTGCTCCACTAAAGCGCCAACGAAACCAATCCGAAGAGACTATTCCAGGAAACTTTCTTAGGTATATATATCGAGAGACAAAACAAGCACCGGCATATATCTCGACCTCTCAGAGACTTATAAAAAAGCGATGATGTAAGCTTGCGTGGGAAACAATAAGTGCGACGGTGAGCCTGCACGGTCTACACGTGCCCATATATTAGAAGCATGTGATCACGGTGGCAACCAGACGAGCCACCGGTGACACACCACTGGCCCCGCCAGCGTCTTGTACTTACATACTTGGCCGTCCGGCGTGCTGGCAGTGAAAATGCAGCCTAAAATTTACGTCATGCACGCGCCTGTGTAAACGAACTAGCCCGATACCTATTCCCCGCCGCTGGCTATGTACAAGTAAAATCATCTCACGGACATGACAACACGCAACAAATGGTCGCCAAATATCGCAACCCAGCCCCGGTACCTCACATCATAGGCATCTGGATACTCGTCGATCCCACGACGAAATATAGACTAAGAGGCGACTCACGCGCGTAACGTCTAATAACGCGGAGCGGAGACTGTACGAACCACCCGATGTGAACAGCAGTGGCCTAACCATCTCACACGCTTGCACCACGCATGAGGAGTTTAGGCCGTATCTAAGTAGGCTACGTGGATAGGTAGGAAGGCCGACGTCCATTCTTGGCATCCCGAACAGATATTCGTAGCCGGAAACATCATCCTCACACGAACACAACATCTCTTGATCTAGTCGGCTGATGACGTAAAAGTACACGTTCGTTGGGAGACCACAAGAGGAAAGGTATGAAGTAGTGCAGCAGCAAGTTTTCCCTCGGTAAGATACCAAGGTTATCAATCCAGTAGGAGTAAGAAATCACTTATGAAGGTTGTCAGTGGCGTGCTGACGTGGAACCTGCACACAACACAATCAAACTATTTTGCCCCAACGAAACAGTGAGATTGTCAATCTCACCGGCTTGCTGAAAACAAATGATTAAACGTATGGTGTGGAAAATAGTGTTTAATTGCAGAGAATGAAAAGGAACAATGATTGCAGTTGGTTGTATTATCAGTGTAAAAGAATGGACCGGGGTCCACAGTTCACTAGTGGTGTCTCTCCATAAAAGATAACTAACATACTGGGTGAACAAATTACAGCTGGGCAATTGATAAAATATTGAGCGCATAACAATGCATATATATGACAAGATGACTACTATGATATTCAATTGGGCATTACAACATGATACATAGACCATTATCCAACAGCATCTATGACTAATAATTCACCTTCAGGTTGACATCCGTGTTCCCCGTTGGTATTAAGTTGCAAGCAACAGATAATTGCATTAAGTAAAGTGTGTAACGTAAACAATACAATTATCCTTAGACAAAGCATTGCTGTTTTACCCCTAGTGGCAATAGCACATCCACAACCTTAGAAGTTGCTGTCACTCTCCCAGATTACTGGAGACTGAACCCACTATCTAGCATAAATACTCCCTCTTGGAGTTAAAAGCATCTACTTGGCCAAATCATCTACTAGTAACGGAGAGCATTCAAGATCATAAATAACATATAAGATAGATTGATAATCAACTTGACATAGTATTCAATATTCATCGGATCCCAGCAAACACAACATGTAGCATTAAAATAATATGATCTTGATCATGACAGACAGCTCAGAAGATCTAAACATGATAGCACAAGGAGGAGAGACAACCATCTAGCTACTGCTATGGACCCGTAGTCCAAAGATGAACTACTCACGCGTCACTCCGGAGGCAGGCATGACGATGTAGAGCCCTCCGGTGATGATTCCCCTCTCTGGCAGGGTGCCGGGAAGAGCTTCTGAACCCTCCCGAGCTAGGGTTGATGACGGCGGTGTCTCTGGAACTTTTCGTGGATAATGGCTCGGGTATTTAGGATTTTCGCGTCGGGGGGATTATATAGGCGAAAGGGCGGCGGCTGGAGGCACCCGAGGGGGCCACACCACCCCACGGCGTGGCAAGAGGTGGGCCCGCGCCGCCCCATGGTGTGGCTGTCTCCTAGGTCGCCTCCGTCTCTCCTTTGGACTCCGTGTACGTATTGAAAAAATAGGAGGTCCTGTTCAAGTTTCGTCCAATTCCGAGAATATTTCCAGAACCGCTTTTCTGGAATACAAAAAGAGCAGAAAACAGGAACTGACACTGTGGCATCTTGTTAATAGGTTAGTCTCAAATGCATAAAAATGCTATGAAGTGTATATAAAATATGTAGCAATTGGTATAATATAAACATGGAACATCAGAAATTATAGATACGTTTGAGACGTATCATCGGCCCATACAAATAGTCGTCTCACTTCTGGATCCCAGGCCAGGAGGGTCTCATTATTCGCTCCCGACTCCTGCCTCCCTAGCCCAGGCCGTCACTTCATCCCCGGTCGACCGACCTAACGCCGCCCGACTAACTTGCGACTCCAGCTCTCCATATTGCCGGTATACTTAGTCAAGAAAACCCACGCCCCTCTAAACAAGTAACAACTACAACATGCGACAAGCATTAGTGACTGCGTAAACAAAGTCAGCGTAGCTTACCTGGTATCCTGCACGCTCCGAAGCGCAGTGTCATACCATATACCCTCCCCTTACACGACTACAACGCGTCCTTACCACACTCGGCACTTGTAACATACAGGCACATAGTTTACGCAAAGGGCGTAAACAATATCGGTAACGTGTTCAGCCACGCTTAGCCACTGGGACGCATGGACGAAGGAAAACAGTAGCTCAATCTCGAGAAGACGGCAAAACAACACGAGAAACAATACGAATAGCATCACGAAGGGCCGGGTGCAGGGAAGAAAAACGCCTTACCGCACGATCCCCGAGACATCTACTGACGAGAAGCCTTCTCTGACAAATATGTAAAAGCAAGGTAGCCAATCCAGTTGACGACACCCAATAAATTCCCAACGCGCACTCCTTCTAGTCCTCTTCTTCTCCACCTTGTAAGGACCAGCCATGTCTTCTCCACCGATCTCCTATCCTGCTCCAAACAAGAAGAACATCACAGAGGGATCTTAGCACGTCCCAACAACCCGGTATTTGCTTCGTCATCTATTCTCAATTTCGCTACAGCTTTCCCTGTCAATAAATGCAACCACCTCGACTTATTTATGCCTCTTCGGACGCGCACCTACAGGACTGGTGGTTCCAATGTCGCGGACTCTAGATCCATCTCGGCAGAGGAGCATATCATCCTGTCTCTTGAAGCTCAGAACACAGCCCGGGCCAAACAGATAGTCACACTACAAGAGAACTGGCCCGTAGAGACATTTTTGTAGAGACACTCTCCCCTGTGTCTCTTAAATCCTAATCCAGTTTGATATAGAGACATTAAGAGAGACACTTTATGGAATGCCTTAGTGGTAGAGACATCTACTTAGAGACATTACCCAAAATGTCTCTTAGTCTACATGTAAAGGCATTATAGGAGACATTCTTGTGAATGCCTCAACAATAGGGACATTTCATTGGAGACACTCATGGTAATGTCTCATGGCACCTCTGGAAAGGCATTACCAGAGACATCTTTGAGAATGTCGTAACAGTAGAGTCATTTTTTGGAGACACTCACTAGTAGAAACAGAGGCATTGGTGCGCCCCTTTAGTACCGGTTGCAACAAAAACCGGTACTAAAGGGGGCATTAGCACCGGTTGTGCTTGGGCGCCAGCAAGGGCCCCGCGGCGAGGACCTTTAGTACCGGTTGGTATTAACAACCGGTACTAAAGGACACCTTTAGTACCGGTTGTTAATACCAACCGGTACTAAAAGGGTGCAGCCCCGCAGGCCGCGGTCAGTGGCCCCACGGCAGGCCCTTTAGTACCGGTTGGTAAATAAAACCGGTACTAAAGGTCCTGCCTATATCTTCCACCCCGAGCCAGCTCCATTTTGGAGCAACTCGACCCCAACCCCATTTTTCCTCTCTCCCAAGCTCTCCCAAGCTCTAGTTCACCCATTTTTTCTCCAACATTTGTCAAGATTGGTGGCACCCTATACAAGGGTTAGCAACTTCTTCATCTTCTCTTCCGGCTTTTCAAGTTTAGCTCATTTTCGTGCAAGTTTAGCAAGTTTGATTTTGGTTGTGCTTGCAAGGTGTTTGATGAAATGACTAAGTTAGGGATTTCATTTGTTTTATATGCATTTTGAGCTCAAATTGAAGTATAATTTATGGTTTTATATAGTGTCGTCCCGTCCCCTGATCCTCACCGCCGTCGATCGCCCGCGCCGCTCCGTCGCCGACACCACCTCGGTGAGCCTCTTTTTTATCTTTTATTTTAAAAATTGTTAGTTATATGATTTAAATGCATAATTATTTCTTGTATAATTTTCTTATGTTTTTTTATATATGTATAGTGTCATGGTTTTGATATCCGTCCCCTTCGGCCCTCGTCCGGTCTATGATTCGGATGTGGTATATCTTTTTAACTATTTATTTTGTTTCGTGTTTATAACAATCATGCCGACCAACTTGACGTAGATATTTTTTATTTAGGAGGTAGTTGAACCGGAAATTCCGGCCGACCCTATTGTCGAGTATTTTAAAAAAGAAAACGACGATTTGAGAGCAAAATTGAAGATAAGTGAAGATCTTCGTCTCCAATGCCTAGAAGAGAAGATGGAATTGGACTTGAAGATTGCCGACATCGTTGATGCTCACGGGGTCGAGCTTGCCGACGTCGTCGCTGCTCACGAGAGGAAGATGGATGCAATGCGCGCCAAGCTTAAAAAGATTAGAAAATATGCCATTAGTCAAGAGGCTTGGTATCATTATGCTGTTGGTTCAATAGTTACCTTGGTTGCGATTCTGATCGCATTTGTTGTTGGATTTAAATTCTTTAGATAGTTGTATGTTAGTTTCGATTGATGTATGTTTCGTGAGAACTATGTATTACATTTGGGCACTACTCTACTTTGATTTTAATGTGATGAACTTGTATAAATTAATTTGGTCACGTATCTCTATTCATTATTTAGCTGGTGTAATGGTTTTTGATATATTTATGTAATGCAGATGAGCCGAGAATGGATGTACGGTGATCGACGCTGTCCCGAGTTCATTGATGGCATGCATCGTTTTCTCGATGTGGTTAAGTTAAACAAGCTGAAGAATGGTTTTATGATTTGTCCATGTGATGAATGTCGGAATAACAGGAATTACCCGAGCGTAAGAACCATACACTCCCACTTGTTGCGACAAGGCTTCATGCCCAATTATTTTTGTTGGACCAAGCACGGAGAAAGAGGGGTTATAATGGAAAACCCTGAAGAAGAGGATGATGACAACTATCCCGTGTTCTCTGATGAACACGGTGATACTACAATGGGGGAAGAGCATGAGGTCATTGTTGATCAGTCCGACGATGATGATCTTCGTCAGGTCATTCGTGATGAACAGATGAACTGCGTAACTGAAAACGAGTGGTCGAAGCTGGAGCGCATGTTAGAGGATCACAAAAAACCGTTGTACCCAAATTGTGAAGATGACCAGAAAAAGCTAGGTACCACCCTGGAATTGCTGCAGTGGAAGGCAAAGAATGGAATATCTGACAAGGCATTTCAAGAGTTGCTACAAATATTTAAGAAGAATCTTCCGAGGAATAATGAAATGCCCCACAGCACGTACGAAGCAAAGAAGATTGTCTGCCCTCTAGGATTAGAGGTGCAGAAGATACATGCATGCATCAATGACTGCATCCTCTACCGCGGTGAGAAGTACGAGAATTTGAATGCATGCCCGATATGCGGTGCATTGCGGTATAAGATCGGCGAGATGACCCAGGTGATATTGAGGGCGAGCCGAGCCCCAGGAAGAGGGTTCCCGCGAAGGTGATGTGGTATGCTCCTATAATACCACGGTTGAAACGTTTGTTCCGAAACAAAGAGCATGCCAAGTTGTTGCGATGGCACAAAGAAGACCGTAAGGAAGACGAGATGCTCAGACACCCCGCTGATGGGTCTCAGTGGAGAAAAATCGACAGTGCGTTTGGGGATTTTGCAGCTGACGCAAGGAACTTAAGGTTTGGTCTAAGTACAGATGGCTTGAATCCGTTTGGGGAGCAGAGCAGCAGTCATAGCACCTGGCCCGTGACTCTATGTATCTATAACCTTCCCCTTGGTTGTGCATGAAGCAAAAGTATATTATGATGCCAGTGCTTATCCAAGGACCGAAACAACCCGGCAACGACATTGATGTGTATCTGAGGCCATTAGTTGACGAACTTTTACAGTTGTGGTCTGACGAAGGTGTACGTGTGTGGGATGAGTACAAACAAGAGGAATTTCCCCTACGAGCGTTGCTGTTTGTAACCATCAATGATTGGCCTGCTCTTAGTAACATTTCAGGACAGTCGAACAAGGGATACAATGCATGCACGCACTGTTTAGATAAGACTGACAGTGCATATATAGGTAACAAGATTGTGTACATGGGGCATCGTCAGTTTCTTCCAACCGGGCATCACGTAAGAAACGGAGGCAAGCACTTCAAAGGTTTGGCAGATATCCGGACGAAGCCTACACGCCGTGATGGTGATGTTGTATATGGCATGGTCAAGGATTTGGAAGTAATATTTGGAAAGGGTCCTGGCAGTCTAAATGTTCCGAAAGACGCAAACAAGCGCGTACCCTTGTGGAAAAAGAAATCTATATTTTGGGATTTACCCTATTGGGAAATCCTAGAGGTTCGCTCTGCAATCGACGTGATGCACGTGACGAAAAATCTTTGCGTGAACCTGCTAAACTTCTTAGGCGTGTATGGGAAGACGAAAGATACAGCGGATGCACGGCAGGACCAGCAAAGTACGCACCACGGAAGAGACAACCTGAATTCAGAGAAGTATCAAGGTACTTCCAGCTACGCTCTTACCAAAGAAGAGAAGGAGATCTTTTTTCAAGTCCTGAGCAGTATCAAGGTCCCGTCTGGCTACTCGTCGAATATAAAGGGAATAATAAACATGGCAGAGAAAAAGTTCCAAAACCTGAAGTCTCATGACTGCCACGTGATTATGACACAATTACTTCCTGTTGCATTGAGGGGGCTTCTACCGGAAAACGTTCGAGTACCCATTGTCAAGCTATGTGCATTCCTGAATGCAATTTCTCAGAAGGTAATTGATCCAGCAACTCTACCAAGTTTACAGACGGGTGTGGTCCAATGTCTTGTCAGCTTTGAGTTGGTGTTTCCACCGGCCTTCTTCAATATTATGACGCACCTCATAGTTCACCTAGTCGAAGAGATTTCCATTCTCGGTCCTGTATTTCTACACAACATGTTCCCCTTTGAGAGGTTCATGGGAGTCTTAAAGAAATACGTTCATAACCGTGCTAGGCCAGAAGGAAGCATGTCCAAGGGCTATGGAACAGAGGAGGTCATTGAGTTCTGTGTTGACTTTCTTCCAGATCTTAAGCCCATCGGTGTTCCTCAATCACGCCATGAGGGGAGACTGCGTGGAAAAGGCACGCTAGGAAAGAAAGCAACAAGAAGTATGGACGGGCATTCTTTCACTCAAGCACACTACACAGTTCTACAAAATTCCAGATTGGTGGCTCCGTATATCGTGGAACACATGGATATTTTACGCTCAGAATACCCGGAGAAGACTTGGGCATACTTTCGGCAGTTGGTTGCGTACACATCTCATTAATGACAACACTTGTTGGCCAAGACACCATCTTCGACTATATTGACTTTCCAAGGGTACGAGATAAATGGGAATACATTTTACACGGAAACCCAAGACAAAAAGAGCACTAACCAAAACAGTGGTGTCCGCTTTGATGCAACAAACGATGATGGAACAAAGGACACATATTATGGTTGCATACAGCAGATATGGGAACTTGACTATGGACCTTATTTTAAGATCCCTTTGTTTCAGTGCAAATGGGTTAACCTGTCATGCGGGGTAGAGATAGACAAGCGGTACGGAATGACTACAGTGGATCTCAAAAATCTTGCGTACAAAACCGAGCCATTCGTCCTAGCCAATGATGTGGCTCAGGTTTTCTATGTGAAGGACATGTCTTCCAGACCGAAAAAAAGAAAAGATAAGCAAGCCGGTACATCATACAATGAGCCAAAGCGCCACATAGTTCTTTCAGGAAAAAGAAACATCGTGGGAGTGGAGGACAAGACAGACATGTCAGAAGATTACAATAAGTTTGCTGAAATTCCGCCCTTCAAAGTGAAAACTGACCCAAGCACCGTGTTAAATGATGAAGATTGTCCATGGCTACGACGCAATCAGAAGAAAGGGACACACAAGAAGAAAAAGTGAACACTAGATAGGGATGTTGTTGCTGATGTGTAATAATGTATTAAACCTTTTATGTAACTATGTCCTGAAAACTCAGAAGAGAGATCTAAACACTATGTCAATCAGCTGCAGTTTTACCAACACAATCGCGTGGTCGTGAGACGGCAAATCGGCCTTCGATCCAGAGAGCGGCAAGACGTCTCTGATGATTTGCAACAAGTGTTGGGATGTTGCTAATCATCAGAGTGTCTTGCGCTGCTTGGATCCGACCAAACGGTTGCAGGACGTAGCTAGGGAACCCGAATGTTTTGTGTTTGAGCGCCACTTCGATCCAAGCAGCGGTAAGACGTCTCTGATAATCTACAACCGTCCGGCAAGACATCTCTGATGATCTGCAACCGTTTGGAACGGTCGCAGGTCATCAGAGACGTCTTGCCGCTGGTTGCCCAAAGATGCCTCTCCGAGTGACGCTGGAATGTTTTGTGTGAGTGAGTGAGTGACGCTGGAATTCCGGGAGGTGGGCTATATATAGGGTACGTGTGCGCTGGAAGGAAACTACAACCGGTGCTAAAGGGTTGGGCTTCGCGCGGGAATTTTCGCCGCGGCCCAAAAGGCACCTTTAGCACCGGTTGTAGTCTACAACCGGTACTAAAGACCCTTTAGTACCGGTTGTGGAGCACAACCGGTGTTAAAGGGTGTTTGGCTGCAGTTAAGGCAGGGGATCGACGAATCGATCTCCAAATTCGCCTAAGTGTTCCTCTCGACGACGACGACGCCTCCTCGCTCCTCGACGCCGGCGAAGCCCTGCCGCGCTCCGGCGAAGCTCCGCCGCGCTCCGGCCGGCCTCCGCCGCGCCCCCGCCGTCGCCGCGTCCTTCGTCGCCGTCGCCGCGTCCTCCACGCACGGCCGTGTCCTCCACGTACGCACGGCCGCGCCCCCGCCGTACGTCGCCGCGCGTCCATCGACGCCGGCCGCGCCCCCGCCGTCGCCGCGTCCTCCCTCGCCATCGCCGCGTCCTCCACGCACGGCCGCGTCCTCCACGCACGGCCGCGCCCGTGCGCCAACGCCGGCCTGCACCACCGGCGCCTCCGCCTCGCCCGTGGTCCGGCCTCCACGAGGTATGTTTTTTTTTATTACTGTTTTTTTTGTTCTTACTTTTTTGTATTACTGTTTAAAAATGTAGCAACTTTTTTGTATTACTGTTTAAAAATGTAGCAATTTTTTTGTTATTACTTTTTTTTATTACTGTTTTTAGTTAAGTTTTAAATTTTGTTTAGCATTTTTAGAAATTTGTAGCAATTTTGTAGATAGCAAAATATAGATAGCATTTTGTTCATTTTATAGATAGCAAAATATAGATAGCATTTTTTGTAATTTAGTACTTTGTAGTTTTGTAATTTTTGTATGAAAATTCTTGTTTAAAATGAGTATGAAAATTTGTTGTTCAAAATAAAAAATATGTGATTCTAGTAAATATGTGAATTTTGCTAAGTTTGAAATTGTAGTAGCAAAGTTTCAAAATTTTAGCTAAGTTTGAAAATTTGAAATATTGTAAAATTTGGAATATTGTAAAGTTTGAAATATTGCTAAGTCATTTAGATAGTTTGAAAATAACATTAGTAAAAATAAAATTGTCAAGTTAGAAATATTGTCAAGTTAGAAATATTGTAAAGTTTGAGTACTGTTTTTTTTAGTTAATATTAATTGTTTAGGTTAATATTAGTGTAGCTAAGTTTAGTTTAGCTAAGTTTTGTTTAGCTAAGTTTAGTTTAGCTAAGTCTTTTTTATGTCTAGTAGTTGTTCTTTTTTAGTACTGTTTTTTTAAAGTTAATATTGTTATTAGGTTAATATTGTTTAGATTATTAATATTGTTATTTGGTTAATATTGTTAAGTTAGAAATATTGCTAAGTTTCAAAATTTGCAGTGACAGAGCTATGGCGGACGATGCCCCCACCTTCGTCCGAGATTTGGAGGAAGAAGACCGTCTCCAACAAATAATATATAACAACGCTGCCGGACCCAATTCCGATGGAGAATATTCCGATGGAGAAGATTCGTCCGACGGAGAAGACGCCGAAGAATTCAGCGCGAAATGTTTGAATGACTCCGGTGAGGGACTTGAGTTAGAAAAATTCAGAGATGACGACGACGACGAAGAAGAACCGTCTGGATCTAAGTCGTCTGGATCACTAGCTAAGAAGAAGGTATATATTAAGTCTTGTTGATCACTATAGCTAGATGCATTAATTGATTTATATGCGCACTTATTAACGAAACATTTTTCTTTCAGCCCTCTGGATCTAAGTCGTCAATCCCCGTACGAGGCCCGGCCCAAGGGTTAAAGCTCCCGGAAGGTGCAACGTTGTCGATCGACGAAGTTACCTTCAAAGGCAAACCAGAGAAACCCGATGGAATCTACAATAAATATGTACGGCAGTGCGGAGTTTTTGTAAGGGACATGGTCCCGATCACTGTGACAGAATGGAATGAGCCGAAGAAAGCCAACATAGGCGCAAAATATCTCGAGCAAAGAATTAAAGAGACCCTTTGGGACTCGATGATGTCTAAATTCAACCTACCGGCAGATCTCCCACAGAAGATGAAGGATAAAGTCAAGGAGTGGACTCTTAGCAAGATGGCCCAGCAATTCAACAACTGGAAGAACACATTGTGGAGAAAATATGGGAACAAAGATATAGTTTTCAAAGGACATCTAGAGAAGCTAAAAGATGAATGGGCTGAATTTGCGGCGTATAAGAATTCGGGCGTCGCTGTGGCCCGATCGACACAAAATAAGTTGAATGCCTCGAAGAAGAAATATTTCCATCATTTGGGCTCAGGTGGCTACAAGACTGCCTTGCCTAAGTGGCAAGCCTATGAAGACGAGCTGCGACTAAAAGGGATCCTCCACAGACAGATGACTGGCCCGACAGGTCCAAGTTCTGGTTGTTCGCGCATGGGGCAGTGTTGCACCCAGAAACAGGGCTGATTGTTGCAAAGGGAAAATGGCGGAGAAAAATTAGAAGAGTCATCAGAAAAATAAAAAAAGTCATAGTACTAGTCAAGGAGGGAAAATTGTTCCCGATAGAGAGGACGACGAGCTTTCACAAGCCCTCGGGAATAAAGAACACTGGGGGCGATGTCGAGCCAGAGGAGGCGGGGTTGGTTTTCTTGAAGGGTTTCCGGAAGACGTTGCAACTTATAGAAAACATTGCAGAAGTAAGAAGAGGGAGGCGGAGAGGGTTACTGCATTAGAACGCACGGTGCAGGATGTGCAGAAGCAACTGGCCTCAATGACCCAGACCAGGGAATCTCAACTGCGAGTAGAAGATCCTGCAGGCGATGCCTGCCCATCTCAGCGGAAAAGCAGCGTGGGTTCCACGCAGCTACAAGATCCTGCAGTTGATGAACCAGTTGCTGAACCATCGGCGGCTCACTACCCCGTGGATGATATCACGGAGAAGACAAATTGTGAGTTACATGCGCCGATGATGAACATTACTTATCCGGTGGCGACTGGCTATGCTTTACGACATCAACCTGGAGAAACCTTCCATTTTGGTGTGATTCCGCCTGGATTTGCTCGTGTCGGGGTCACGAAAGTTATGCCGGGATTCAACGCAATACGTCTTGAAATTCCTGGAGCTGAAGGCGAGAAGACATTGGGAGAAGTTGAGCTTGGTATCGTTCTATGGAAGAAGAAATACATCAAGTTTCCAGACTCGGAGCCAAGGCCACCGACTCCTCCCGTTAGACATTCACCACATCAAAGTCCACCCGCCTCCCCCCACGAAGTTTGGGATCCCGCCGCGAGTCCATCTCCCGCGCTGTCCCGTCAACCGACTGATGCGCCCACTAGTAACTTGACAAAGCGGAAGCTGTTCCCGTCGTCCACCCCTGTCAAGAAACGTGGAAAAAGTGTGCGGGCTCCTGAGAACCCCAAGGAAGTCAAGGCTCCTGAGAAGTTAACTTCTGAGATGACTCAGCAGGAAATAGCTGAGAGCCTACGTGAAGGGTCGAGAGCCTTTTTTGAGCAGAAAAAGAAGGAAAGAGTGGAGGCAAGACTTGACCCCATAAAGGAACTTCTGAAGACTATACCAAATGAGGTAAAAGATCACACCGTTGACAACCTATATGACCCTCCACCTCCGCCCATTTCAGACTACGAGCGAGGTATTGACAAGGTACTTTCCTCGCAGAATGAGCAAGAGAAATTGTGCGGGAAAGGAGTTGCCCAGCTCGGAGAACAAGAAGCACAATCGCTCGCCCCGCTCATTGTACCTTCTGAAACTCGGGAAATCGAGCATGGAGAAGTTGTCGTTGGCGACTCAGGTTACCCCATGGCGGAGATTGCCCCACGATTTGATTTTGAACTCGGGCTGCCTATGGTGGAAAATCCGAGCCAGCTAACAACACAGTTATGGAATTTGAATCGCTGGTACATGACCGCCGCAAAAGAAGGGAAATTCTATCTCATGGCGGCGGTTAAGGAACAACACTACTTCCGAGAATATTGTGTGCATGTTGAGTTCCGAGAACTTTTTCAGATGTACAATCAACGTGCTCTCGACAAATCTCTCATCAGCTGCTATTGTCTGTAAGTAATTTATTCGTGTAATTTAATTATTTATAGTTATAAGCTCTCGTTCATTGCTTGTAATTATCGTCACAAAATTCTTTTGTACGCTAATTATGCAGAATGAAGATACGTGAATGCAGACTCGAGGAATCTGGGACATTGGTTTCATTGACCCGGATAAAGTTCATGTCAAGACCGTGGATGAAAATCCCGTGAACACAGAGGACGTTTTGCTAACGTTCTTTAAGCGACAAAGTACCAAAAAGGAAATACTATTTCCTTACAACTTCGGGTGAGTTTTACCGTCTTCTACACATTCTATTTTGCTTCCCCGATATAAAGTGTAATCGATAAGTTCTGAATACCTGCGTATATAAACGTGCGCAGGTTCCACTACATTCTGCTAATCATTAGACTCGAGGAAGGAGAAGTTGAAGTCTGGGACTCACTAAGGAAAGATCAAAATGAATACAAAAGCGTGCGTCTAATGCTCAAGAGGTAATTTCAATCGCACTATATCAGCCTCTTTCGTTCATTTCCGGATATCAAAAGTATAAGTAATAACTACTCAATTCATTTTCTTTTCCGGACAGGGTTTACAGAAAGTTCAAAGCGGAAGAACGCGGTGTATGGCCAGAAAAGCTGGAGTTCAAGTCTAACAACGTAAGTACTACTACGTGTATCTTTCTAATACCATTATCATTCTCTTGATTATTATTTGATTAAATTATATTCTTGTATATATAGTGGTGTCTGCGACAACCACAGGGGACAGAACTATGTGGATACTACGTTTGCGAGTACATTCACACGAAGGTCAATGAGAGAGTCAAGAGTGTAAGAAATCGAGAGGTACGTGAACATCATACACAACTTTTATTTTGCCACCATGCATCAATTGTGTTTAGTTTCGATCATAGCTGATTTTATTTCCTTCTTTTAAAGATGTCAAACAAGCGGAACCAGCTCCTACCACGCAACCGCGTAAAAGCTATTGCGGAGGAATTGGCGGGATTCTTACTTACACATGTCATAGATGAACACGGTGAATTCTACTTTGACGAAAGACCACCTCCACCCCCTGCAGTCGATGCTACAAGGGAACCGCCGGCAGTCGATGCTACAAGGGAACCGGCTCCATTGTAATTAATTAGGAGTACTTAAATTTATATGTGACGAGAGTACTTTGTATGTGTATAATGACTACTTTATATGTGTAGTGAGTACTTTATACGCGATCTCCTCCGAAACCCTGAAAAATGAGCGAAAAGGAAAAAAACAGAAACCCTAAACCCCGAAAAATAATCGAAAAGAAAAAAAACCAAAACCCCCCTGAAAAATAAGCAAAAAAAGCAGGAACCTTTAGTACCGGTTTGTATTACAAACCGGTACTAAAGGTCCTCAGGGTCGAGCTCGCCTGTGCGCCCACGTGGAGACCCTTTAGTACCGGTTTTATTTAGGTGCCGGTACTAAAGGGTTACCCCTTTAGTGCCGACCCTTTAGTACCGGTTGTGCGGCCGGTACTAAAGGCCATCTACAACCGGTACTAGAAGTGGGTTCTCTACTAGTGACTATGTGTGTCTCTTTTACTAAGTGAGACATATTTGAGAAACCATTAAAAGTGAAAATGTATAACTTTGCTATTGTATAAGACAATGATGACGAGAAATTTGGAAACTACAAAATGCGTCTCGTTCGGTACAGGAAAGAAGTCGTGTTCTTCCTGGAGTGCTTCGTGAGCTAGGAGATGATGGTGGGTCCCAGCGTCACAGAAGAAGAAAAAAAATAAAGAAACAACGTGGGGTGAGAGAGAATAGGAAGGCTAGCTAGCGCAGTCCGAGCACTAGTCGTCTTTGCCAACGCTGATTAGGCTTATCGTCTTCGACAAGGACGACAGGCCTCTAGTCGGCTTCAGCAAGGACGAGTAGGTCCTGTCAGATTTAGCAAGGACGATTGGATAATATTTTTGAAAAAAAAAAAACTGCGTAACATTTCCAGAATTAAATAAATTTCGTGTATTATTTAAAAAAAATTAGCCACGGTTGGGTGTGTGATGATGTAAGGGACAACCACATACGGTTTTTTGGAAAAAAAAAGGTGTGCGATGTAGTAGTAGAAGGTAATTACACGGTTTTTTAAAAAAAACAATGTGGGCAATGCGTCATAAAATAATTTCATCATAATGGGTCTATGTTTTGCGAAAAAAGTGCCTTTTCCCAAACTAATTATTATAAAAATAATCAGAACTAATTACTACTCCTATCAAAAGAAAAAAGAAAAATAAAGATGGAAAATTAAAACCAGACAATGAGCCCAATAACAAACACGCTCCCCACCGTCCCACTCCACATCCCCACGATCCCCACCTCCGCCCGCTCGTTCTATCTTCCTCCGTCAGACCTGCCCTATTCTCGCATTCTATCTTTCACTCAGCCAGCCACTACGCTGCTCTTCTAGATCCCTTTGAGGATGAACGTAGCAGCAGCTCCTGTGGAGGCATGAGGCACACGATCCGCACAAGGGTCTCAAGGAACATTGTCCAATTACCAGAATCAATCAGATCTGAGGTACACGTATAATCTAATAGCCCTGTTACCTAATGTTTTACTCGAACAAGCATATACAATCTTGTATCAATTGCATCCAGCATAGGCAGATGCATCCATCGGCTAATTTCCTACACGTCTCATTTGTCCTTGTAGCAAGAATCTTGAGCGGTTGAGCCTCAGTGAAGCCCCTTCAGCTCACGTGCTCATCGCCTCACCCTAGACCAATCAGAAAGATCTTCGATCTGGGAGGTCCGCCGCCGACGCGTCCAAGATGCGGCCGGAGGTTCCCTGCTACGACACCAATACTTCTTTGATCCGGGAGGCCGATGACGACCGCGTTCAGCTACCGCTTCCACCAGATCGACGATGAGTGCGTTCAGCTACTGCGGCCACGCAGCCACCGGATCGACGACAACTGCGTCCGGCAACTGCAGCCACCGGATCAACGGCGACCGAGTCCGGCAACCACGACCACCAGATCGTGGCGACCGCGTCCGGCAACGGCGACCACCAGATAGATGACGACCACGTCGGTCGCTTCCGGGGACAGTCAGAGGACGGCGGTGCGAGCTGGCGCGTTTCCTCTTGTTTTCATGGCATATCTTTTCTTTTGTCAAAGCGTCTGTGAATCTTACTTACTTCCCGCACGATTCTATTATTTTGAGTGTGTATTTGTCCGAACTGCACACTGTTATTTTGCTCCGTGTGTGATCGGAAACCTCATCGCCAACATAACTCGTTTCAGTCGTCTGCGATTGTGGAATCTTTTTTTTTTTTGAAAAGCCTACGTATATTCAACAGCACTGCACCACAT
Organism: Poa pratensis; assembly: GCA_947311845.1. NCBI lineage: Eukaryota > Viridiplantae > Streptophyta > Magnoliopsida > Poales > Poaceae > Poa > Poa pratensis. The sequence goes on along the minus strand of CAMZMU010000034.1, from coordinate 80,245,168 downwards.
ACAAAGTATACGGTACAAAGACAGAGAAGAGAGTACAATACGTGGGGGAAGAGGAACCAGATCGAAGCACAGCAACACCACCGGCGCCGGCGACGAAGACCATCCACCACCTTCTTACCACTGCCTGAGAGCGCCCTCCTTGTTGAAAGAAGCCGCAGAGCCCGCCCGCCGCGCCGCGGCGGAACTTATGCCGGTGAACGACCACGGCAGGCACCCTCACTCGCCTGCACCTCCACCTTGCCGAAGACGATCTCGATCCCGACGAAGAGAGGAGCCGCCGACCACGCCTGGCTCCGATTTCCAGCCACCGGACCCGCCGCCACCGCGGATCCGACGGGAGGCAAGGGAGCCCAAGGACCCCACTGGCCCTCGAGCGCCCACAAGTCGTGCGCGAAGAAGACGAGCCCCGCAGAGCACCGCCGCCGGAGAAGGACGCGCCGACACCAAACACCCCACCACCAGCACCACCTCCTCCAAAGCACCGCCGGCGGGGATCCACCCTACCCTACCGTATGTACAGGCCGGAGACGGGGATCCCCCACCCTCCCGCTGCCGAAGCAGCCGACGGAGGAGAGGGATCCCACGCCTCGGCGGCGCGGACGCGGTGGATCGACGGGGTCGCCCCAAAAATCGCCTTCGGCGTCGCCTCTCTTCAACAGTGGCGGAGGAGAGGATAAGGCCGAAAGGTTCGTTGCGATTGTGGAATCTGTACTAATGTAAATATCTCATGATAAGAATAAACGGTAAATCTAATATGGGAACGTGCCCTGCGAACTAGTTCCATACGGCGCACGTGAAGATGCGTAGTTTCGCGATCATACGGCTGGCAGCGGCCGCGAAACGTTATCTGGTGTGCTAGCACGTAACATGGTGAGGTGGCTTGGTGGGTCAATACGCATCGGTGGACCAGCTGAGCACACAGTGCCTCATTTTCGGATCTGAGAAGGACGCATACCAGAGAGAGATAAGGCCAGTTCGTGGGTGCCGGCGAGGGTGTGCAAGGACACGGTGGAGGAGGAGGCCAGCAGGCCCGGGAGAGTTACAAGTGTGGCGGCGCATGCGGCAGAGAGGACCGATGGATTTGCCGTTGGTAAGGGTTGCAAGGAGATGAGGGATGCGAGGAGATGGCGGAGGAGGTGAGGGATGCGAGGGGATAGCTCAAGGAACTTGTGCTGCAGCAGCTCGTGTCCCGCGGCGGCGTTGTTCGGGCGACAGACAGCCACGACATCGTTGAAGCTACAGACGGCGGCGAGCTTGATTGACATGAAGATGAGGTAAGCAAAGGTAGCTGCGGCGAGTAGGGGCGCCCGTGCACGCTGCCCCGGCCGCCGGGGAAGACCTCGGAGTTTTATCGGTTGATACTTACCTCATGACTATCAGGTTATTTGGCAACAATATCCTGGTGACTGTCACCAAATAACCCAGTGACCGTCATCGGAATAACTGGTGACTGCCACTAAATAACCCGGTAACCATCACCGGACTAACGGGTGACTGTCACTAAATAACCTGGTGACCATCACCGGAATAACTGACAACTGTCACTAAACAGCCCGGTAACTATCACCGGAATAACGTGTGACTGTCACTAAATAACCTGGTGACTGTCGATCACCAAATAACCCGGTGACCGTCACCAGAATAACCCGGCGACCGTCACCTGAATAACTGGTGACCGTCACTAATAAACTGGTGACCGTCACTAAATAACTCGGTGACCATCACCGGAATAACGGGTGACTGTCACTAAATAACCTGGTGACCATCACAGGAATAACTGGCAACTGTCACTAAATAACCCAGTAACCATCGCCGAAATAACTGATGACTGTCACTAAATAACCCGGTGACCATCAACAGAATAACTTGGTGACTGTCACCAAATAACCCGGTAGCCATCACCGAAATAACTGGTGACTGTCGGTAAGTAACCCGGTAACAATCACCAGAATAACCTGGTGACTGTCACTAAATAATATCATCACTGGCAACCATCATCGAAATAACAGGTGACTGTTACTAAATAACCTGGTGACCATAGTATTTTTTTAGCCCGTAATACCCAAATCTGGTAATAAAGTACCGACCAGTAACACTGCTCGTATAAGAGTCATCACAGCGCAAATATTTTTCAATGGACCAACTTAATTGCATGTTTTAAAAAGTATACAGACTGCTCGTGTAAAAAAAAGGCAAGAGCACCGGCAATCACATGCACCAGATGCCAAAAAAAATGGCACTGTAGCTGTAGTAACAGTGCAAGGCATCGTAGCAAGTGCTAGCGTCGCACGAGTGCACGACACATGACCAGAACGTGATGCTAAACTGCCGTGGTTTGGTTCTCCGCCGGGTCGTGGTGGGCTGTCGGCGTCGTACGGATGGCTAACGTAGGGCACGGTCGTATTGTAGCAACGTCCGAATAAATGTCCTGACAAGGTGCCTCTATGTGACAACATGTATTTCTCTACGTAATGCCTTCATATTTCTAGAGACCAAGCTTAATTGTGTCTTTATATTTCTACTAAAGATGAATACAATGCCACAAGGCCCACAATAAATGCTTGTACTAATGCTAGAGACAAACCAAATTGCCATATAAAATTGTCTCTATACCTTTACATTCGTATTCCAAATGTATCTTCAAAGTGCCTCTATGTTTGTAGATACACAACCTATTGTCTACACAAAGTGGTCTTATGTCATCTATAGGCATTTCGCAAAACGACTCAACAGCCTAAAAGACACTGCCCGTAGTGACATTTTTGAGACAATGTGTGAAATGTCTCTACAACTATGTAAAGACAACATAAGTGTCTCTACATGACCAAAATAATGCCTCTACGGGCCAGTTCTCTTGTAGTGTCAAGACCCTCCAGCAAACCATCACATGCCTCGAGCTGTCGAATGAGGCATACACCGACGCAGAGGCGGCACACAAAAGGTCCAAACAGTACGTGAGAGCCCTAGACAAGATCCGGGCAAGCAACATGGACCTGGTTAAGCAGATCAAGCAACACGAAAACCGGATTCGCCTACAGGACGACAAAACCGATCTCATCTGCAAGAAAATTGAAGCGACGACCAAAGTAGCAAAGAAGCGCCCAGTAGGGACATTGGGTTAAGTCTAGTTCCTACCAGGAACCGCGTTGTTCCTCCGCGAGTGTGCGTTAATTCAACGCTTGTCCCCATGCACCATCCGTTATGGTTTTCTATCTGTCTAGCCCCGCGTCGCCTCCGCCGAGGCGACTCGGGCGCCGCCACCAACCGTCGTCCACAGCCACCCCTCTCTGCCCCCCTCCCCCCGCCTCCGCCGGCGGTCAACGTCTGGCAAAGCCCATGCGGAGACGACATGGATCTCTCCTCAAGGCGGAGGCGAGGATCTCCCCATCCTAGAGCAGGCGGATCTCGACCTTCTTCAACGGTTGCAGCCAGGGATCTGGCATGGCGCCGACGCGGGAGGCTGGGATTCTGTGTTCTTCGACTGGGACTCCGTGGTTACTGTGGCATCGCTCCTAGATGGGCTTGGGCGGGCCTATGGAGCGATGGCATAGTGGCTGGCGGTGCGACGGAGGTCTACCACGGTGGCGCGTTGACTGGCGGCGGGGGCTCCTCCTTGCTGCGCGATTCGGCCGGATCCGGCGGAAGATCGCCCCTGTTCTGCCGTCTTCTTCCTCATTGCTGGCTTTCATCGGTGGGGGTCGGAACGGCGGATCCAACAGGGTGCCGGCGGGTGGCGAGGGGCTACTAGCTTGGCTTGAATAAAGGTGGGGGTCCTAGGGTTCCAAATCGCGAGAAGATGAAGATCTGCTTGACGTTGGTACCTTGATCTGGCAAGAGTGTCGAGTTTCGGAAGGCTCCGCTGGTGATCATTCATGGGCTAATGCCTAGAGATTGCTGGATCGGAGGGATTCGGTCGCGCCGGAGGGTGCGGCGTGAAGCTCTGCTTCTGTGCCATCATGGGCAAATCCATGGTGTAGTCAGAGGCGGGGAATGTCATGAAAGCTGAGATTAAAGGACTAGCAAATGGTGATTGGAGGCTTTGCGGCGATGAGGAACTTGCTTGGAGTCGCAGGAGGTGGAGCAGCGGTTTGTTAGTGGGGGCATCATCACAGGTGAAGTTCAAAGTCCTACCTTTCAGGGTGAAACCCAAGGTCTGGCCTTAATTGGTTGTGCCTGGCAATGGTCTTGCTGAATACATTGTTTTGAGAGCGGGGACTATCTTCAGGGTGAAAACCCAAGGTCTGGCCTTAATTGGTTGTGCCTGGCACTGTTCTTCTTTAAGGCGCTGCTTTTGAAGAATTGGACATCAGGTGGTGTCTTGGTGGTGGTTGTGCGACTGCTGCAAGGACTGTAACCCTGTAGCGGGACTTTTCTTTTTATTTCTTCTTCTTATTGTCTTTCAGCTGTGTGCATCCGTAATAGCTTTGGTTATTGCGTTGTTGCAGAGGCTGGGTGTAATTTGTATCTCTGCGATATTAATATACATTCTTTATCTAAAAAAAAGCGTACGTGTATAGTACGTGTGTATTGCCATAAACAACACACGCGTAACCATGTAAAAACCACCTGTACATGCATTTGATAAGCGCAGAGCTAGGGCGTACAGTGGTGGACTAATTCCCCATATATTTCATACACGTGCCCACGCGTACATAGCCAGATCAGACCATCGTCTTGTCCACTCCACTCCCCACCTCCTCTTTCTTCTAACCCCTATCATTCTACCCGGTCGTCCCTATCACTGCAAATCCAGTTCTCTTCTCTTCCCCAAAATCCAGTCCTCTGCTCTCTCCGGACGCAAGTACCCTGTTCGTCACAGCACCGCGCAACCATGTCATTCCCAGAACGACATGCTGCTGCAAAAAAAAAGAAAGACCACAGAAGGATCTCCTGCAGCCTCCGGGTATTTATCTCAACACCTGTTCCGTCCGATCCACTTTATCCCTTCTCTCGTTCGATCCTAGCGTCCTCTTCCCTTTCCAAACGATCCTAGACCGATCACACAACTAATGCAACCGTATCTATACATAACTTCGTGCAGAGCCGCTGAATCCCCTTCCCGCGAAAGGAGGACCGCTACAACAGTGTACATCGAATCACTCAGAGCCCGACTGGCAGACCGAGATGATCGTTTAGCCAAGGCCCTCGAGCGATCTACCGAGCATTTGAGCGGACTGAGAAAAGCTCAAAGCCATCGTACACAGACTCAAACAACAACGTTGGAACTCTACACCAAGCTTAACTCGGAAGCGATCACCCACGGCAACCTCGTGGAAACCATCCGCGTCCTCAAAGAAAAGATCTAACTACAAGACAAGCGCATTATTCTTCTCCGCAGGAAACTGGAACTTGCCATGCAAGAGAAGCTCGAACCATGACGTCTTCCAGGGTTAAGTACGCTGCGTGGCTCCCTCGTCAGCGTGTAGGTTACCTGGGACTGCTAAACTATTTATGTCAACGGAAACCTAGGATTAAGTCACGAACTGAAATAAATGTACGCACCACTCCAAAGTGCTAAAGAAATATCCATTGAGAAGCCATGGGTATAACAACGGAAAGGCTGGGCTATGCCAAACCCATGGGGTCCACATGATCGTCGATTCGCAGGAGCAACCGTACAACCCACAGTAAAGGCGATGGCACAAATCGCTGGGGTTCACGGAAAAAGTAGACGATCCAGCCCCCACCCTGCCCAACACTGGACCCGTTGGCGAAAATTCAACGATACTTCACAAACCGAACCAATACCAAAGAACCTCCACCGGCGACAAAACGGCATCTGGTCAGCGATCCATGGACTCATATCGAGGCCATAAAAGACACTGCAGCCCAAACAGAAACATACAAAACACACGCGAAGAGTGAACCAGCTAACCCAATAACCGATATACAGCACGCAAATGACCGACACAAACCCGAAAATACACAGACAAGAGGCGACACAAGACAGCAGACACAGTCGATCTATCCACACGTACTGGGCGTGATCATTGCCCGAACATCTAATAGAGGCTAGCACCGGGAAAGCAAACAAGGCAGCACAGATGCAGTGTAAACGTATAGATACCAAAGAACAACGAACGGCAGCCCCGTTGGAAGCGCGACAAACCCAGCAGAGAGCAATTCTTAGAAGCATGGGCAGCAATACAAACATTACAACTATCCAAGGAACAACAGACCCACAGAAGAGTAAATACTATTACAAGCACCGGCACAAATACAAACGTTAACGAAAAAACCAGAAAAAACCCAACACATGGAGCCCATCCACATGCTAGGAAAAGCCATCATCAATCCTTACAAGGTCAAACACGACAGACAGAGCCACTGCCCACGAACCGGGAACCATTGTTTAGGACCCCTCCGTCGCTCGAAGAGCCTGACGCAGGGCTTCCTTCTCCACCTTCGAAATAGCCGTAGAAACAGCAGCCTCCTTCGTGGCCTCCTGTAGGAGAAAAATATTAGCACGGGAAAACACGAAGAAACACTCAACAAAAACGAACATAACATAAACAGACAAAAAACCCCAAACCTCAATATGCGCTATGCAATCCGGAGCGAGATGATAGAGCTGGAAATCGTAGAAGGCAAGAACCTCCCCAAGAATAGGATGAAGCGGCGGAGATAACCCCCCCTCCAAATGGCTAGTAAAAAAACACACTCGCCATGACGAGGGAGAGGCGTCAGCTCCGCGTTGAGAACCCGCCAAGAACGCCGGCCTGCACTGGGGATAGACCCCACAGAGGAGAAACGCTCTAGATCCCTGGTCGTCATGCTGGCAACCGGACGCCTACCGTCCGGGCCGTCCGCGTCCAAGCGCACGCTGACAACCGCACACCTACCGTCCGGGCCGTCCGCGTCCAACCGCATGCTGACAGCCGCACGCCTACCGGCCGGACCGTCCGCGTCCATGCGCACGCTGACAACCGCACGCCTACCGGCCGAGCCGACCGCGTCCAAGCGCACACTGACAACCGCACGCCTATCGGCCGTGCCGGCCGCATACAACCGCACACTGACAATCGCGAGCCTACCGGCCGAGGCGTCCGCAAGCAAGCGCACACTCACAACCGAACGACCACCATCGTGGACGCCCGCCGACTCGCAGCCCTATAGACCGTACGTCGAGAAACCCATATAACGCGGTTCAACGGCTAACACACAACCGCTCGCATCCACGTCCACATAGGCTTCACAACCTTCTCCCACAACCCACACGCAGCCGACACTCCATGGCAACACGAGCCGCCAACAAACTACCCAACACCCCCAGCGATAGTTCGAACACGCCGAATAACCGCCTCTCGAACACCGTATCCAGAACTCCCGAGTCACCACCAGCGCACCACGAAGAGCCATCTTCCCCGGAGTCAGCCTCGGTCGACACGGACCAACGCCTCCGAGCCGAACCGACGACATGCGAACCACCATGAACCAGCGGCAGTAACCACACCCAGAGGAACACACGGCGCTGCGCCCCAAACCCCACGCCAAACACACAACACGGAAAACATCATGGAACATATGAACGAAAAAAGGCTCATGAACAAAATCAAACCAGAACAACGACGCACCCTTCCCAGGACACACTACTACCCTGCAGTAAAACAACCAAAGAAAGCCTCAACGAACCGCCACATGCACCGACCCACAGGAACAGCAGCACCACAAAAAACAACTGATCCCCATCCCAACGAACCACGCGAATCACCGTAAAACCCACAACACATGCACCGAACAACAAAATAAGAACACACCCACGAACGAACAAAGCAGCAACGATGAAACGACATAACCAGAACAAGATAACAACCAACCAAACCACCCACGAGAACAAAAAACACAACACAAACACCAGCAAAACCAAAACAAACAAGAAGACAAAAGCAAAAACGAAAAGAGAGCCCACAGAAGCAATCAAAACGAAACAACACGCAAATAAAGAAACCAGAATGCAAAACACCAACAAAACCAAAGCACATAGAGTGGTGAAAGCAAAAACGAAAACAGGAGGCACACAGGAGCAATCAACGTGAAACACCATGCAAATTAACAAAGCACATCAATAGGAAACACCCAGGCAAACAGAAAACCCAAAGAAAAATAGAACAAACGAACCCAGAGAAAGATAGAACGATCGAAGGGAACAAAAAACTGAAACGAACGATCGAAACAAAACACACCCGAAAAGAAGAACAGAGAGGCAATAAGCAACAGGCGAACAAATAACCCCGAGAGGAAGAAAGAAAGGACGACCAATCCCAGCCGGCGTCAAGGAGAAACATCACCGACATCCACAAACGCCAGAACGACCGAACGGAACAAAAAACTGAAACGAACGATCGAAAACAAAACACACCCCGAAAAGAAGAACAGAGAGGCAATAAGCAACAGGCGAACACATAACCCCGGGAGGAAGAAAAAAAGGACGACCAAGCCTAGCCGGCGTCAAGGAGAAACATCACCGATGTCCACAGACGCCGGTGACAGGGAACGAACGAAGTGGCCACCGAAATCCACGCCGAGCGGAGCAAGGCCCGAAAAAAGAGGCAATCGAACGAACCGCAAGGCAAATGAAGCAAGAAGAAGAACAAGCGAGGTAAGACGCATATGTAAGAGAAGACAAGTCAAGCCAGGGGCCGCCTCTAGACAACGCGAGAATGCTACACCAGCTCCACACCCACGCGGCAACCCGTACGGGCATCTAGCGCATGCCAGCCAGAGCAACAAACCGAGATGAATACAGACAGCCCACGAGGGAAGATACACACGGGAAGCCACCAAACAGACTTCACCAAACCCAACAAGACGCGCAGCAAGGAACGAACCTCCCGCCAAAAAGGCAAAAGGAAGACTGAAGACAACAGGACAAAAAATCACGGCCACCGTTCAACCATCACCCAGCAAAAGACAAACGAGAGCAAGCAACGACAGCCCAAAAGGGGCAACCGGTCATAGAGGAAACAAACAAAGAGCAACCGGGAGAGCAGCGGGTGAGCGAACGGCCACACCCGGTAAAACCCACCAACACCGGTGTGACCGGCTAAGGTGAAGGAAGCCTGGACCGACATCATCGGCAAAGGCAAGGCGCGAACCGGTAACCACCAGGCGAAGAGTGCACGGGGAGCAACCGGCTAAACCAGGAACACATACGACGAACACCAGGAAGCAGACAACGCAGACACCAGCCGGCACCAACGCAACCAATCAGGGCAGTACACGTCGGACGCAAAGGCGCACGCGTCACCCGACGATAGGCCGACGGGGCGCGAGGCGCGCAGAAGGCCGGAAACCCACGAGCTTTGTTATAGTGTTGTATTCGTACCAAATATATTATAGCAATAAAAATGTGAGTATACTATCGTTTCTCCAAAAGCATCTAAATAGGTTATTTTGGCTTTTGGCTTATAGCATAGTGTAACATAAGACAAAAGTCAAAAGCCAAAAGCACCTATCTAGGTGGTTTTTGGGCTTATAAGCCAAAGTAAATAGCCGAGTAAAACCAAACACCCTATGACTTTTAGTGTAAAAACGAACACGAATCTTGAACACGGTCAACTATATGAATAATGAACGACCAGTCTAATTTTGAGTCGACAGCGTGAGTACATTTAGCTACTTATTCATTGCGCGTAAGCTGACGTAAGCCATTGTACGGAGCGCAGTTCGTGCAGCCGTCAAGGTGGAGTCGGCAACATGGAGTCGGATATGTGCAGTCGGCAACGTGCAGTCGGCTCCGTCTTTAGCGTTGGTACTGGTCCAGTCCCGGGAGTCGGCAGGTATAACCTTTTTCTGTACGTTCTTTTGGGCAGAGATTTGTTCATTACCGTGTTTGGTACACCCGTCAGTGTGTGTGGAAAGTTGAGCTTTTGCGGAGAGGCGGTTCGCACGAAACAATAAGAAAATATTCGTCTTCATAGAGATAACGGAAGTGAAAATCACACTCAATATACAAACAGGAAAAAAAAAGTGCGCAAACACATGAAAAACGCAAAATAAAAATACAACTACCTTAATCTATGTCTGCTTGGGAAAAGTTTCAATCAGGCATCTTCCTTGGGAAGCCTTGGATGGACACTCCTTCCTTGGAAATCCTTGGAGTGTTTATCGATGTATAGCGCTACGTTTTTGGTGTTTCGGCAGTGAACGTACAAATCAATACCGAATTCATTACGTATGTTCTGTATTTTAAGGCACATTTGTTTTTTTAGAATCCAAAAACGTTAGTTGGACAAAATTATCAATTTTGACGTCTTGGTTACATTTTTTTTGCCGAGAGGTAAACTTATTATACGGTGAACGTCGAGTTGGCAATGAGTCGACATGTGCAGTCGGCAACGTGGACTAGACCACGTGGAGTCGGTCACGTGGAGTCGGACATGTGCAGTCGGCAACGTCTTAAGCGTTGGTACTGGTCGAGTCCCGTGAGTCGGCAGGTATGAGTCCTGGGAGTCGGCATGGCTGACCTTCTTCCTCTCACTGTTCGGCGGTCCCTCTTTTGTTTCTATGTTCTTTTGGCCAAAGATTGGTTTGTTACGTGTTTAGTCCAGCCGTATGTATGGAGTCGGACACTGTGGGGAGTCGACCAGCCGATTCCGGCTTAAGAAATGGCAGACTTCGAAAGAAATGGAGTCGGCCAGATGACTCACCGGGAGTTGATCAGTACTGATAAAAACCGCATCGGTTTGGTGCCAACAATAAACATGACCCCATAAACAGGAAAAAAACAGAGCACAATTTCTTAAGTCGTAGTCGACTCCCGGGGAGTCGGCTGGACGACTCCCCGGTGAGTCGGCTAATCCGATAACAATTTCTTAAAACATGACCACATCAGAAGAAAGGACGGGTTTGTGCCATTAGGTGCCGTTTACGTAAGCATCCAGTACAGCCTAAAACGTGTTCCGATAAAGTGATCCGAGAAGGAGTCAAGGGCATGATTTGTGGTAGTGACCGTGTGGAGAGGGATAAGGTAGAAGTGGTTAAAACGTCCGCGGTACGTGCAACCGTCCAGGTGGAGTCGGAAACGTGTAGTCTTAAAGTGGAGTCGGGAACGTGGTGGAGTCGGCATCGTGGAGTACATTTAGCTACTTAGGTATTACGCGTAGGCTGGCATAAGCCATTGTACGAACGGCAGTACGTGCAGCCGTCAAGGTGGAGTCGGAAGCGTGCAGTCTCAAAGTGGAGTCGGGAACGTCAAGTCGGCAAGTTCCTTTCTTCCGAAGCCTGCCATTTCTAAAGCCGTAGACGACTCCCGGGAAAAACTCTGCATTTACGGTACGGTAATAAACTTGTCGTGTTCGATGCTCATAATCGTACCGATCCTCCCCAAGCTATTTTCTCCTCTGTAATTCTATTGACAAACTAAGAGAACAAAACACCTGGTCAAAGTAAAACGTGAGAAGAACCGTGTCACAGGTCACCGCGTAGGTATAGATGTCCGACTTAATAGAGGTTGCTGGCTCCACCGAACGGAAGGCACTCTTGTCCGTTGCGCTTGATGGGACGTGGGTAGTTAGAGCGTGGGGTTGAATTAGGAAATTATGAGTGTGGTAGGTCGGTAGGTTGGAGTTATTTCTATGTGATCGAATGCGTTCCCTGCATACATCCACGATTAGTATTACGCCGGCTCTCTGGAGTCGGCTGGTAAAGTGTGGGTTTAAATGAGGGAGTAATGAGCGTGGTAGGTTTTGGAAGGTTTGGGGTTATTGATTTCGTTTCGTGAGTCTTTATTGTTGACGCGTCCCTTGTCCTTCACGTACTCCGCTGACTTCACATTTGCCGACTCCCTGTTTGTCAGTCTTCACAGGTGCTAGGTCTTTGATGGAGCCACCTTTCCTGCAGCTTTCGTAGCTCCTTCCCGGAACTGGGAAGCATGAAAAAAAACTAACGGTCACGAAACGGCAGCCTCTCATAGACCAAGCACAGAGACCATATCATTAAACATAGCGCCGACAAGGTCAGCCCTGCCGACTACCCTGTAGTGGACTAGCCGACTCCCCGGAGTCGGCTGGTCCACTCCCGGACCCCCTCCCCCCCCCCCCCCCCCCCCCCGAGCACATAAGTGAGAACGAGCCACTTTTGTCTGAACGACATTCCTAATAGAGACAGTCTGTGTGATTATTTTAATCCTGTACACATGTTGCTAACAAGGAGAATGCATCCATGCTATCAGAGTATTCTCATTAGCTGTTGTTGCATTTTTTATCTCGCCACTGGTGTGATATTTGGTCACACTATACAATACACTCTTAGTTTAAAAAGTATTTTGTGCAGTGCACCAAAACATCGAAGTAGCGATGGATTTGGGTCGTTTGGTCGAGGTGTATGATGTAGAAAAAAACAATGTTTATTTCCACTGCCAAGGGTATCTGGTCACTGAAAAAAAACAGAGTTATGTTAGGTTGGTGTACATGTATAATATAACCACACTACGAATCAAAATAAAGCACACAAACCTTAAGCTTATGGTGATGACCTTCAACTGCTCGAACAGTACTAGCAGGCAAGCATCTTCATGATTTCATCTAGAAGGTGACACCCATTCTTTTACTTCGGTTTAGGAAATTCTCTTGGACAATGACGACAAGATTTACCCATTGAGAAGAGCACGGTGAAGAAATCTACACTTTTCATTGGATGATTGTTATTGGGTAGATGTCTTCTTGTACGGTGTCACCAAAATAGTAATCCTATTATTTCATGAAACAAATTAACCATTTGCATAAATATGGTTGGTTATGGTGTATCTCTAGATCTAATGGATGGGTTTGGTCAGAAGGAAGAGGATCTACTGAATCTGAGGTTCCTATTTGCTTGGTTTTGCGTACCTTTCATTTAGAAGGTGGAAGAGGACGGCGAGTGTGAGGTCGAAGACGATAGGGAGTGTCGTTGTGGAGACGAGGATGTGCCGTTCCCTTCGTGGATTCCGCGGGTGCTTCTGATCTTCGTTGTCCATGGGAAAGTAGCATCGTCTTGGGTCTAGCAGGTGATATCTAGACTTTCCTTGCATCTGACCAGGTGAATGATTTGCGCTTCTAAAGTGGGGAGGCGGCGGTGGGTTGAGGCAACAAGATAGGGCTGCTGCCGGTTCAAATATATACAACTGGTGGAGTAGGTTTTGGATAGACGGCCTCCCACGGGCTGATCTTTGTTGATGAAAGCCAGCGGCCCAGCATCGACGAGATGTGACCGCAGTGTTTGCCGAGCCGACATGACGTGGACGTGGTTGGCTCAGCGGTCTGAAACCACTTGATTGGTATGAAGTGTTGTTACGAGTTCATTGGTGTTTGCATACCATTCTGTTGGCCCAATTTGATTTTTGATCTAATTTGGTCTTCGGCCTTACATTATGGATTTAATTATTTGTACCTGTTGATTGTTACCATTGTGTATGTCGTGTCGTCAAAACAGGGGTCGGGGAATTGCCGATGTATGCAACCCCAACGAGGAGCCGGCAGAGCTCACCGTCCTTCCGTCGCCTACTCCGCCGACTTCACGCGTTGGTTGCCAAGAGTCACTTCAGAAGGGGTATTTATTAAGTCGTTTGTTTCTTAAGCCGTAGCCGACTCCCGGGAACCTTGTCCGCAGCTAAGGGAAGTCCTACAGAAGAGGCAAACACGTCTTTGCTTCCATGGTTTTACGAAGAATAACAAGAGTAATAAGAGTGAATCTTGCTTTCACGCGGTTGGGTCGGTGGTTTGAAGATAGTGCTAAAATATATCCACTTGATCGGTAAGAGATGTCATCACGAGTTCATCGGTGCTTGCAAACCATCCAGTTGCCGTAGTATGTTTCTTGTCCTAATTTGGTCTTCGGTGTTACATATGGATATATTTATTTGTACCCGTTGATTACAGAATCTTAATGCACAACCCGATCCATCGTGTGGTTTGTTTGATGACATGTGGAGTGAGAGGTTCGTGTAGAGCTAATGGGTGCGGTAGGTTGGTACATTGGAGTTATTGAGCTGTCGTCTTAATGCACAACCCGATCCAGCCGACTCCAGGGTGCCGTCTTAGTGCAAAACCGACACCGCCGACTCCAGAGTGACGTCTTAATGCACAAAACGGAGCAACGGAGTAAAAAAAATGGGCGTCGACTCTCGTGAAGTCGGCGGCAAGCCGACTGTTCAATTCCCGGGGAGTCAACAGGCTGATCTTGTCTGTTACTACGGAGCCATCTGAAGAACGTGTGTACGAACGTTTGTGTATGTAGCAATAAATTTGGTCATGGAAATGTTCGCGAGCTGGTTGACCCTTTCTATACCGGCTCCCTAGAGTCGGCGTGGTTGTATAAACTTGGATAGTTGTGTTGAGCTTGAGATTCTTTCATAGATAAGAGCACACTTGTTGCCCATGTTTTCGTTTGAAAAGATAAATCGGTCCACTGTGCTGCCGGCTCCTGGTCGCAGCAAAGGGTTGCCCAAGGATGTTAAGCCGGTGAGTTTTTGGACCTGTCGAAATATTATTGAGAACTAAACGGCCATCATGATGATTGGGAACAGCTTGGTCAGCTACATGGTAACCACACGGGTTTATAAGAGTACATGACGTGCTAAACGAATGGTTTTCACTTTGTACCATACACGTTTTTACAGTACTAAAGACTTTTAGTGCAAACAGAATTATTCAGACATGTATTGCTCCATATGATTACAAGGCGGTGTCATCTGAAATTCCGAGTCTTCCACTTTTCTGCAGTACTCCGCCAGTAGCTGATCAAGACAGAATGGACGATATTCATCGTCAAGTGAACCTATTCCATAACCAAATACATAGTTTGATTCCGGATGCCAAGAGAGGTGCTCGTGATTATAGGATCGGATCTCCGACAGATCGGCGTAGTAGATGCTTCAACGGTGGGCACTTTTCTGCTGTCAACTGCAATTGAACGGTTCATGCCGACGAAGAGGGCATGCTTGCCAATACTCCAGATGGGCACCAGGGCTAAATTGTTTATGTCTACTTGGTAGACCACAGGGTCGTCATTGTCAATCCGTCCGCTGATAACAAGAAGAAGCTCGTCCTCTAATGACACCAGGTAAAATCTATTTCTATGGCTCTGTCCGTTGAAAGCTGGGCCGTTGATGATCTTTGTCATGTTGACCGTTCGAGCGGTGCGACCAATATCTGAGGCCTTGGTTGCCGGGATAGTACGTATGATGGATCCGTAGTTGTCTGTCACGTACACTTCTTCTTGGTGTGTAGTCATGCTGGAAAGTAGTCGAAACCATTCCACACACGAGAATTCCCCCTCTCCAAAACCTGAAGGTGTATGTCCCTCGTTGGAGTTTTGGTCAGCCCATTTGATAGTTCTGTTTTGAAGGTTGGATACACATACCATCATAGGGGAAGTCAGCACGGTAATGGAGGTTAGTTTCTCCACTGGTATCTGTGCCCGAAAACGAACAATGGAACCTGTGAAGGGATTAAGCAAGTGCAGCTTATACGGCCATGTCGTTTTTCTAGCATAACGAGGTCGGCTGTTGTAGCTCCTACGTAAAAATAATTACTGCAAAGTAGGTGGATGGAAAACAGGGTGATGTTTCAAGGTTACTGACATATAAACGTAAGATGTAAAAGACATATTTTTTGAACCTGCAGACGTCGTCGGGATGGATTTAGCGCAGACTCGGCCAGTGGAGGTGTTCAGGAATGTGACTTTCTGGTCGCTATATTTCTCAAGCATAATCCATTTGTTAAGAAAGAACTTGGGAGGTTCTGTGGCGCGTCTCGAATTGCCGCAGGTCGCACGGAGAGATGAATAATAGTCGACATCGTCGAACTGGATGAAGGAGTCACCTATCTTCTTGAGGAGATCGTCTGGGAGATCAGACCAACCAGCTGCGTCGTCCATCGGTCCTGCCATTGAAGTGGATTTCTGTGGTAGAAACGATGTGGTCTTGGAATGGGACGATGGGTCTCTGGTGCGTCCGTTATCCGCAGCTTCCTGAAGGGGGATTTATAGCCTGATGTGAAGACGGACGGGTTTCATCGGGGATTGTCGTCGTATCGGCATCTTGGATAGGAGACGGGGTCCTGCTAGCCGAGGGTGAACGTAGGGCAAGAAGGTGGACGTCGTCGAGGTCGGGATTGTACACGGCAGTTTACCCAGCTTCAGGCCACGGCGGTGGCGGTGCCCTACGTGCTGCTATAACTCACTATAAGGCAATAGCCGAAGTACAGGTTACAATGAGTTGGTTGTGATTGAGATCGATGGTGCCCTAAAGGCGTCCCGGGTCCAGCTTATATAGGCGGCTGGACCTAGGGTTACAAGGTGATTACGTATCCAGCAAGTATACGGAGTCCTAAACCTAGCCGGCAAGTATGCCGCCTTCCTCTTGGTCTTGGTGGCTTCGTGGGCTTCAGTCTTGGGCCTCCTCCTTGCCGGCATCCGCCTTCCTTGGTCGTCAGCTATCTGGGCCGCCCGGCAGGCAAAGCCTTCACCACCACTGCGGGCCACCCTGGACTAGCCGGATTGATCCATGCTGGTGATACCCCTAGTAGGTATATCCCCAACATTAGCCCCTGGAAGGGTTCGAGTTCTTCAGGCGCCGTCTTCTTCTTGTCGGCGTCTTGTGAGCTTGAAGCATTCCAAAGTTGAAAGTAAGCGGCGGTCCGCCTAAAGTAGTCGGATTTGCCGCCATCATGGGAAAGACGGCCTGACCGTTGTCAGGAATCTTCCCGGCACCAGTCTTGTCAATTGACTGGTCTGTCAAATGTTGACGGATGACATCATGGTCCACGACAGTTTGGACTTGGGCATGTCATGATTGTTTCCCACTACGCACAGAAATCGGAGCGGGCCGCAGACACCGTTGCCACGACGTGCAAATCGTGGGCACGTGGCGGAAATCGTCCCCCCAATCTCGGGCACGATCTTGGCGCGTGGGGATAAATACCCCAAAGGGCACACCGATGTCTTCTTCCCATTCGCACCCACCGTGGCCTCCTCACCTTCCCGAGCTCTTCCTCCCGTACTCAACTCCGGCGAGCACGAGCACACTCCCCAAATGGCGAGCACTCAGCAAGATGCGGCGGCGACGGCGGCTGCGGCCTCAGCGACCCCCGCTGGATCTGGATCTGTCCCAGCGGCGGCGGCGGTGCCCGTGGGCGCATCGATGACCTCTCCCGTTGCCACCGTGGCTACGGGCGAGGTTTCTACTTCTTCCCCAGCTCCGGCGGCGCCTGCAACCTGCTCCGACCTTTCCCCTCCCATCCCTGCGGCGACCAGCTCTGAGGCTGCGGCGGAATCTGCCGCCGACGATGATGACGACGCCGAGGAAGAGGAAGAGACTGGAGACCTTGGCTCCAGGTACTGGCTGCCGTCAGTTATGACGTCAGCCTATCTGAAGGAGCTGGAGGAAGGCGGATACATTCCGCCAAAGACGGAATGCTCCTGGAGGGTTCCAGGCGACGAGGCGGTGCCTGACCCACAAGACGGCGAGCGCGTCATGTTGGCGTCGCACAGCCTTCGCGGTATGTCTCTGCCGCTTTCCGCCTTCTTCTTGGCGGTACTTAGTTTTTATGGGCTGCAGCCACACAACATAGCGCCCAATAGTATTCTAGTGCTAGCCGGCTTCCAGGCTTTGTGCGAAGGGTACTTAGGCATAGCTGCGTCCATAGAGCTATTCAAGTACTGCTTCTGTGCCGCCGGCAAACCATACCAGGCGGCCACCTAGCAACCTGCGGTAGTGTCACGTTCAACTGCCGCCAACCCGACTGGTACCCAAAGATACCATACATCGAGTCGGTGAAGCACTGGACCAGCACTTTCTTCTACTGCAAGGACATCCCGACACCTGGCAGCACACAGGGATGCCTGTCTTGTCAACGGTCCGCCAACCCACAAGGCCTGTTGGACGGCAAAGGTGCCGCTCAGCAGCTTGTCGGCGAACTTCGAATTGCCGTAGGCGGATCGAGTTCTTGACGAAGACGATGATGGCTCCAACTTGACGGAGTTGACACCGTCATCTGCTGGGTGTCGAGGAAGATAATGCCACTCCGCCATCGCCCACTGAAGATGTGCGAGTACAAGGCGGATGACGCCGGCAACAGCACCCTTGATCAGGATGCCTTAGAATACCGGCTCAGAGAGCTTATCAAGCCTCTGTCGGTGAAGGCGGCTGAAGGCGTCGCCATGTTCACCCATGACAACCCAGCCCCAGCGGTAAGTCAAAGCTACTTTTATTTCACTAACATCCTTACCCACTGGGTACTGGATTAATATTGTCTTGTTTCCTTTTCAGCTGCAAACCTTGGGGAGGAAGAGTTGGCTCCAAACTGGTACGACACCGGTGCCAGCAAATCGAAGAAGCGCAAGCTGAGCTCCTCCACCAAGGATTTGGAGAAGAGGAAGAAGGCGGCCACCTCTGTCGATGCAGAGGATGAGACCGTGGGGAATGTCCCCTTCAAGCGGTAGCAAACTTTGCTTTCCCTGACTTAGCTATTTTGATAAGTTTGTGCTGACAAACTTGCACTTTTCTGCTTACAGGGCAAGCCTGCCATGCCCAAGCTCCGCTCCAACTTGAAGATTGCTGCCGGCAGGGGCAAGCCACCACGCTCTTCTCCAGCTGCTGCGCCGACAACGCCCACAGTTGGCGTTCCCGTGGTTGTATGCCAGGGAACGTACACAGCTGCTGGTACCGCAGAGGCGGCTACGGAGAAGCGGCGGGCAAAAATCAGTTGCCGGACCACCACTTCCAAGACGGCTGAAGCTTCGGCTAGTGATGCCGCTCGATTTATTGCCATGAAGCAGGAGATGGATGACCAGATGGCGGCCGAACAAGGCGGATCATCCTCCCATCCTGGCTCTCAATCTGGCAAAGGGTTGCAAGACCCCCGGCAAACGCTGAAGACCATGCGTGACGGTACCCGCAACTGGTACGCACATGGACGAACTCCACGACCCTGCACGGACAACTTGAGGTAAAATAGCCTATGGTCCCAGCCCCCGAGCACTTTGGCGGCTGAAAAATTTTAGCCGGCAAAGTGGTCTCGTTGACTAAATAGTGCTAACCATAATGTTGTTTTCGTGCATGCAGGCCGTTCTTGCTTCCAATCTTGAGCTATTTCGTGCTCAAGAGAAGAAAAACAAGGAATGCCAGCAACTGCAGCAGGACGTGGAGTTGAAGAACGCCCAAATTGCGAGCTTGGAAGAAGCTCGCAAGAAGGATGAAGGTGACAAAGCTTTCTTTGCCTTCTTTTCGTCCGACTTTTTTCCTTTTCCGACAAGTATTTTAGTCGTTTCTTTTTATTTGTAGAATTACTAAACACTGCGCAAGATATTCTCAAGAACTCCACTGACATGCAAGCTTTGATGAACGAAGCTGCAGATCTTGCCGGGCTGGTGGCAAAGCTGAAGGCGGATCACGCCAAGGAGCTGGATGAGCGGCGTTGGCCCATGCTGCCGAGGTTAGCAAGTTGACGGGACAACTTGAGGCCATGAGCAACAACCTTGACCAGGTGAACAAGAACGCCAAGGAGCAGCAGGACCAACTGTCAAGGCGGTCCAGCTAGCTCAAACGCTTGAGAACCATCTGGATGAGGTCAACGCCATCCACGACCATGTCTTGGGTATGTCTCTAATCCTTCATCTTTGTCACCTTGCACTCTTGAAACTTGAAGCTGCAGTGTGTAACTTTGTGTTTGTGCAGTGCCGGCTAGCTTGGGAGATGACCTGGCTACAACGCCGCGCCTTGCCCGAATCTTGAAAGTTGGCGAAATCGTCAACCAGATTGTCGGCGCAGGCAAAGCATTTGCCGCCAAGTTCTACCCTGGGGGACGGCGATCCCGTCATCTTCGATGCTCTGCCGGACCTGCTGGAGAAGGCGGCAGCGAACACGACAGCACGCTACGCTCAGCAGCACGAGGCGGCGCCAAGTTGGCATTGGCAATGACGGCGGCGTGGTACCCGGAGGCTGATATTCATCAAGTCACCGAGTACTTCCCCACCGAAGACGAAAACAACCAAGCCATCGTGATGCAGGACGTGCTGCGGTCTGTTCGCGGCTATGCGACCCGGGTTGCCAACATGGTTGACATCCGCAAGTTCTACAAGGAACACCCGGACCCGCATGTTGCCGTAGCCGATCCTCCTTGGCGGATCCTGAAGCTGCCGAGGGGAGAAGGCGAAGCCGGAGCCGACAAGCGCAGCCCCAAGGATGGCGGAGCCAGCCCCAAGAATGCCGGCGTCAGCCCCCAGGATCTCTCCACCAGCTCTACCAAGGCGGCAATCCCTTAGACTGTCCTCCTGCAAAGGCAGCACAAAACACTGCGTTAATCTGTTAACGCATAAAACTTTATTTTGGGTTGTAAATATTTATGGGCCAACTTTTATGCTACACTTGGCGGTAGGCTTATTTAAGTGGCCCGCCTTAATATGTATCTCGCTTGCATGTTTAGCTTTTTCATATGTTGGCGGAACCTCATCTTAGTTACTTTAGCTGAGCCAACCAGGTGCAATACCAACTAATTTAGACTCAGAGACCAAAGCCAGCATGTTGGTGCCAACGACATACTACTAGGCGACCCACACACAAACAGACAGATAGCATATTAGGCGGTGCAAAGATTGTTTGCGTTTTTAGCCGGCAGACGGCAAATGTCAAAAAGTTTGAACCTTAGCACGGAGCAAAAACTTATTTTGTTTGGTAACTTTTATGACAACAGATATATGATTGCGAGAAAAGACAAAAGATGGCATGATCCCAAAACTGAATGAGCAAACCACAGACTTTTATTTCATAATCATATAGTACTTATTACAATGTGGAAATTGCTAAGTGTAAAAAGGACGTAGCTGCTCAATGTTCCAAGGTCGCTTGGTTTCTTCGTACTTGTCGTCAACCTTCCTTTTGCGCTTGCGACCTCGCTTCTTCTTGTATCCGTCTCTTGCGACCAAGTAATAAGAACCATTGAGCAACACCTTACTGACCACAAAAGGTCCTTCCCAAGGCGGGGATAACTTATGCAAGCCCTTCCTATCTTGGATTAGGCGGAGGACCAGGTCACCAACTCTAAAACTTCGTTGCCGCACCCTTCTGCTGTGATAACGCCTCAAACTTTGCTGATAGATGGCGGATCGTGCAAGGGCAACATCTCGTTCTTCATCAAGTAGGTCAAGGCCATCCTGTCTTGCATCTTCTGCGTCTTCCTGGACGTAGGCTTGAATTCTGGGAGAATCGTACATCATGTCGGTTGGCAACACTGCTTCTGCGCCATAGACTAAGAAGAAAGGAGTAAACTTGGTTGATCTGTTTGGAGTTGTGCGTAAACTCCAAAGGACAGACTGCAATTCATCCACCCAAGCCCAGCCGCT
>CAMZMU010000034.1:80113667-80186885 GCA_947311845.1 Poa pratensis | reverse complement strand
CTCACGAACTTGAGCACAATGTTCTTTTTTGCATAATAAAACTTGACCCATTGTGATTAAGATTATGAGTTTGTGGCTTGATGAATGTTATGGGTTGGAAGTTAGCCCATATGTGCTGTCACATGGCAAGCTTTCAACACGCTCTTCATCTCATTTAGTTGATATCATGTGCTTTTGTCTATGGATGCTTATCATGTTGAAATAAATGTGGAAATAGAGTGAGTTTAAATGAGTTTGTGCAAATGGTTAGAGAGACGCCTGGGCCGCTAATCTAAGCCATGCATCATTCATGGTGGAAATTACTTACATACCATGGTGAACATTCTGTGATACACCTTGCAATAAAAAACTATTCCAAATGGTAAATAAAAAGGGTGTTGAGATTGTTCATTTTTGTTTGTTTGTCTTGTCATTTTGATATGGGCTTGTTCCATATCTTGGGACAAGAGGTACCCCAGTTGACGCTCTTGATGATACATTATGCTTACATGATATTTAATTGAACTTGCTTTGTTTCCCAAGTTGAGTAACACATGGTGTAAGTACTTGTATTCAAGGGCATGAGACATTCAACCCATTCTTTATCAAGCACACACTACTCATATTTGCTTTCACTTTAACCTTAATCATTCAAGAGCTATGATAGGGGCAATGAGAGCTTGACACAAAGAATACCTTATTGCAATCATTAACTTAAGTATAAGAGTTTGGAGGTTGGAATGAACTTATGCATGCTTTACCTCTACTCACATATAATCTTTCCAAAGTGTACACCTATCATATTCAGATTTTCATCTACACTCTATGACCATTGTAGGATGTTCTACTTGCATTATGCATACATGTGTTCCATATTACATGCTACTATGTTACACTTTGTGAACTATCAATGAACATCCTTGTCTTGAATACTTGATATCACTTCATAAACTATTTGCATATTGCTACTCCTTTGAAGAATGAATCATATTGACTATATGTAGCAATTGTAATCATCTTTGATATTCATTGTTAAGTATTAAATTGCAAAGTCCATGTTAGTTTTATCATCTTCATACTCGAGGACGAGCATGGATTAAGCTTGGGGATGTTGATGCATGTAAAATGCATACATGAACTTTGCACTTTAATTGCTTATATTCCAATCATTTTGCATGATATAAGGGTTATATCAATGTTTTATCATGATTTTGGAAATATCTTAATGATTTCCTATTTTTATAGAATTAACCTGCACAGGCAGGAAGAAAACCCCGTTTTCTTATTTTAATGTTCAGGGACCCAAACGTCAACGAAATCACCTGTGAAATTTACGGGCGTCAATATTTGGAAGGAAGAAGATGTGGGCAAAGGAAGCGAACAAGCGGAGGCCCGAGGCCCGAACGGGGTGGCCCACGCGGCCAGGTACTGTGGCCGCGTGGGGCCCACCCGTTTGGCCCTGTGGCTCCGTTACCGTCGATTTTCGCTCCACCGACATTGTCTTGACCTAAAAACGCCTATAAAAAAGGGTCCCCCTACTTTCTCTGGAAGGAGCGCCGCACAAACACAGAAGAAAACCGAACGGAGATCAGGAGCTGCAGATTGGAGGGGAAAAACTCCGGCGGGGCGCTACCGGCGTGGTCTCCATCTTCTCCATCGACTTCTCCACCGTCTCCATGATGAAGAGGGAGTAGTCCACCTCTGGACTAGGGTTTGTGGAAGTAAACTTTTGTATCTCTCCTCTCTTGAGCTTCATAATTAGCACCGTATGAGCTACTGATATGATTACGGTCACCGTTGTAATACCTTTGTGGTGGATCTTTATGAGTTAATATATGTTTGAGATTGCAATGTTTGTTTCAGTTATGAGTATAGATGCATATTATGTACCCCGTTCTTGTCTACTTGTTTTGATCAAGCATGTTTATGAGAGCGTGTGTGGGGGAAGTGTGCATTAGTTGGAGTAACGGGGGGGTGGCTAGTGCAGTTGAACGTGAGAGAAAGTTTTGCGATCCACTTTGGTATCTTATACCTTACTTTGTTACCTCATTAGGATAAAACTAAAATACCATGCTACCGGGGATGTGGGCGTGACCATTGCACTACTCCATGACTAGATCTGGCAGTTCTTATTTTCACTTCATGTCATGATACTTAATGCTATACTCTGAGTTATCTTAATTACTGAGGTGTTATGATTTAGTTCGCATCTTGGTGGAGTATAAGAGAGGTTTTTAACCAAAAGATCTCTATGTTAGGACGTGATGCCCATATATTAAGTAACTTGTTATCAAACCTGTGTTGCAATCTCATATGTTAACTGTGTGTGTTCCATTGTCTACCACTTTATAAATAGAGAGTGCATTTGTGAAACCATGAACCCCAGTCCATTTTTAATCATAAGAAACACCTTTCCAACACCATATACACACTTTTCTATTTTTAGCCATCATTAAATCCGAAAATACTTTTCATCTTGCATACATCATTCAAAAACCCAAAAATGTCATTTATCATTGCATCCACCATCATTGCATATTTATTTCTTGTTTGCATTGCATAACTATCCTGATATCATTCTTACACCTTGTGCTTGACAACCACAGGTGAGGTTGAGGACCAAACATCTAACCTTGTTTTGTAGATAACCAAAAGAAGGATAAGAAGATAAATCTAACACTTCAGATTCCCCGAGAGTTCGATATTAAACCCTCGAGTCACCCCTCGTGGGGAAAACTGTCTTCCACTTACTATACACTCTGCACTTGGAGTCTCAACCTAATCCGTTTACTTTTGCAGGTATCAAAGCCTTGCTCTTCGGGACCATCACCGGGCGCTTGTCGAAGCAGCGTCTGCCAGTCTCGGTGGAACGTGGAGCGAGGTCGCCTGAATGTCGGGGTAGCGTTGTGTGTTTGATGGAACTATCCAGCAGGGGACAGCTCGGCACGGTGGGCCGCAATCTCGGCCTGGCGAGAGGACAGCTCGAGGAGTTGGCGCAGAGGAAGTGGCCTGGGGCGAAGACGTCGGCCTGGAGCGGGTGGTGGCCCGAGGCGGAGACGTCGACCTGTTTGCCTGGGGATCTCGGCCCGTCCGAGTTCTGGGTGATGTCGGTTTCCCGGGTTAGGAGAGTGGGCCGGCCCAGCCGGGTTATGGGATCTCGGTCCAACCGAGTTAGGGGAATGCCTGGCCGAGACGTGGGATCTCGGCCCACCGAGGTGGTGAGAGGCTGGTCCGTCCGGGATTGGAGATATCGGCCTGCTGGGGATGGTTCGGTCCAATCCGAGGTAACGGGAACTCTGCCTAATCCGAGGTAACTAAATCTCGGCCTGGGGAGATGTCGGTAGTAACAATTCGGCCCGATCCGAGGTGAGGCTGCTGTCGGCCTGTTCCGAGGTAAGCACCTCGGTTCAGCCTGGGAGAATTGATCTCGGCCCAGTCCGAGGTGTGCTGATTCCGATTCAGCCTGGGGGAAGTAATCTCGGCCCAGCCGAGGCCCGTGAGCGCTGGAGCTTAACTCGTCCATCCGAGGTAATTGAATCTCGGCCCAACACTGGGTATGTCGGCCTGGGCAGTACCAATGTCGGTCCAAAGTGTTTTTTCTGCTTCCTCCTTTATCTTTTATTTATTTCTTTGCTGCCTCTTCTAATAACTCAATAAAACCACCAACTCTGGGGTACCCGGGGTTACATCCCCGACACTAGTCCCCGAGGCTGTGGGGGACTCGCAGAGTCGCGCACAGACTTTCAAAAACAAATAGCAATCTTAAAATCTCCATGTAAACAATAACCTTCCTGCACGGGCACCATCATTTTTTTTATATTGCCCACACGAGCATACCGACATATAGCCTGCATGGGCATTACCATATGTCGGTTTTTAGCCTCTTGGGCGCTTACCGAAGTCGGATGTCTCCAGCATGAGCTGGACTGACATATAGCCTGCTTGGGCCTTGTCATGTGTCGGTTTTTAGCCACTTTGGGCGTTGCCGAAATCGCATGTCACCAGCATGAGCTGGATTGACATATAGCCTGCATGGGCTAAATCTGACATTTTGCCTTCAAGGGCACTTGTCAAATGACGAGTTGAGACATTTTTCAACACGTAACACTCAGTGAGATTAGATATCTTTCGACTCATTGAGCCGAGATAACAATGCTATGATACTCTGGCAAACTGGGATAATTGAAGAACCATGATAATCGGTTAAGCTGGTAAAGACAGCAATTATGAGATACTTGATGATACGAGATAAATGCCGTTATATTTGGCAAACTGAAAGAACCGATGATTTGGTAACACTGGTGACACTCTGATACCTTGGCAAGCCATAATGAGCGGCGTTCTGAGATATGAGATGATACTGTAATATTCTGGAGAACGAAATAAACAGCGATTTGAGAATACCGATAATGCCCTGATATTTTGGGTAATCCGAGATAACCAATATAACCACGCTCTTGGTGATGAATATTCTCTCGGTAAAACCGATACCACCTTTCAACGTTAGCTCAAGCATATATATACTGAATATTTAACGGGAACAAATATTCTATTAACAGATGAAAATTACTCTAGCACAAGATAGTAATTAACTTTAGCAGCGAAACTATATACGAAGATGCAGACTCAGTTTCAACCGAGTCCCCGAGTTACTTTTCTTATCTAGAAGAAACTGTAAAACTGACTGTCCGGCCAGTCCCCGGGTCACGACATCTCTTTCCTGGGGAAAACAACTAAGCAAGGTACGAAGGGGACAGTCCCCGAGTAATCTTCGAGATTAACTAGCTGTGCGTGGTGCCAAGGAAAGAAACTCACGGAGCATTGTTGATGCAGACTGGATGGACAGAACCGATATGAGCGAGCCATCGAAAGGCAGTTACCCGAGATCTGTTGATGATGACCGTTGGTGGAGGCTGCGCCAGCCTCTGCTTACGGCGGCAAGCTAGAGCGCGGGGGTTAATGGTGATGTCGAGTCCTCGAGTTGATGAAGAAGGTCCCGTCCGAATTTGATCCAGCAAGCACCACTACCAGCCCCACGGTGGGCACCAACTGTCGTTGTGTGGAACAACAGATGCCTAGGGGTAGGCTTAAGTTTGGGGCCGATGGACGCTAGAGGATTCGGGGAGGGATAGCGCGCCAAGGAGCGCACACGGAAGACACAAAGCACACACGATCTACCCAGGTTCAGGGCCCTCGTGAGGAGGTAAAGCCCTACTCCTGCATGTTGATGACCCACAAGTATAGGGGTGTATCGCAGTACTTTCGATAAATAAGAGTGTCGAACCCAACGAGGAGCAGAAGGTGCTGGCAAGTAGTTTTGATCAAGAATTCACTGTAAAAGCTAGCAGACAGGTTTTCAGTAGTATTCGAAACAGCAGGTAAAAACAGTGCAAGTAAATAAACGAGCGCGGCAACAAATGCAGCGAGTGGCCCAATCCTTTTGAGTGCAAAGGACAAGCCGAGTGTGTTACTTATAAGAGACAAATGTTCCTGAGGACACATGGGAATTTCGTCAAGTGCTTTCGCTTCGTGCAACTGGTTAATCTTCATTGTTTTGATAAGTGTTGTGTGGGTGAATCTATGCTAACGCACCGCCCTTCCTAGGACTAATACGCACTTGTGATTATACCCCCTGCAAGCATCCGCGAATGCAGAAAAGTAATTAAGATAAATCTAACCACAGCTTTAAACTCTGAGACCCTACGCTCCCTCGTGCACTATCTTACTAACGGGGGTTCAGGTTTCTGTCACTCCGGCAACCCCTCAACTAGCAAGCTAGGTACACGATGCATTCCCCTAGGCCCATAAAGGTGAAGTGTCATGTAGTCGACGTTCACATGACACCACTAGAAGAATGACACCACAACTTAAATATCAAACCATTAAATATTAACGCAGCATTATTTCACTACTAACAACATGACTTCCCCATGTCCTCAAGAACTACAAACTACTCACAAGACATCATATGGATCATGATCAGAGATGATATGGCAATGAATAACAATCTGGACATGAACACTAATCCACCAAACAAACTCAATAGCATCAATAACAAGGAGTAATCAACACCGGGAGAGTCTCCCCAATGAACTAGACAAGGTACAGCCCTAGATGTTACAGCAAGATGGATGTGGAGTCGGTGGAGATGATGGTGATGGCGCAGTGGATGGTGGTGATGATGATCCCGATGAAGTCCAGCGTGATGACGATGACGATGATTTCCCCTCTCCGGGAGGGAATTTCCCCGGCAGGATCTCCCTGCCAGAGAGCTCTTTCTCTCTCGGTGGTTTCCGTCCCGTGGAGGCGGCGGAATATTTCGTGGACGTACCCCCCGTGCTTAGGTTTTCGGGAGGCAGATATACGCGAAGAGGCAACCTGGGGGGTGGACCCAGGTGGCCACGCCATAGCTGGGCGCGGCCCACAGGCCAGCCGCGCCCAGGTGTGGCGTGGGGCCCACCTGGCCCACCTGGCTGCCTCCTTTTGGCTGCCTCCGGCATCTGACATTATAAGACCCCCAGAATTGGTTTCGTGATTTTTGGAGTTCCGCTGATATGCTGACTTGACGACGCTTTTTCCAGCAGAAACCTGACTCCGGAAGGATAATTCCCAATAATCATCAAACATGCAAAATAACATAAGTATCATGTATTAATATGAAATATAAGGATAGATAATGACAAATTATGATATAAAATAGTGATGCAAAATGGACGTATCAACTCCCCCCAAGCTTAGACTCGCTTGTCCCCAAGCGAAAACTGAGCTCAGTAAACAAGTCCACATGTTTATGGAGTGAAGTGTCGATAATAAAGAATACGGACAAGAAGCATCAGTATTTACTCAGCTAAACAAGTCATTTTAAACAGCAGTCTCTACACATTCTACTTAACTTGGAACAAGTAATGGAACAACCACAAATAAAGGTACATTAAGCAAACCAATTGGATGTGGCAAACTGTGTTCTTGGTCAGAGAACAATCAACATTCTAACTTATCTTTCAAGAAGAGTCTTTATACTAGAGCTATATTGCAGAAATAGAGTTGCTCAATCATCACTGTTCCTTTCACATTCCAAAGAAAACTGTCAAAGTCATATTCTCAAAGATAAAACTTCATGTGCTCAAGCAAAGTAGACAAAACATGATAGGAAATATTATGAACTATAAATGATTGTATCTATAACAATTCGAGTGCTTGCTCGGGATAGAGGGAATAGGTTTACTGACTCAACAATAAATAAATGATAGGCCCTTCGCAGAGGGAAGCAGGGATTAAAACGTGTGCTAGAGCTTTTTAGTTCCCGAAGGCATAGAGAGTGTAAAAATATTGCTTTGAGAGGTGTATGCTATTGGTCAACAAATCAGTGGTAGAATCCTTGTCATCTTCCATACTAATTAACTTTTAGAGCGGTTCCGAGAGTTTATAGAACTGCACTTGTAACAAGCACTTATTGATGACACTCCTCCCAACCATTTCTTTCCACAAACCATGGCTTGACCGAATCCTCGGTTGCCGACCAACAATCACCGTGGAGGAGTGTCTATTTATTTATTTATTTATAGGGTGGACTAACCAGCTCTTTTAATGCAAAATAAAAGGTGGAGAAGCAGATGAAGCTGCCAATCCTTGTAAATCAGTTAGCATGGAAGATGACACATCTGCTACCACGTCCTTATGAGCTTGGTGAACAGTGACACAAAAAGGGATATAATAATAGTTTTGAATAGTTAAAGGTAGCACACGAGAAAATGTACTTGGAGTAGTGCGAACACTACATGATAGGTAGTTATGGTGGACACGAATGGAGTGCTTTGGTTCAGGGTTTTGGATGCACGAGAAGTATCTCCTCTCAGTACAAGGTTTTAGGCTAGCAAGGTTTAGTAGCAAGCACAAGAATTGAGAGAGACAAACACTTATAGATCTAATAGAACAACCATGCTATCTACTTTGTGGGCACAAAACACTTTAATTCAAGAATAATAAACTCATTGGCCAACAAAGAGGAAAACAATAGGGATAATGTTATTGCAACCAGTTCCCTCTTTTCTACTTAAGTGTAAAAAGTATTGATACTACTGACCAGTCTAAGTTTGCCACAACCAACTAAATTTACTTGCTGCACCCAAAGTGATGCCAATACTAATGTAACAAGATCAGCAATGACAAAGGACTTGCTGGCTAAAATAAAGTGTGCAGAAAGTAAAGATAAAGCTTCTCATTAATATTCCATCACAATAAACCTCACACCAACGGATACAACGATAACCAACTAAGGAGTGATACTCCACATTGCAAACTATCTCATATGATAACTTCTCTACTCATGGTACTAAGCAAAAATATAAAGATAAAGATAAAGATGGTGATACTGAAAACACCCCCCCAAGCTTGAAACAAGCTGGGAGTGTGTTGTTACCCATGGTGAATTACTCCCTTGGCGGTGATGGTGGTACGACAGTAATAGGTGTTAAGAACCGTGCGAGCATTTGGCGAAGCCGATTGTTCTCTTCTTGAAGAATTTCCACTTCCGCCCTAAGGACTCGATATTGTTCGCAAAATTGATCCGTGACCCTTATTGCTTCAGTAGCCGCAGGGAAGGCGCTCAGGTCCGGAACTGCTGGAACTGCTCCCTGCATATTATGAGAAAAAGCACGTTGAAGGTTAACAGATCCCACAAAGGTAGGATTGCTGGGCCCATCGCCTCTTGTAGCTTGTCCTCCTTGATTGCGGCGCTGAGCCGTCCTGATCTCTTCTCTAACACTTCGATCCATGTCGGCCCTCCTAGCTGCAACTTCTTCATCGGTTGTCCAACCAGCGGCGTTCCACTGGTTCACATCCCTCTCAAGTTCACGCCGGCGCCTGGCTGCGTAGTCCTCCGCACAAGAGCCTTGAGACGACATGTCTAATACCAAAGGAACCTGCCAGAAACAGTTCGAAAAGAAACGCGACGAAAACACGAGATACGGACCTCGGGAGATCCGGGTAAATATATAGCGGAAAATAACGCGTGAAAAGGAAGGCACAGGGCGAAGCGGAGTCGGAGGGGGTCTCCGAGGCGACCACGCCATAGCTGGGCGCGGCCCAGGTGGGGCCCGCGCCCTGCTGTGGCGTGGTGCCCTCGGGCACCTCCTCCGGCACTTATTCGTCTTGATATTTCCAAAATTGTATAAATATAACTAATATAAAAGTTTCGAAGTAAAACGCGGACTTTTTCTTACCGAAATTCATACCTACTTCAAATCAGACTCTGCAGTTTCCTGTTTCTGAGTTTTAATAAATTCCTCCGGAGATACCATTTGAATAATATCAACATTTTCATTATAAGATTCTCCAGAAATATAATGTTTAAGTCTCTGCCCATTAACAACTTGAGGTTTGTCACCGTCAAGTGAATTAATTTTTATTGCACCAGAACGATAAACTTCTTCCACAATGTAAGGTCCTTCCCATTTTGAGAGTAATTTTCCTGCAAAAAATCTGAGACGAGACCTATACAATAAAACTTTATCACCTATGCAAAATTCTCTTTTTAAAATTCTCTTGTCATGCCATCTCTTAACTTTCTCTTTGAAAAGTTTAGCATTTTCATATGCTTCACTTCTCCATTCATCTAGAGAGCTTAACTCTAGCAACCTTTTCTCACCAGCTAATTTGAAATCTCTATTAAGCTCTTTGATTGCCCAATAGGCCTTGTGTTCTAATTCTAGAGGTAAATGACAAGCTTTTCCATAAACCATTTTATAAGGAGACATGCCCATAGGATTTTTATATGCTGTTCTATAAGCCCACAAAGCATCATTAAGCTTTCTAGCCCAATTCTTTCTAGACCTATTGACAGTCTTTTGCAAAATCAACTTAATTTCTCTATTTGATAACTCTACTTGACCACTAGTTTGAGGATGATACGGTGAAGCAATTCTGTGATTGACACCATATTTAGCAAGAGTTTTTCTAAAACCACCATGAATAAAGTGTGAACCACCATCAGTCATGAGATATCTAGGCACACCAAACCTCGAGAAAATAACATCCTTAAGCATTTTTAAGGAAGTCTTACCATCAGCACTAGAGGTTGGTATAGCCTCTACCCACTTAGTAACATAATCAACAGCAACTAGAATATGAGTATAACCATCTGAAGCGGGAAAAGGACCCATAAAGTCAAATCCCCAACAATCAAAAGGTTCAATAACAAGAGAATAATTCATAGGCATCTCATTACGTCTACTAATATTCCCAACTCTCTGACATTGATCACAGGTCAAAACAAATTTTCTTGCATCTTTAAAAAGAGTAGGCCAATAAAAACCTGATTGTAGAACCTTTTGTGCAGTTCTATCTCCGGCGTGATGTCCTCCATAAGCACTACCATGGCATTTATCCAATATTTCCTTCTGCTCATGCTCTGGAACACATCTTCTCATAATACCATCAACTCCTTCTCTATATAAATGTGGGTCATCCCAAAAATAATGCCTCAAGTCACAGAAGAATTTCCTCCTTTGCTGATAAGTAAAAGTTGGAGGCAAATACTTGGCAACAATAAAGTTAGCATAATCAGCATACCAGGGACAATCATTCGAATTTACCTTTATAGAAGCCAACTGCTCATTTCGAAAATTGTCATCAACAGGAATAGGATCATGCATTATATTTTCTAATCTAGACAGATTATCAGCAACAGGATTTTCAGCACCTTTTCTATCAACAATATGCAAATCGAACTCTTGTAACAGGAGAACCCATCTAATAAGTCTAGGCTTAGCATCCTTCTTATCCATAAGGTATTTAATAGCAGCATGATCAGTATGAATAGTTACCTTAGAATCAACAATATAAGGTCTAAACTTATCACAAGCAAACACTACTGCTAAAAATTCCTTCTCAGTAGTAGCATAATTCTTTTGAGCTGCATCAAGAGTCTTACTAGCATAATGAATAACATTTAACTTTTTATCTACTCGCTGTCCTAAAACAGCACCTACAGCAAAATCACTAGCATCACACATAATTTCAAATGGTAAAGTCCAGTCTGGTGGTTGAACAATAGGAGCAGTTATTAAAGCCTTCTTCAAAATTTCGAATGCCTCTTTACACTCGTCATCAAAAACAAATGGAACATCCTTTTGAAGAAGATTGGTAAGTGGCTTTGAAATTTTAGAGAAATCTTTAATAAACCTTCTATAAAAACCAGCATGACCAAGAACACTACGAATACCTTTCACATCTCGGGGGCATGGCATTTTCTCAATTGCTTCCACTTTAGCTCTATCAACTTCAATACCTCTTTCAGAAATTTTATGCCCAAGAACAATGCCTTCATTAACCATAAAATGGCATTTCTCCCAATTAAGAACAAGATTGGTTTCTTCACATCTCTGCAAAACTTTGTCAAGATTGTGCAAACAGTTATCAAAAGAAGTTCCATAGACGGAGAAATCGTCCATGAAGACTTCCACAATTTCTTCACAAAAACCGTGAAAAATAGCAGACATGCATCTCTGAAAAGTAGCAGGAGCATTACATAAACCAAAAGGCATACGTCTATAAGCATAAGTACCATAAGGACAGGTAAAAGTGGTTTTCTCCTGATCTTCCTTTCTAACAGCTATTTGGGAAAAACCAGAATAACCATCAAGGAAACAAAAATGAGTTTTCTTAGACAACCTTTCTAACATCTGATCAATAAAAGGCAAAGGATAATGATCTTTCTTAGTAACCTTATTGACCTTACGAAAATCAATGCACATTCTATAACCAACTACAACTCTCTGAGGAATAAGCTCATCATTTTCATTAGGCACAACAGTTATTCCTCCTTTCTTAGGAACACAATGAACAGGACTAACCCATCTACTATCAGCAATAGGATAAATTATACCTGCTTCAAGAAGTTTTAATACCTCATTTCTTACCACTTCCTTCATCTTAGGAATTAAACGACGTTGATGCTCAACAACAGGCTTGGCATCAGGCTCAATATTAATAGCATGCTGACATATAGCAGGAGAAATCCCTTTTAAATCATCAAGAGTATAGCCCATTGCGCCTCTATGTTTCTTCAGAACTTGCAATAATTTTGCTTCTTCATCTCCTGAAAGTTTAGAACTAATAATAACAGGATATATTTTCTTATCATCAATATGAACATACTTAAGATTATCAGGTAAAGGCTTAAGATCAAAAACAGGGTCTTCTTTAGGAGGGGGCGCAATTCCCAGGTCCTCCACAGGTAAATCATGCCTAAGCATTTGAGGTTGACGCAGAAAGATGTCGTCAATCTCCCTTCTTTCTTCTGCAAAAACTTCACTTTCGTGGTCTTCAAAAATTGCTGCAAAGCATTGTTAGGACCAACAGCAATAGAAGCAAGCTGTTCAACTTGAAAGTTCTCATTAGGCATTTCAGGTTCATAATGATTCTTAGCAAATTTTGAAAAATTAAACTCATAAGACTCTCCATCGAATCTAGTAAAAATTTTCTCTTTTTGACAGTCAATAATAGCACCACAAGTATTCAGGAAAGGTCTACCAAAAATAATAGGACAAGAGTCACTAGCAGCAGAACCGAGAACTAAGAAATCAGCAGGGTATTTAGTCTTACCACATAAAACTTCAACATCTCTGACAATGCCAACTGGACAGATAGTTTCCCTATTAGCAAGCTGAATAACCACATCAATATCTTCCAATTCGCAAGGATCAATTTCCTTCCTGATTTCCTTGTAGAGAGCATAAGGGATAGCGCTGGAACTAGC
The DNA here is from genome assembly GCA_947311845.1 of Poa pratensis. Taxonomy (NCBI): domain Eukaryota; kingdom Viridiplantae; phylum Streptophyta; class Magnoliopsida; order Poales; family Poaceae; genus Poa; species Poa pratensis. The sequence continues at coordinate 80,174,149 of CAMZMU010000034.1, read as the reverse complement.
ACCAATATCACAGAGACCATAATAACAATGCTCACCTATTTTAACAGAAAGCACAGGAACACTAGGCTTTCGAGCTCTTTTAGGATGTGTAACCATGTTAGAAGCTTCTTCACAAAACACAATATGACCTCCTTCTACATTTTCAGTTACAAGTTCCTTAACCATAGCTACTTCATGTTCTACACTAATTTGCTCATCAGGTTCCCTAGGTTTACGTTCACTTTTGCTAACCACACTAGCCAAAATAGAGTGTTCTTTTACTTTAACAGGAAAAGGTATTTTTTCAATATAGGGTTCTGGTATAATGCGATCAACAGTTTGAACTTCAACATTTTTAGCAAGAGCAAATTAGCATTATCTTCATAAGGTTCATGATACTTTTCCCAACCTTGTCTAGGAATATCGAGATACGAGGCAAAGGCCTTAAAGTAATTAACAACAACTTGAGAATCAAGACCATAAGTAGCATTAAAATTACGAAAACTATCAGTCTCCATAAAGGATTTAATGCATTCGAAATCATAATTTATACCTGACTCCCTACCTTTGTCGTTCTCCCATCCTTCAGTATTTTCCTGGATACGATCAAGAAGATCCCATTTATCTTCATCCTTCATACGAGTGAATGACCAAGAACAAGAAGTGTCCAATAAATCTTTATCATGATAGGAAAGTCTTGCATAAAAGTTATTGATGACAATATTACTTGGAATCCCATGAACAGGGCATTTGAGCATTAATAATTTCAATCTCCCCCAAGCTTGGGCAATACTTTCTCCCTCATAAGGCCAAAAAGTGAATATAGAATTCCGATCCTTATGAATCTCACTTGGAGGATAAAACTTGTAATAAAAGAGAGGGACAATTTCAGCCCAGCTCAATGAAGGACCATTCTTCAGCAGACTATACCATTCAGCAGCTCTGCCATCCAGCGACAGAGTAAATAATTTCCTTTTAATAATGTCCATCGAAATACCTGCACACTTGAACAAACCGCATAGTTCATGTATATAAAGCAAATGATTACCAGGATGAACAGTTCCATCATAGCGGTTATCCATAATACGTCCAACAATTTTCGTAGGTATTTTAAATGGAACAATCTCAGCAGATGGAGGATCATCTACTACCGTAGCAGTGGTAGTAGTCCTCCCAAACAGCGAACCAAATGGATTTGACTCCATAACAGTCATTACAGTAAATAATTTCCTTACCAATTTCCTTACCAATAGCGCTTCACTCCCCGGCAACGGCGCCAGAAAATAGTCTTGATGACCCACAAGTATAGGGGGTGTATCGCAGTACTTTCGATAAATAAGAGTGTCGAACCCAACGAGGAGCAGAAGGTGCTGGCAAGTAGTTTTGATCAAGAATTCACTGTAAAAGCTAGCAGACAGGTTTTCAGTAGTATTCGAAACAGCAGGTAAAAACAGTGCAAGTAAATAAACGAGCGCGGCAACAAATGCAGCGAGTGGCCCAATCCTTTTGAGTGCAAAGGACAAGCCGAGTGTGTTACTTATAAGAGACAAATGTTCCTGAGGACACATGGGAATTTCGTCAAGTGCTTTCGCTTCGTGCAACTGGTTAATCTTCATTGTTTTGATAAGTGTTGTGTGGGTGAATCTATGCTAACGCACCGCCCTTCCTAGGACTAATACGCACTTGTGATTATACCCCCTGCAAGCATCCGCGAATGCAGAAAAGTAATTAAGATAAATCTAACCACAGCTTTAAACTCTGAGACCCTACGCTCCCTCGTGCACTATCTTACTAACGGGGGTTCAGGTTTCTGTCACTCCGGCAACCCCTCAACTAGCAAGCTAGGTACACGATGCATTCCCCTAGGCCCATAAAGGTGAAGTGTCATGTAGTCGACGTTCACATGACACCACTAGAAGAATGACACCACAACTTAAATATCAAACCATTAAATATTAACGCAGCATTATTTCACTACTAACAACATGACTTCCCCATGTCCTCAAGAACTACAAACTACTCACAAGACATCATATGGATCATGATCAGAGATGATATGGCAATGAATAACAATCTGGACATGAACACTAATCCACCAAACAAACTCAATAGCATCAATAACAAGGAGTAATCAACACCGGGAGAGTCTCCCCAATGAACTAGACAAGGTACAGCCCTAGATGTTACAGCAAGATGGATGTGGAGTCGGTGGAGATGATGGTGATGGCGCAGTGGATGGTGGTGATGATGATCCCGATGAAGTCCAGCGTGATGACGATGACGATGGCGATGATTTCCCCTCTCCGGGAGGGAATTTCCCCGGCAGGATCTCCCTGCCAGAGAGCTCTTTCTCTCTCGGTGGTTTCCGTCCCGTGGAGGCGGCGGAATATTTCGTGGACGTACCCCCCGTGCTTAGGTTTTCGGGAGGCAGATATACGCGAAGAGGCAACCTGGGGGGTGGACCCAGGTGGCCACGCCATAGCTGGGCGCGGCCCACAGGCCAGCCGCGCCCAGGTGTGGCGTGGGGCCCACCTGGCCCACCTGGCTGCCTCCTTTTGGCTGCCTCCGGCATCTGACATTATAAGACCCCCAGAATTGGTTTCGTGATTTTTGGAGTTCCGCTGATATGCTGACTTGACGACGCTTTTTCCAGCAGAAACCTGACTCCGGAAGGATAATTCCCAATAATCATCAAACATGCAAAATAAGGCAAAATAACATAAGTATCATGTATTAATATGAAATATAAGGATAGATAATGACAAATTATGATATAAAATAGTGATGCAAAATGGACGTATCACATGTCTGACTATGTGGAACTGCACACGAGAGCTACAAAGATGCTCCTTGAGCTGAAGAACTAGTGCTAGTGCTAGAGGAAGAAAGGAGCCAGGGGGAAATGAGCCCGCGCGGGGCTGAGGAGATCAATCCCCTGGTGCTCCTTATATAGGGAGCCCAGGGGACAAGGTGCGGCCCACACACGGTACGACACACTGTAGCTGAGGTGACCACTGGGGTCTCGTCACTCTGCGCACGTGTCATGGAGTTGTCATGTTCCGTGCACTGTGGCCATGATTGTCCATGTCCTGGATAGGCATGGCCTGTCTTGTCCGTGTCCTTGGCCTTGTCCACTTGCGCTTGTCCTTTGGATATTCTGGTCATCTTCTTATCTTCTGGGGACATCAGCTGGCTTCTGGTACTCGGCGAAGGAGCTGCCTGGACACGACCGAGCAAAGGAGCCGGGCATCAATCGGTATGCCGGCTTGGATTTACTTGGTAGCCCGGGCGCTGGTCGAAGCAGCGTCTGCCAATCACGGTCGAACGTGGAGCGAGGTCGCCTGAATGTCGGGGTAGTGTGTAGCGTTTGATGGAACGATCCAGCAGGGGACAGCTCGGCACGGTGGGCCGCAATCTCGGCTGGCGAGAGGACAGCCCGAGGAGTTGGCGCAGAGGAAGTGGCCCGGGGCGAAGACGTCGGCCTGGAGCGGGTGGTGGCCCGAGGCGGAGACGTCGACCTGTTTGCCTCGGGGATCTCGGCCCGTCCGAGTTTTGGGAGATGTCGGTCCTACCGAGTTAGGCGAATGCCTGGCCCGAGACGTGGGATCTCGGCCCACCCGAGGTGGTGAGAGGCTGGTCCGTCCGGGATTGGAGATATCGGCCTGCTGGGGATGGTTCGGCCCAATCCGAGGTAACGGGAACTCGGCCCAATCCGAGGTAACTAAATCTCGGCCTGGGGGGATGTCGGTAGTGACAATTTGGCCCGATCCGAGGTGAGGCTGCTGTCGGCCTGTTCCGAGGTAAGCACCTCGGTTCAGCCTGGGAGAATTGATCTTGGCCCAGTCCGAGGTGTGCTGATTCCGGTTCAGCCTGGGGGAAGTAATCTCGGCCCAGCCGAGGCCCGTGAGCGCTGGAGCTTGACTCGGTCCAACCGAGTTAATTGAATCTCGGCCCAACACTAGGTATGTCGGCCTGGGCAGTACCAATGTCGGTCCAAAGTGTTTTTTCTGCTTCCTCCTTTATCTTTTATTTATTTCTTTGCTGCCTCTTCTAATAACTCAATAAAACCACCAACTCTGGGGTACCCGGGGTTACGTCCCCGACACTACCGTAAAGCTTGTTGATATTCGGTTTGTATAATAGGTAGTTCCAAAAAGTCTAGATATTTTCTAGTAAAAGGATGTTTTGGTTAACAAGCAAGCCATGTGGAGTCTTGTAATTCTATAAACATGTTTAATCATATAGTTCTTCTTGTGCCGGTTGATAGTCTTTGTTTGTTTAAATAACCTTGCTAACCTAAATTCTGTACTAAGCGGGAATGTTGCTTGTGCATCCAAATCCTTGAGCCAAAATCCATTCCATCTGTGTCCACCATAACTACCTATATGTGGTATTTTCCTGCAACTCCAAGTAAATTTTTCATGTGCTAACTTTAAATATTCAAAAAATGTACTAGTCCTTTTTGTGTCACTGTTTACCAAGCTCATGAGGATGTGGTAGATGGTCTCTATTTCACTTGTCAATCAGACTTTACGCTGGACTAGCGGCATATACATCCGCTTATTCATTAATTTTGCAAAAAGAGCTGGCAAAGGGGTGCCCAGTCCCAATTCATTACAACTTTAACCGCTAATTCTCTTCACATTTTTGCCCCTGAGAAATCAGTCAAGAAATTTTCACAAGTGTGTAAACAAAAGAGAAGGAGGGATGATCTGCCCGCTTGGTAGAAATAACGTTCTTCATGGGAGCCGCTCTTGTAAAGTCTGGTTGGCATGGGTCATATCGTATTGTCTATCACTGATTCGTTGACCATTAGCATACACCTCTCAAAAAAAAAATTTACTCTCTATATGCTTTCAAAAACTAAAGAGCTCTAGCACATGAATTAATCTTTGCTTCCTCTACACGAAGGGAATTTCTTTTACTTTTATGTTGAGTCAGTTTTCTACTTCTTTCTATCTCCAGAAGCAAACACTAGTGTCAACTTTGGTGCAATAATTGTTATACGCTTGCATTTTTTAAGTGTTATATTTCCCTGTATTGATAATAGTCATGAGATAAATATGTTCAAGTTGAAGCAAATGCTGAAACTGAAATCTTCCTTTGTGTTGGTCAAACACTTTTACGTTGGAAATATTGCTTAGTGAGCTAACTATTATGCAAATTCTTATAGCTCCAATGTCTCCAAAGTACTATTCATGAAAAGTTTTTACTTATATGATTCAGTTTGTTTACTCCTTGTTTACTTCTTAGCAAACTATAGACCATTGACTTGTATCACTCTATTCATTCATGTGCTTTACATTATTACTTGATCAAGATTGTGTTGGTAGTATGTCACTACAAAAATTATATTGTTTTTATCGTTTACCTACTCGAGGATGAGCAGGAACTAAGCTTGGGGATGCTTGATAGTTTTTATACCAATTGCTACATGTTTTATTTACACTTCACAACATTTTTATGCATTGTCTGGGACTAACCTATTAACAAGATGCCACAGTGCCAGTTCCTGTTTTCTGCTATTTTTCCGTTTCAGAAAAGCTAGTCAGGGAATATTCTCGGAATTGGACGAAAATCAACGCACCCCAGTATTTCACCGACACGGTCACGGAGACCAAAGGGGGCACGAGAGGCGCCAGGGAGCCGCCACGCCACCCTAGGGCACGGCCCCCAGGTCAGGCGCGCCGGGGGGTGGCGTGGGCCGCCCGGGCGTCTCCCGACGCCGCCCTTTCGCCTATTTATTCCTTCCGTCCCGAAAAACCTAAATACCACATCATTATTCCACGAAAAGTTTCGTCGCCGCTTGTCATCGTCAACCCTAGATCGGGAGGGTTCTGAAGCTCTTCCCGGCACCCTGCCGGAGGGGGAGATCATCACCGGAGGCCTCTACATCGCCATGCATGCCTCCGGAGTGATGTGTGAGTAGTTCATCCTTGAACTACGGGTCCATAGCAGTAGCTAAATGGTTGTCTCTCCACTTTGTGCTATCATGTTTAGATCTTGTGAGCTGCCTATCATGATCAAGATCATCTTATTTTAATGCTACATGTTGTGTTTGCTGGGATCCGCTGAATAGTGATACTATAATCAATTTGTTTATCAATCTATCTATTTTATGTTGTTTATGATCTTGCATGCTCTCCGTTGCTAGTAGATGCTTTGGCCAAGTAGATGTTTGTGACTCCAAGAGGGAGTATTTATACTCGATAGTGGGTTCATGCCTCCAGTAATCTGGGCTCGAGTGACAGAAATGTCTAAGGTTGTGGATGTGCTGTTGCCACTAGGGATAAAACAATGATGCTATGTCTACGTGTCATCTGCATTGTTTACATTACACACATTGCTTAATGCAATTATCTGTTGCGTGCAACTTAATACCAACGGGGGACACAGATGTTAACCTGACGGTGGATTATTAGTCATAGATGCAGCTGGATAGCGGTTTGTGTATTTTGTTATAATGCCCAAGTAAATCTCATAGTAATCATCTTGTCATATACTGCATTGTCATGCCTTCACTATTTGTCAATTGTCGAGCTGTAATTTGTTTACCCAGCATGTTAATTATCTATTATGGAGAGACACCACTAGTGAACTGTGGACCCCGGTCCATTTCCTCATACTGATAAAACCACCAACTGCAATCATCTGTTCTCTTAATTTCTCTGCAATTAATACTGTTTTCCACACCATACATTAAATCTTTTGTTTTCAGCAACCCGGTGAGATTGACAACCTTCCTGTTTCGTTAGGGCAAACTAGTTTGTTTGTGTTGTGTGCAGGTTTTGCGTTAGTGATCGAACAATGGCGCCACTAACACCTTCTGAAGCATTTCTGCATCCTCCTGGATTCGATAACCTTGGTAGATTTTAAGGGAAAACTTGTTGCTGCACTACATCATGCCTTCTTCTTGGGGTCTCCCAACGAACGTGTGCTTTCACGTCATCAGGTGACAACGTTAGTAAGCTCTGACACTTTGCAGTAAACAATATTTCCCCGGCAAGAAATCACCATCCGTGACGGGCTGGAAGGTATCCAGGGATCCTCTCAAATTTTGATATCTTCACCATTTCCTACTCGCCAAATGTGACCTCGTTTAAATGTTTGTATCCCTGCCCAGATGCTTTGCCACGTATAGGAAGATCCTTTTCCAACTCAACATTCAACAAATCACCAGAAGGATTATACTTAGCTCTTAGCACGTGAAGTATTAGTTTAGAGAGCTTAAAAACCAACATGGCATACGCTGGGATGGCCTACGCAACAGCCTTGCGTAGAATTTCCTTCCCTCCATAAGAAAGCATTTTTTCCTTGTACCCACTCAATCTGCTACAGATTCTATCAACAAGATGCATAAACAGTCTGTCCTGTCCATACCTACAATAGGCGGCAGTCCCAAATACTTGTCCGTGATGGCTACTGTGAGTATATCAAGTTCCCTGCATATAGCCTCGTTCAATTCAGCCGATGTGCATGGACTAAAAAAATATGCTTGACTTCTCTACACTGTCAAGCTGACCAGATGAGGAGCAACAATCTTGCAGAACTTTGTGAAGGGTAACCGCATTTGAGACATCATCCCTTAACAATATTAGAGATTCATCAGCGAACAAAGGTGGGAAACAGCCGGAGCATCACAACATACCTTACCCCAATAAGATTACCCTTTTCCTCTTCAAACTTGAGAAGACTTGAAAAACCCCTCAGTGCATAACAAGAACATATAGGGGGAGAGGGGTCTCTCTGTCGTAACCCTCTTGTGGGTGTGAACACCTCAGAATCATTTACATTGATACGGACTTGGTACTTCACAGATCTCACACAGGACATGATCAATTGGGTCCAGTCCTCCTTGAAGCCAAGTCTCAACAAACTTTTCTCGAGAGCAATCATAAGCCTTGTGCATGTCATGTTTTATCGCACATAGGCCATATTTACCCTCCTTTTTCCTCATAATGACATGATACAATTCATAGACCACCAGAAAATTATCTGTGATCAATCTACCTGGGACAAATGCACTTTGCGTGGGAGAAATAATTTCTGGCAACACCAGTTTAAACGGGCAGCAATAACCTTGGAGATGACCTTATAAACGACATTGCACAAACTGATTGGATGAAATTGTGTTACCTTTACTGGATTATCAATTTTAGGTATCAAAACAATGGTAGTGTCCTTTTTTAAATAAACATAAAAAAATGTTTGTAACATGAAAGAAAATTTTAAATAGCCGTGGCAACTAGCAACGCACGGTTATTCAATCAATAGTACCTGATATATGCCTTTAAGAAGTTCAACAATAATTTGCAACGGTACAAAAATAAGAGTTGAAATTTACGGGATGGGTAAATAATATTCTCAGATAGGCACCCGTGGTATAACAGAAGGCCGCTGTCCTGCTTCTACTGCTATTGCTGGAGGCGGGGATGAAAACTCGGACGCCTCGTCTCCGCCGTACTTGCAAGCAAGCCACACCCAGAACCCTGTGAGCCCGACGATGAACACCGCGACAATGCAGGTGCATCCCGCCAATACACGGCTGTCCTTGACCGAGGTGCCAAGGACGATGCTCAACATCAGTGTGATAACGCCTAGGCCAATGCCCCACAGTCCTATGTCGACGAGCTTCTGGATGACGGTCACCGGCGTGCGCGGCAGGAATAACTCCGCGTAGGACCTGATGAGGAATATCAACGACCAGTAGGAGACGGATGAGAGCAGCAGCGGCAGCCGCCATGGAACGCGGGTGAAGAAGGAAGGAGTGTAGGCGTACATCATACACGAGGTCACGCCTACAAGGCACACAACCTGGGCAAAGACAGCTACTGTCCACCTGCTAAGACGGGATACGTGTGCCAGCTTCTCCCCAAGCGTCGGGTGCAACAAGGGCACGTTCCGCTGCTTCTCCTGGTAGGCGAGTACTGCGCGGACGAACTCCTGGTAGACCTTGGGGCAGCCAGAGTAGTCGTACTCGGCGGCCTTGCGCATGCGCTCCGGTTGGAACTGCAAACCCATGATGAACTTACCCTCTCCGGGGCTGTACGCGTGGGGATCGTAGAACCCTTCCACCAGCCCGTCAGGCGCCAAAGCCATCGGCACGAACCGCTCCGCCAGCGTCTTCACACCCTGGTGGTGGTAGCTGTTCACCATCATAACTTGATTGTCGAGGGAGTCCGCGAACCAGTCGTGCAGAGGTGTCCCGGGGAGGACGCGCACCTGGTGCCGGTGCCCGTTATAGTCGGCGTAGTCGATGTGGCGGATGGCGGCAGCGGGCATGAGGTCGCGCTCGACGTCCTTGTAGAGCGAGCCGCCGCAGGCGACGTTGAGGACCTGTGAGCCGCCGCAGATGCCGAGGAACGGTATGTTGCGTTCGAGGCAGCAGCGCGCGAGGAGCTCCATGGAGTCTTTCTCGTGGTCCACGGCGGCGTCGCTCGGGCGGAGTCGCCTCGTGGCCTCGAGCTGCTCCGGTGTTAGATCGTCGTCGTCGCAGCCGAATAGAGAGGGGTTCATATCCTCCCCACCCTCGCACAGAAGCACGCCGTGGATGGGCTCCAAAGAGTCGAGCATCCCGTGCACGCCGGACAACATTGGCATGATGATCGACACCGCACCGTCAAGGTGATACTCCCCTGCATCCACGCCGGCCAATGTGAGCAACCGCCAGATCCATACCTGCTTTCTCTCAATGAATCGAACAAAAAATTAAGATGAACTGATCAACAACTCACCGATGAACCTGTTCTCGTGGACGGTGCTGCGGCTGGAGACGATGAGCACGCGGGGAAGGATCCGTGAGAAATCAGGGGAGGAAGACATGGCAAACTGTAGATCTTGCGATTGACCTTAGATTAGGTTGGTATCGCCTCTTCTTTGATTTGGGGTGAATCTGTATCGATCGAGATATTTATACAAGGCAACCGGCAGTTATTGCTGGATGTATTTCGGATCAATCTTTACCATATCGATTGCCCCACCGGTTGTTGCAGGAGCCCCGCTTTTTCTTGGGAAACCTAACCGACGTCGGTTTTTTTTTTTTTGAGCTAAACCTAACCGACGTTGGTTGAGCGAACCATCCGACTAGCCCACAGGATTCCTCTCCCGACGGAAGCCCATCTAGGGCCTCTTTGAATCAAAGGAAAGAAAAATGAAAGGAATAGGAAAGGGATAGGGATAGGAACTAGGAAAGTTCCTTGTGCACAGGATTGAAAGAATGAGGTGTGAACTAATTTTTCTTTTCCTGTATGTTTTGCCTTGAGAGTGAGACATGGAGGAAATTTCCCTCTACCTTTCCCTTGGACCATTCCTATGATTCAAACGAATGAACAGTGCCAACTCAGAAATATTTCCTAATCCTGTACGTTTACTTCATATTTCCTCCAATTCAAAGGAGGCCAGGAAGTTTACCCACTTAGCACCCACGGAGGCCGAAAAATAATGCTGTGAAGGCTGAGATTCGAAGAGGCAACAAACCTCCAAGAATGAATATGTCAAAAAAAAAACCTCCAAGAATAAAGGAGCGTTACCACTACGACCTGTTTGACCACCTGAAATACTTTACGCACATACGTTACTTATGGCATGTCACCCGCATGTTTTTTTGGTTTCTGGTTTCCTTTATTTTTATATTTTAATGATATAAAATGTTTAAATTTAAAACTGTCCAGATTTGAATAACGTTCAATTTAAATGTCCATGACCTCCTCCTTCTCCTTCTCGGACAGATCGATGAAGGGAATGGGATCGGGAGCAATGGCCTTGCCCCTGCGCCTGCGCGAGCTCGGGGAGACTCCTCGGATCGACGAATCTCCCAGGATGAACGAATCCTGCTCGACCTTGGAGGAGTGCACCCAGGGCCCCTGCCACTGCCCTCGCTCAACTCAAGAAACCAAGAATAGTGGACGTGGCAGCGGCGGTTCGAGCTGGAGTGGAGCGACCATCACCACGAGCCATGGAAAGATGAGGGACCGGGCGAGGGTGGCAAGGAGAGGAAGAGGGGATCACTGGGCGGCGTGGGCGCAATGGGCAAGGAAATGGCTCTTTTTCTAGCCATATGTGGTATGGAAGGCGTCGCGTCTGGACTTGACGTAGTGACAACCGGGCATTGATTCGGCTCGCCAGACTGCTCAGCTTGCGGCGGGACAGACTAGGCAAGAGAGACGCAAGGACGGTGGAGCAGATGCGCGGCCGGGTTGGCAGCGTAGGCGGTGAGGCAGCTTTTTGCCGGCCAGGGGGGCACGCCATTGAAAGCGCGGTGCAAATTCGGGGCCGGCGAGCAGGCATGGAGGCGCTCGTACGACTGCATGCAAGCACTCCTCCTCCGCTGGCCCCACTTGTAAGCTTTAACTGGGGACAGTGAGCAGCATGGGTGCGCATGAGTGCATGCACTTCGCTGGGCCCACATGTCACAACTTCGTTAACGGTCAAACGGCTTGACCGGATGGAAACGTCCATCTTCCCCATCTCCGAGCCTCGAAAGAGTGAGGTAGGGCACAGACCAGGAAAGTTAAGCAAGTAGGACACAGACGAGGGAAACTAAGCGAAGCAGGGCACATAAATAATAAGCCCGTAAAAGAAACTTCAGCAAGGGTAAATTGGAATCGTGTACTTGAGAAAGGTCTGCTAGATATACTTTTAGAGCACAATGTTCCAATATATACTACACTATAACAAAGCTCGTTAGTTTCCGGCCTTCTGCGTGCTTCACGCCCCGCCGGCCTATCGGCGGCGTCCACGTTGCTGCTTGTGCTCGACGTGTATGTCGCTGGTTGGTTAGAGGCGGCGGCGCGCCCCTTGTTTGTCGTCACTGGCTTCTCTTGTCTCTTCTGCAGCCGGTTGCGTCGGTTCCGTTCCTCTACTGCCCCTCACCTGTTGTGTTAGGTTTCCCCGGTTGTCCCGGTCATCTTTACTTTGTTCTATGCGGTGTGTAGCCGGTGCAACCGGTGGCCACCCGATGCAGCCGGTGCCATGCTTTTTAAGGCGTCCCTAAGGCGTCGCTTAGGCGACGCTTAGGAGTCAGAGCGCTCCCAGGAGGCAAGGCGTCGACCTCGCCTTATGTGGCCTCGTAAGGCGTCTAGATTTGACTCTGAGGCGTCCATGTCGTCGCTTAGGCGGGGAAGGCGTCGCTCTGGCTGAGATTGGACGCCTCGACATGGCTTGGCAGCTCAAGCGGGAAACGGTGATGGACGGAGTGGGAAACAGAAATTGGCGGGATGGGAAGGAAATTGGGGGGCAAGGTAAGGTGAAATTGATGGGAGAGAGTGTGGGGAACACACCCGTGGAAGGAATCGATCTGAGAGAGAGAGGGGCTCTCTCTTATCAGGCGGCCAGCTCCTCCTCCGCCAGATTCCACCCTCCTCGGCCGGCCTCCTATTCTCTGGCCAATCTTCTGGGGCTCTCCTCCCCTGGCGCAACAAGGTAAAGCTCCTGGTGTTCTGCCCTCCCATGGTCTCTTTCTTCTCCGCCCGTGGTGGTGTTCTGCTGCTGGCCTGCTTGTGTCCGTGGTGGTGTTCCGCTGTGATGCTTGCCTGCTTGTGCCCATGGTGGTGTTCTGCTATGCTACTTGCGTGCTTGCCAGCTTGTGCCCGTGGTGTGTTCTTCTGTGCTGCTTGCGTGCTTGCCTGCTTGTGCCCGTCGTGGTGTTCGTCTTGCCTGCTTGCCTACTTAAGGCGTCGCCTCGCCTTGCGCTTTAAGCGCTTAGGCGGTGAGGCGCCCCCCCTTCGCCTTGGGCCGCCTTGCCGCCTTAAAAACCATGGCCGGTGCAGCCGGTCGATAGGTGGTCACCGGTCCGCGGATGGTTGCTGGTCCCAGGAGGTTGCCTGTCTATCCGGTGGGTACCTGGGGGTGGCGTCGAGTCTGTATTTGGTTCTATGTAACATCCCAATATTTTGGAATGGTTAAAAATCACTAAAAAATTAAACTTTTGTTTTTATCAAAAATTAAACTTTAAATTTTTAATAGAAACCAAATATAGAAGACATTGGGCATCTTCAAAAACTTTAATAGTTTAAATATCCTAATAATCTTTAATTCAAAATTTGAGTTTAAAATAAGTTATTTTCAAAATATGTAATTGTGGTATTTTATTTGGAAATTTATAAAACCCATAATATAAATGGGTACATGTATTTAAATGAATTACCAAACTCTATTTAAATAAAATGTTTGGTACCAAATTAGTTTATTAGGTTTATCATATTGAATGATATTACTCATACTATTTTTCTGGATTTTATTTAAGTTCAAAAAGAATTTATAAAACCCTATTTTAGAAAAGGACATAAAAGTGTCAATTAACAAATTATACAATATTTTAAATTTGTATTTTTGAAATATGTTGAAAAAGTGTGTTTGAATGTTTTAAGAGAAAGATATTATTTTACAAATTCATAGAAACTGGTTTGTGTTGATTTGGACACTTAAAACAAAAGATATGAATGAAAATAGAAAATTCAGAAAAAGAAAAAGAAAAATTGATGACGTCATCGCTGATGTCATCATGGTCGTCTTCAGCCTCCAGCGCGCGTAAACCAGGCCCGAAACTGCTCTGTACGCGTTTCTTCTCGATTTATTTCCCGGCGATTAAAAGCCCCAAATTAAGTGCCGTTTGTTCCTACTAAAAACACACAACCCCCTCCTTTGTATCCCCTAAAATCCCTCACCAAAACGCCCCAAGGCTGGAGAATTTCATCGCCGGAGCTCCGCAACGCCAAAACGCCCGATTTGATTGCCCTCTTAAATTCGCACGATTTAATCCACCATATCGAGCGCCGTTTGTATCTATAAAAAGCCCTCGACATCCTCTCCATTTCCCCTCTCCTCCCTCTCGAAATCGTGCCCCCAGGCTGTCCAATTTCCTCGCCGGAGTTCGCTCGGCCGCCACCGCATTTCATCGATTCCGGCGACAACGAAGGTCCTCGCTTCCCTCTCTTGGTCTCTAACTCCTCCCCTTGTCAGTGCTCCCCTCCTCATGCCCTCCTTCGAATTTGTTTCGCAGCTGGGAGACGGGAACGAGCTCGACCCGAAGCTCGCCGACGCGGCCGTGTCTCCAGCCGCACCTCACCGCCGTTCCAGGAGGCAGGAGCACAACGCCGACCTCTCCACCGTCCTCCCCGCGACGGACCGCACCCCGTCGTGGTATTCCCCGAGCCCAAACACCACCGGAGCGCCATCGACGTCCACGCCCGAGCAGCCGCGTCGCCGTCTCCTCCATTGCCGGCAAGCAGCGCCGCCGACCGCCCGCGTCCGTCCGCGCCGTCCACGACCGTCCGCGTCCGCGCCGCCCGTGACTGTCCGCGTCCGCGCCGCCCGCGACCGTCTGCGTCCGCCCGCCGGTACGGACCAATCAGATCGCTCTGTTTCTTTAAAATCGTTTTAAATTACAGAAAATTGTTAAAACTTGTTAATTTCATATCAAATCAACCGTAACTCCGTTTTCTATATTTTTGTAGTCTATGGATTCGTATGATCGTGTAGAATACAGTGGTATAATAAAAACTAATATTTTAGTCATGCACAAACTTGTTATTTACAGAAACATGTAAAACATTATTTTAGTTATAATTTTAATTTATAAATTATTTTGAGATGATTCTTGTTGCAAATGTTACTATTTGAGACCCTTTGTACAGTAGTATAAAAAAATAACTTTTGGAACTTATATTTTTATTATTGGTTATTCAAATGCTTTGTTTAAATTATTAAAAATGTTTTTTTACTTTTTAAACTTGTAAAATCCATAGGAAAAGATCTAGACGTCCAAAAATTACAAATAATATACCGTTGAATTCGCTAACGTGTCTAGATTACAGATCTGTAATAAAATCTAAGTTTTACCGAATCTTTATTTTCTACTATTTAAAATACAAGTCGGTAGTATTTTAATTATAATAAAATATCTATAAGTTCAAATTTTGCAAATAAAATATTTTTGGAAACCTTAGGTTCTGTAGATTATATTGGTTCTGTTAGTTTTCTGTTTTGCCAAGTTTAGATGTATTCAAATTTCAAATGTGTAATTTGAGTAATTTTTGGCATAACTTTAGTTTAAAATTAGATTTTTGAGTAAATCCAATTGGATTAGTTTTAATTAGTTGTCCTCTGTCCAGTAGACCCAAAACCTATTTTAGTTGAATCATTTCATCATGGAAATGTTGAAATTGGTTTAAAATCTTTTAGTGACTTGTTTTGCAAACTTTAACCTAGTATGCAATTTGACCAAAATTCAAATTGTAAACAATGGATCTTGACCAACCTAGACCTCATCATATTAATTCCTTTTGCGTATTGAATTATGTGATGAATTTGGACCACCAACCCAGTTGTATTGTTTTTGCCCATGTTTGTTGTTATGTTATATGCTTGTGTTATTGTTTGTTTATTGTTATCTCTTACTTTGTATAGTTTGAACGGAGAGCGCTGAGTTACGTTGAAAAGAGTTTGTGAGCAACAACAACTATCAAAGGCAAGTGGCACATTCATAAAATTCCTATGTATTTTTGTGTATGCATGACTTAGTTTATTTTCCTTAAGCATGTGTAGGTGTTATTAGTATTGCTATGCAAGACATGTTTAGAATTTCCCTATTCCTATGTGTCTAGGTACCTATATAATAACTTAGTAGAAATATTGATGCTATGCAAAAGTTATTTTATAAAAAGCTAAATTCTACTAAGTTAAAGAAACTCCTGGGTGGATTGGTTTGTTGACGGAGGCGAAGTTGAGTAGCTACTCAGGGCCATTTCTATGGTTTCACCTGAGTATGTGCACTTGTGGATTGCCACCCAGGGATCAAAGGGATTTGAAGTACTCCAAGTGAAGATTGCTTTCCGTGCAGCCATTTGTCATATGGGATCTGTCTTGACAGAGTACGTTGGTGTGAACCTGCGTCAGGAGATCGACAGATGTAGGGTTGATAGGTGGACGGTGGTCTCCTGGTATGATCATGGGAACACAACTTCTGAAAAGTCTCGTCTCGATCTTCTCCTTTTCCTTATCACTAATGGAGTGTAGAGGATAGTTTGGGCTGATTGAGTCAAATGGTGAACGTGCACAACCTCTCGAGAGTGTCAAAAACTAAGTACTTAGCCGTGTCCCCGGTTACGGACAACTCTGAGCAGCTGATCAAGGACGTCAACGGAGGATCCCAACATTCCAACTTCTCAAGTAAAATTTTGATGGGTGAACAAGGGTAGATGAGACTATGGTTTTCATGCCATACTTGTCTTGATTGGAAGAAAAAGTTTTCCAAAGAGTTAGGAAAAATTGGCTTTCTACAAAATAGGCTTTGAACTCCACCAGCTAATTATGCATATATGTTATTAGAGTTTTTCCACTAAGTGTCCACAGAGTGTCACTTGCCAGATCAATTTTATATGGTTCTGACCCAACTTGTTGCAACATTTTTCCTGTTGCAGGATGTTCAGACGATGAGTGAGGTTTCGTACCAGGATTTCGAGTCTACAACCAACATGTTTTCGCCTGTGGCACATGAAGATGATGGAGACTCACTGCTACTTTTATTCCGCTGTGCTGAACTTTGTAAAATGCTAGCCTTGAGCTATGCAATTTGTAATGAAAATTGTAAGTCTGGATCATGCGATGTAATAAAATTTGATGCATTTCCATGATATTGATCTTAGACTGTGTATGCAAATGAATCGATCTAGGGGTTTGCACTATACACAGGGATCTTGCCAATTTTTAAGTGCATGTCCGCTACATTCTACTAGGTTCTACGTGTTTCCATCTACTCGGCTTTCTTTCGCCCTTTGCTCTTCCGCGTTTCTACGTTTCGAGTCTGATTTCCTTGCGTATTGTTGCTCCCTTTCGTTTGGTGGTGCCCCCTCGCGGGAGGTTTATATATCGCGTGGCTTCGGCGAGTAAAGGGTCGCGGTCGTCTCGGGTGGATTCGGGGGGAGGTCGTTGCGCCCGCGGCTTCTGAGGCGGATGAGCGGCCTGGTGGGTGGCGCCGGGGCGTATCATCGACGGGGTAGGGGCTGGCGGCGAGCACTCCTTCTCGTGGCCTTCCAGGAGTTCCTGGCCGCTGGAGATGTCCATCGAGCATGTCGTGCGGCTCACCGGCGTGGCTCCCCGTTACGTGGAGGGACGCTACGCGGACGGGCCGGCCGTGGGCGCAATCTTGGATGGTCATGTGAGTGCGTCGGCGGTGCTCGTGTGGTTCATTTCGTGGCGGTCGCGCCGGCAAGCCCACCGGCCAGTGGAGAGGGCGGTGCTCCGCTAGGGGAAGCTGTCAAGGGCGGCTACATGGTCGAGGAGCACCGCGCGTCAGAGTGAGATTGGCGGGTTGCACCGTCGGCTGGTTGTTTGCGCCGGTTAGCTCCGTGGTCGCGGGAACGCCGGTGGCGGGTGCACTCTGAGCTGTCGGAGGACTCTTAGTGGTTTCGTTATAGCTGGTCGTCTTGTCCTGCATTCTTGCTTTCATATTTTTTGCAATTGACTTGGGGCAAGATGGAGATGTTTCAGTTCTCTCTTATCAATCGCAGGTACAACGACGGGCAGGGACATGGCTTGACATGGGCTTCGAGGTCATTGTCGTATAAGAGAGAGGGGGGCAATGGACGTCGTGGGCTGCCGCCGAGAAACGGAAGGGGAAAGAGGAGGCGTTCATGACGCTGGGACTTGTGTCCCTCGTTTGCACGTACGTTCGCGAGGTGAGTACGTTGGCCCTGGTGCACGCTCTCGCCCTCGGCCTGGCCTGCCGCTTCTGCTTCTCGCTCTAACGGCGTCCCATCTCTGCGCTGTTCGCCTCAAGCCAGCATCGACGCCTTTGTGCCTCCTCCGTCGCCGGCGAGTGGTGAGCGGTGCAGTGTTTCGCCCGCCTAAAATGTCTACCTTGTTTGTATGGTTTTTTGTCAGTGCGCTCGGACGTACGGATTTGATTTTGGGGTGTGGTGCTTATTTTTTAAGCTTCGTTGTTCTGCGTATGATCGATGTGTGTTCTTTTTTAAGTTTCTGTTTGATCCGTGTTCTCCATGGGTTATGCTGTTGACGTGTATTGTAATCTTGGGTCCTGTTGGGTCATTGGTTCTCCTACGACTCTTTGGAGTGTGAGCGGATGGCTGGTGGAGACCATGGAGTCAAGATGAAATTACCGTGTAAGCTATCCTCGCACGTATTTCCGCTTATTACCTGCAGGTAGCTGGGGTGCAGCTTTATCTCTGCCCATGGTGCCTACTGTTGATGCAGGAATGAAGGTTTTCGCTGGTTACTATCAGGATGGTCAGGTAGTCCGTGACACGTTTGCCCACGTGTCTATGAGAGTAAGGCTCCGTCGCGCCGGTTGTTTAGACGGATTCCCGCCTTGGCACGCGCCTTCGGTCCAGCCGGAACCCCCCGTCGCGTCGCCTGCCTGATGCCTGGCCGTATCTCTATGTTCTGCGCGCTTCCGTGTATACTTGCTTGTCGGCGCGGTGTCAGCATGCCTGAGGATGACGAGA
The DNA here is from genome assembly GCA_947311845.1 of Poa pratensis. Taxonomy (NCBI): domain Eukaryota; kingdom Viridiplantae; phylum Streptophyta; class Magnoliopsida; order Poales; family Poaceae; genus Poa; species Poa pratensis. The sequence continues at coordinate 80,155,709 of CAMZMU010000034.1, read as the reverse complement.
CAGTGTAGAAATTGCTCTGTAGTGTTCGGATGTTTCTTCGTTGTTGCCTGCATTGAGCTGCAAATACCGGTTCTCCTACGACGATAATTGTATTTTCGGATAAGAAAATGTTAGCAAGGGAGGATGACGAGATAGTGTAGAAGTTGTTTTGTAGTGTTCAGATGCCTTTTCGTTGTTGCTTGCAGTGAGCTGCGGATATTTGTTCTCGTGCGACTGTTCAGGGTGTGAACGGATGGCCGGTGGAGGCCATCAAGTCAGGATGAACTTGTCGTGTAGGCTTTCGTGGTATATATTTCCGCTTATCACCTGCAGACAGAAATCACTTATGTTTGGCTTCATTCCGACGGTCTTGTTTCTGTTCCTTGACCTGTTCATCTGCATCCTGCGCCGCCGAAGCCTTTTTTATCCGGTGAGCGAATGTAGCTGGGTCGTGTTGCAGAGCAGCCTTGCCATCGCGTACGCGCGGAATCGTCCGTGTGCTAAGGGCGGTGCAGGCGTGCAGGCTTCTAGAGCGGTAGCAGTTTGTAGAGTATAGGCAGAATCAAGGTAGGCTCGGATGACGAACACATCGCCGCCACATTCTCTTCGGCTAACGTTGTTGGGTGAGACTCTTACGAGCCGTTGGCTGCGTCGGTAAGTCTAAACTACGGCTTGGTTGTTTACTGCTATCGGGCCTTGGACTGTATGTTCCGTGTTCGTTGTCAGCACAAGGTCGAGATTTTTTTGCTACGTGGTCCTTAATCAAAAGCCGTTGGAAAAGCCTAATTACAATTGGATGCAGCGTTTCGTAAATACAGGTAATAGTAGATCACCTTCGCCATCGCAAGTGTGGGCAGCGTCCATGTACTGAGAACGGCGCAGACTTCCATGGATGTGGTATCCTGTAAAATATAGACCTATTCGAGGTAGGTTAGGCTGATGGTCATGCCGGCGCCATGTCATTTCCAGCAAAGGCTGTTATGGAGGGTTTCTAGGAGCCATCGACGTGTCGCAGAGTCCAAACAAAGGCGACGTTGTTTGTCGACGTCGAGTCTTAGACCGTAGAGTCGTCGTTCGTCGTCAGCGTCAGCGTATTTTTTTTACCCAGTGGAATATGATTAAACACCACTAAACAGAATTTACGACCGCAGGGTGCAAGGGTTTATAGATGTAGCTAAAAGTAGATTCTTGGTGCACTTACAGAGACCATGGTTCAGCGATGTAGAAAATAAACTTTGCAGATACAGATAATAGTTTGGTATAGGTCGACCCTGATAGATCATGGCATTTTTAAGGGCCAGCTTGACATTGATGGCATCGTCACTTGTCCTGCAGAGTAGGCAAGAACCACATCGGGGACTCATAGTATTGACCCCATCCAAGAATAGGATAAAAGAAAGACGACCCGGTGGCAGCATCGTGAGTTACTGGTATACGACACCAATCGGCGCCTGGAAGCGGGGACTGTACCGACTAGACAGCTTGCACATGACTTAAATCCATGAGGTGATCAAACTCGTGTTAGAAGTGCTATATTTAGGCCGATTAGGTTTACGCCCATGATGGGTTTAGGGTTTAGTGATGAAATAGCTGGTACGGGTGGCGCAGCATTCGTGGTTGAAGTGACGAAAGCAAACAGCAGAAGCCGCTTCGGCGACGCCCAGGAACGCTTGCGGACGCCCGCCTAGGTGACAAACGAGGGGTGAAGGGAGGGTCCAGTACACCATCTCGTGAGCAGTATCCTAGACACTCAACTGAGCGAACTCCAGGCGAGCCCTGTAAACAGGAACCGAAGAGTCGATCTCACGCGTAACCAGAGGCTACACGGTCGCGGAGCGCCATGCGGCAGGATGGTATTGGCAGGTTGCACCGTTAGCTGGTTGTCTGTGCTTCCCTACTGCGAGACGCTTCCGGATCTCCCTATTCTTATACGCCGCGTGCGCTGTGATGTCAGCCTCGTGTATAAACTCTTCCCCCCCTCCCCCGTCCTCTCTCCCCATTCAAACAACAGCCGAGAGACACACGGGACATCGGAGCTCCGGAGTCCAGGTATATAGCACCAAGAATACATACTCACACGTGACTTTCAGCGCCGCCACGACAATGGGGGTGAGCCAGGAGTGCGTGATCCAATTCGACGGCCACTTCAAGGACCCGCCCTCCGGCACGGCGATCGCCGAACCACCGGGTCCATCGTCGTTCGCAGGTACAGTTATCGCCTCCGGGCAGGAGCACGACGCCGTGGTAGACGCCCTGCTGCACATCACCTTCAGGTATGCTACACTTGCGTCGGAAATCATCACGGTGGCTGTGCGCGCTTAGTTGTGCATGGTCTGCGGTGTGGACGGGTGCCTCGGATGCGAGTTCTTCGATGTGCAGGCCGAGGCGACCGCACTGGACAGTGCCAGGTCGAAGATGGCTGCGCCTGCTACAGAGGCAGCGGGGCTGCAGGGGAGCCGGAGGAATAAGAAGAACAAGTACCGCGGTGTCAGGCACCGGCCCTGGGGGAGGTGGGCGGCAGAGATCCGTGACCCGCGCTGTGCTGTGCGTAAATGGCTTGGGACATTCGACACAGCAGAGGAGGCCGCCAGGGCCTACGATCGTGCTGCCATCGAGTTCCGTAGTCCGTTCGCCAAGCTCAACTTCCCATTCTCCGAGCAGCCTAGCGCCGGCCAGTGCGCAGGGGCGGATCCAGGGGGGGGCTAGCAGGGGTCAGACCCCCCCCCAACCGTTCGCCCCCCCTAACAAATTTCAGTAGGTAATACTAGGGATATTAGCCCATTGTAATTAGTTAATCCATTGCACACAGAGGTAACTAAGCCAGTAAGCCCAATACACGGCAGCCCACGTACAGGCTTAGGCCATCGTGGAGTATGCACACAGACGGCAGACCAACCGATCAATCTGATCGATCGTAAGTTACGCCTTCTTTCCTGTCTCTCCATCTCCTTATCTCGCTGCTAGGGCCTATGGCGCTCGCCGCACGCCGCTGCTCCCGTTCTGCTTTCACCGTGTACTACACGCATCAAAGCCCAAAGGCAACCAGGCTGCTAGTAAACTCTACACGCATCAAACTCTGGATTGCCTGCTGCGCCGCCGGCCGCCCGCTGCCCCCGTTCGCAAGCCGCCGGACCTGGACTTGATTGGCAGCTTCCCAAGGCAGCCAGGCTGCCAGTACGCCGGCCGCCGATGATAGTGCTGCCCGATTGTTGCACATCTCACTACAATCGACTCACCGACAGATTATTTGTTTAAGGTACACGTACTGCTAATCTAATCTCAGTGCCTATTTGTTCCAGTTTAACTATAATGACCTAGAATAACATATTACTATTTCATGCCAATTTGCATCAATCTTCAATCTAGCCAGTGCCAAATTTAAATCAAGACGTTGTTAATAGTACAAATATATTTAAACTTCGAAAAATAGCTTTATGTTGTTGACAAATATATGTCGGTTTTGCTTATAATTGTTGTGCATCACTTGTTATATAGAGGGAGGATGTTTCAACCTCTTTTCCGAGAATAAGAATTGTCGATTTGCTAATGTGTGCAAAAGTTAAGATTATTTATCTAAATGTAAAACAAATATATGATAATATATATGCATTTTTTTACACTTGATATTGCCATATATAATACTGCAAGGGCGAACATGATTAGCTTCGCCCCCCCTATATCTGAATCCTGGCTCCGCCCCTGCCAGTGCGACGCCTGTAATGCTATGGCTAGGTCGGGCGCATGCTCTCCTTCTTCTCGAAGCGCCGACCTCGAGGTCCAAGATGTGCCGCCACAACATGCCGGGGACGAAGCACGGGACTAGCTCTGGGATGGATTGCAAGACTTGGTAAAGATAGGCGACAGTGAAGTCATGTGTCCGAGGACTTCGAGTTCTTAAAACTGAATCAGGGTGGCTAGATTCACAACGACCCTCGTCCCTCCTATGAGATACTACCAGGCTAGTAATAAGTACACTGTTTTTTTCTAAGGGTTTCTTGATGTCGTGCCTGTCCTTGTTTTTTCGCGACGAGAGCACTTAGAAGCCTAGAATTTGCAGGGAGATGGTCTTCGAAGAAAACACTTTGGCAGCGTGTTTACGCTATTGTCAAACAACGGCAAGATGAGAAAAATGCACCCACCATGTAAATAAGGCTCAGAAAAAATCAAAGCGGCAAATAAAACTTACATTCGCTTGTCTGTGGCAAGCCTTGTAACATCACGAAAATCTCGTAATAGATTCGTCGGTAAGATTCAATCGGCGATCACGAAGAAGCGGCAGCGAAAGAAGAACGTACCATCGAACATGGGAAACACGGCCCAAACAAAGCAAACACGGCAATAGAGAGCACCCAAACAAGCACGTAGCCCACATAATGATAGAATCTGCACAGGAGGCAAAAAACGGAGACGAACGGTCAACCACGAAATACAGCTTTGTGGACGCCTAAACGGAGACGAACGGCCAGACTTGCCTGCTGTATTACCGTGTATGCCTTTGGTAGCAGCCTACCTGTACTCGTTTCTTGTCGTATGTCTGAGCGCGTGCATTTACACGTTGCCTGTACACGGTGATCGGCTTGTTTCTTTTGCTCTTGTATACGCTGATTTATTCTCTTCCGCTCGAGCACCACCGGCTCATCTTCCTCCTCCGTCCGTATCTCCCCCCCTTTCGCCCCCACCCCCCCACCCACTACCCATCGTCAGCGTCCGTCGGTCCTACCGTCACGCTCCCCGTTACAGTTCCATCTCGACACCGTCCTCATTGCTACGAGACATCCCTTTGACATTCGGTTCTCCCGATCCGACGGTCTCTTATTCATCGTCTCATCCCAGTCTCCTGCTGCGGATCTCTACTCCAGGCCGGCGTCGTTTCCACTCCCCGTCACGATCGAGAATGGTACCTGATTATTTCCAATCTGTACATGCACTGCATCCGGGTGGCTTTAACATGTATCAAAATCTTTTTCTATCTAGGCTCCTTGCCTAGTGTGCTTCAGTTTTGAGGGCCAGTGCGGGATGGAGAACAGAGGGAGGTCTTCTTTCCTGCTAACTATGCACATGCGCTACACGGATTACATGGTGAGCAGACCAGTTAGTTATACGCATACGCCTAGATAACTGTACAAGATGCATGGCAGAAGTCATGTTAAATTTTGTATGCACTTCGTATCCCGGTCGTGTAAAATTAGGTTATGTTGTACTCCTTCTGGGCACTTCTTTCCTGCTAACTATGCACATGCGCTGCACAGATTGCATGGCGAGCAGACCAGTTAGTTAAGCGCATAAGCCTAGATGAGTGTACAGAATGCATGGTAGAGGTCATGCTAAATTTTGTACGCATTTCGTCTCCGGGTCGTGTAAAATTAGGTTATATTGTACTCCTTCTGGTCCCACATGAGTGTTTTGACCAACAGATTGCCATAAATTGTGATGTACTTTTCGCCAGTTCATAAATTTATACATAAGTGTCGTCACAAACACAATAAAATGACTCTTCTGTTTTTTGTAGTATGTTCCTTGCTATGTCAGAGATCAGTTAACTGAAATTACTGGTGGCCGAGAGATGAAAATTGTGACTCGAGATGGATTTCTCTATCGAGTTGATCTCAGCGGGAAAGAAGAAGAAGAAGAAGAAGAAGAAGGAGAAAGGACACTGATAACGGGGGCGACTGGGAAGGTCTTATCGAGCACTACTATTTGTATTATTACGATCCGATAGTGGTACGTTTAGTTGGTGACCAGGAATTCTTCAAGGCTACTGTCTATGACCAGTGGGGTGTAGAAAAGCCGATGATCGAGAAGGATCCAGGTTATTCTATATATATAGCCTTTTTTTAGATAGATATATAGTTATCTGTTGACATATACGCTGGTACGTAATTTGCTAACCTTCAATGTATGATACAGATGATCATGTTAATGTCATTCGTTATCCCCTTGCCAAACAAGGTATGTTACAATAGATGAACACAATTCATGGCTCATTGGTAAATCATGTTTGTTGAACTTAGTTTTTCAGAGTTGGGACTTTCTTACACGCTGCTGTTAATTGGAAACATGTTTGTAGGACGTGGTGATATTCTTGGTGCTCTGGTGAAACCTCCTTTGCTGTCACTTTCTCGTAGACAAAATCATAAAGTTGTTATCTTTGCTAGAGAGCATTACGATCGTGTGGGCTCTCTTATTGTGCATAAGCTTATGGAGAAAGATCTTGAGTGTAACACACTTGTAAGTGATTACTTACAGCCAATTTCAATGTCCTTTCGATACTCCAATTGTCTATATATATTGTCGCCGATGATTCTCCCGAATCTTGCAGAAGATTACAAGCAGTATTTATCGACACCTTGTCATCCCCTCGTCAGGGCAAGTCTATTTGTTGTCCGAACCAATTAACATTTGCGTAGGAAGATGGTCCAAAGATGAGAGAAGCAGAATTTGCTTGGAGAAGGATAGGTGGGTTGAATTTGCTTGCGAGGCTGGCTTTCAAATTGGGTCGGTGGTCATTATCTGTGCTACAGTATTCAAGGGTTGTGTCAATATGTATTTCGAACGATTGTAGAAACTAGCAGTCCGTCGTTTTGGATGTGGATTGAAACATATAAGCTCTTCTGGATTATGTGTGTCCAAAAAATGAGTAACTCAGCTTGTGCTGGTCCATTTACTTCTATGGTGTGGCGTCTCATCCTCCATTGCTATACATCCTTTTTTGAGCCTGGATCGAAGAAATTGGATGGTGTCGCCTTTCGCCTTGTATAGAGCGACCTGTCCACGGGCGCGGCGTGCCGCCGCGCCAAGGCCTGCTAGTAGAGGCCAGAATGGGTGGGTTGCTGAAGGATGGAGAAGCATCACAAGTAAGTTCAATCAAAAGTTTCCAAGTGCTCAGTACACAAAGCAACAAATCCAAGAGAATGAGAGATATGAAAGCAAGTTATAAGGAAGCTCGAGATGCTAGAAAAATGAGTGTGGTTGGAATGATTCTCTTGGCATGATCATTGTTGAACCATTGATTTGGGATAAACTGATGAAGACAAAATCTTACTTTTGATGTGTTTTTTTCTTATTTCTGATGTATTTTTTTGCAACACATTGATGCTAACCACAATTGCATTCAATAGAACTATCCTAGGGTGAGGAAGTTTGAAGGAAAGCCATTTATGCTCTTCCCAATTCTGGTTTCACTTTATGAAGGTTTGTTTCATGTCTCTGGTGTGTATTGTTGGTTGCCTCTGGTGTATTATTGTTGATGCTCTGTTTATACAACTTAATAACACACCTGCTGAACTTTTTGGAGCAAGAAGTATTGCTATAGGAGATCTCCATTTTCTACCAATTCCACAAGTGGATACAACACACAACGATGTTTCTCCCACAAATTCATCTACCGATCATCATGGTACCTTAAACCCCCTCTCTTCCAATCTTGATGGTGGTCCGTCATCTACCAATATCCAAGGTGTCTCAAGAGGTGATGAAGTTCATACAACAAGTGCTAGCTATGGACAAATAGAAGAAGAACTTGTGAAGAGAAGGAAACAAAGTCAGGTAGCTCTAGTGCTAGAAGAATACATGGACTTCCGAAAAAAGACAAACTCAGATATTGGTTGACGGAATGAAGGAGCCAAAGGACGTTGACAAGTACTCAATTGCAAACTGTGTTGCTGCACTGGAACTTATGGAAGATCTAACAATTGCGGAAAAATCAAAGGCTCTACGGCTTTTCAAATGCCAACTGAACGAGAAATTTTTCTCAACACCAAGGATCCGAGCATTCGAATCTTTTGGTTGAAAGATGAAATCACTGCTGCAGTGGAAAAAAACTAATGTGAGTTCTTGCTTCATATATTTCCCTTAGTTGCATTATCATCTGGTTGTTCTTATGTCACTTGAACTACACTTCTATATGTGCGTGCTGCTTGCTTGTTTGAGTTGAAGCGCATCCTATTATGCAAGTACCAGTGAAACTGAACACATATCCTGGTTACATTCATTATGTTTTTTTTGTTTTATATAACTAGTGATGGGTTCTAGAAGTTCAGGTAGATAATGCAACAGCTTGTACTTCCTAGATATCCTAGCACTATCTAACTAGATATTTGATATTTGTGTTGCATATTGTAGGAATAATCTGCAAGCTTAGGCTCCAACCTTCATGCTCATGTGATGCTACCTTCATGCTTATCTTGCCGATTCTGTATCTGCCAGAATATTCAGTGGAGAAGAAGTAGAAGATCATGCAGATATCTCCAAGAAGGCAATGGTAGAGTTCTGGTAGATTGAATTTTCCAATATCAAAGCGACAAGAGTGAACCGAGACATATCATCTTTGGAAGATGCAACATTTTATCTGACTTTATGTCGTAAACTATTTATGTTTTGAATGATTGTAATGAACCCATTTGTGAATGTGATATATTTCTTATGCATCAACATTTGATACTTCTATGCTACCCGAAATAGTTTAGTTTGATGCTATCAGGATTGACAAATTTTTTATGATTAACTTGTAATTTATTTACAAAAATTAGTGACATTTTGCCTTTTTTGCTTATCAATTCTATAGAGTTGTTTTTATGTCAATTTTCTTAAAATGGAAAGATTGGTTATTCGGCTTTTATATATATATCTGTGACATGTAGAAAAAAAGAATTGTTTGTTATATTTTAAAATTTTCATACTGAGATTACCTTTCATCACGTGTGTTGGACTTGCTCCCCTCCCGGCATCCCCATTGCTGCCAGATGGCATGGGGGAATCTAAAGATATAAAAGGTGAGACCCATTGGAGGCTCCTCAGCGATTTGGGCTTTCTGGCCGTCTGATCCACCCCGCACCGTGCCTCCGCTCCGTTCGATCGCTGTCGGCTCCTAGAGTCGGGATGAATAGGGATTTGCATACTCGCTAACCGTACCAACCTTATTGCACCCACTCTCGCTGACATCCTACATGGATCGCCGCTATAGCCCGAGGGCCCGCCAGTCAGCCTCATGCTGCGTGTTTAATTGGTGTGGCGGACGGGTCAGGGCGGTGCAGATTCGCACTGCATTCCTCCCATTGGTCGATTATGTTCGTTTGCCGTAATGGGTTTTAGCGGTGCCCCTCTCAGAAAGCTTTCTTCGTATGTGCTTCGTCCCCCTCTCTCTCGCTGATGATGGGTCCCTCCCGTTCCGAGGCCCACATGTCGGTTGCCCTGCATGTTTGCGTCGCCCATCTTTCCCTTCCATCCGTCGCCGTTGCGTATTTTCTACAGTAGGTCGGGGTACGCTGGGTATTTCGCGTATGTTGCACTATTCGTGATGTCAGGGAGAATTTGGGCCTGATTTCTCCGTCCGAGGTGGCATGCCTCCATTTGTCGATGGGTACGTTGCGCGGTGCTGGTAGTCAGAAGGCCCAATTTCGCGTGACGCTGGCGGCTCGCCATTGGTTCCAAGTGGTTACCGACGTAAATACAGTGTACATGGAACGGGTATATAGGCTGTTTTCTGGATCGGATGGTTACTGCAGCTCTCATTTTGCCCCTTTTCTTCTTCCTCGTTGTTCTTGCTCCGCCATGCTTTTTTCGAGCTCTGCCGGTATTCCATGGAATCCATTTGCTGTTCTTATGTTCACGGTTGTTCCCGTTGAGATCAGGATGGGTTGTCTCAACGTGTCTTGCGTTCTCTGTTTTCGGACGTTTTTTGTTCATGTTGTTGATCGTGTGCTCGATCCGTGTTCGTTTGTTATTTCTTGGTTATGTGGTTTGTTTTTCTCTGTTCTATCGGTTTCTAACTTTTTTTGTTTGTTTCTCTGTTTTTTCACAGGTCGACGGCTAACTGGTTTCCCGTTCGTGTGTTTAAGGTTGGTTTTGTTGAGATGCTTCTGTTTACTTATTTTGTTTGGTTTGCACGGTTTGTTTTCTTATTGATTTGCGTATTTCCGGGTTTCCTTTTTGTTTGGGAGGTGTTTTTAGGTTTTAGTATTATTGGGTTACCTTTTGTATGGGGCGGTATATTTTTTCGTTCGTTTCTTCTTCCTCTTTTTTCTTGCTCTGTTTTACTGTTGATCCGTCCGATCTTTTCCTTTTGTTGTTTGTTGTCGTAATTGTTTTTGGGTGTTTAATTAGTTTTGTTATCCATGGCCCTCGTGTTCTCTTTTGTATTTGTGATCCATTGATTTCAGTATTTCCTATGTTGATGCAGGCCGAGTTCTTGCTGCGGATTGATCGTGCCTGCATGCCGGCTTCACCCCGGGTTGTAAAATTAGGTATTTTTCGTTTTGGATTGTGTTCGTCCTGTTTTGAATCGTTGTGTTTCGTCCACGTGTTCGCTTTCCGTGGACGTTTTACTCCGGTGTTTCATGTGTTCCCTTTTTGTTTACGGATCGTTGATTTCTATTGTGTTCCTGCCGTGTGCTAACCGTTTTTTCTTTGTTCTTCACTACCTTGATGCAGTGCGGTCTATTGATGTAGATATACGTTCTTCCTGTTTTCGTTTGGTTTTGTGTGTTTCTTCTATTGCTCGATTTGTTTTTACTCGTATCGTTTCGTGCGTGCCGGCTTCATCCTAGTGGTAAATTCATTTTGTTTATTTCATTTTTGATCGGGTTCATCCTGCCGCGCAATCTTTCGTCGGTTTCAATTAGTTATTGGGTTTTTGTTTATGTGTTTTTTGTTGGTTCCTTTGTTTGTTCGTAGGTCGTCGGCTAATGGGTTTGCCTTTTTCCGGTTGAGTTCAGTTCCGTTTTGGTCGGCTTGAACGTTTTGGCTGTGTTTTAGTTTTTGTCCTTCTTTCTTTATTCATCTTGTTGCCGTGTGTTTTCTTTGTTACAGTGTCTGCTTTCTGTTGTCCATTCTTTGTTTATATTGCTGACTGTGCGGTGGATTTTTTTATTTCGTATTAATTTGTTGCTTTTTCGGTTTGTTCCTTCTTTGTTTTATGGGTTTCTTACATCATTTTCCTGTTTGGAACTCTTTTTTTTTGCAGGTCGGCGGTTTACTACTGCGGGGTGCGGCGTAGAATCTGACGGGTCTTGATGGCTCTTCGCCGGTTCCTATTGTTGTTTCAACGTGATGAACTGTGTTTTGCCATATCTAATTCTGGATGTGTTCGGTTATTTTGTCGCTATCTTTATGCGAGTTTTGGCGTTTGTGGTACCTGCCGGTTCACATGGTATGGCTGTCCAATCTGTTTTTACATTACGTTGCTTAAGTTTGTTGTATTTTTAATTTTTTTTGTCATGTGTTTGTGCTCTGTTTTTACCCGTTTGTGCGGTGGGTTTGCCTTTTTTGTCGCATTTATTGGGTGATGCTATTTGCGATATAGGGGCGGGGTAGGGAAATGTATACCGGAAATCCCTTTTAGGGTCGGTGTGATTTCAGTGAGTTTTGATTTTGATTTCTCTTCTTTTCTAGATTTCCAAAAGAGGTTTAAAATAGGAGTTCGAAAGAGTTTGTGAAAGTATTAAAAATAGATCGGAGATGGTATATTATATTTCTCCATTTTTTTGTAAACGCGAGTCTTGGGAATACTTTAATTTTCCAAATACTAGAGTCAAAACATCTTTAAAGAAATATGGAGTACTTTTCTTGTCATGAACTCTTTGTTTGTGTTTCCTTTTTTGCTATCTTTATATATATATATATATATCGATTTCTTCATAAATCTACAATCTCATCGATCAAGTTTCTATTGGCACTAGACCACTGGTTTTTTTTTGGGTACTGGTCGACTCCCGGGAGTCGGATGGTCGACTCTCGGGACTCGGCAGGACTGATCTTCTCCATGTCTTGCTTGGTGATCCTGTTTTTTGGGCTTAGTTTGTGTTGTTGCTCTCTTTGTTACAATACTAGGCAGTCTCATCACATTCCATCGCCTCAGGAGCAAACTCAAGCTCTGGTGCGCACACCATTGTAGTACAGCCTTAAACAAAGAAAAAAGGTAGCCTAAAACATGTTGCGATAGAGCGATCCGAGAAGGAATCAAGGGCATGTGTCGGGGTAGTGGCTAATTATATTCCTGTTCAATGTGTGTTGTTTTGTTGTTATATGTCTCTCCTTGTGCTGTCACCTTGGAGGAATGTGATTTTCACTTCCGTTATCTCTATGAATGTGAATCTTTCTTGTCGTTTCCTGCCGACTCACGGGACTCGACCAGTAACCTCAGCGAGACGGAGAAGGTCATTTCTGCCGGTGCGTCAAATTCATGACCTTGGATACATGAACTTCACGGGTGAAAAATATCCAAAACAGCTTGGGGACGGGTTGACAAATATTTTGAGTACGTGTAAAAACAGTATCAATTTTGTGGCAAGACTTCTTCTTTACCACCTGCCGAGTTGACTTCTTCCTTACCGACTTAATGTACCAAAACAAGTTCTTCCATACAACCTACTGTGTCGGGTTCTTGAAGCCCGAACTAATCGAGGGAGAGCAACCGTGTCCGTACGTCGTTGTTCTCAGAAAATGTTGTTTCTGGGCGACTCTCGGGGGTCGGCAGGACTTACCATCTCCGTCTCACTATTCGTCCATCCCATCGACTCAAGCTAATCCACGGAGTTGGCTACCACTAGGGGGACAAAATATTACAAAACGGCAGAAAAACGATCCAGCCTCAAGAAGAGAATGAAGGACCCAACAAAGATATTTTTCAGTTTTTCAAAAATAGAGTACTAATATGGTACAGATGTACCCGTACATGAATTAGAGTGTGGATAGACTATTGTGGGTTTTTGTCGGTACTGGTGTTTTGATTTTGATTTATCTTGCCAAATCGTTTTTTCTTTGTTTGTTTACTCACCGGGAGTCGGGTTTTTGTCGGTACTGGTGGACTCCCGGGGAGTCGGCTAGACGTCATACATCAAAATTTCTTAAGCCGTACACGAATTAGAGTGTGGATAGACTATTGTGGGTTTTTGTCGGTACTGGTCGACTCCCGGGGAGTCGGCTACAATGCACGCCGCCATCCAACTGCGAAAACCCGATCGTGCCCCCAAATTTTACTGTACGGGAGTGCATGGTTTGTGGTTATTTTGCTGATGCCGACTCACCGACCCGTGTCGCCGGCTCCCTGGAGTGGATTTCATCACCACGCGGTTCCAGGTCACTTCTATGTCCCTTCTGGTATACCTTTGGCCACCAAACGCGTGAAGTCGGTGAAATCGGTAACGACAAAGGGACGCGTCAACGATCCAAGAGGACAAAAGATTGGACCAATAAAAACGTAAAAAACAACATTTGGTCACGCTAACAAATAAAAGACAATACTAAACATCAGCGTTAAACGAGGTGGAGACATAACCGCATGAACGGGATGTCGACCAGTACCGACATAAAACCGCATCGGTCTGATGCCAACAATAAAAGATAACCGCATGAACGGGAAAAACAACAGGGCACCCGACTCCAGGGAGTCGGCTTTATCGAATGCTGTATTAAGACGGAGAAGCCGATACCAGTTGAGCCGAAAGCTGTGAGACGACAACGCAGACGGGTCGGCAACCAAGTCGGGCAACTACGTAGACGTACGGTGAAACCTTTGAAGATCCAGCATGTCGTTGTCCATTTCACGTGTTGACAGCTACTTTGTTTCAATAGATCTATTGTTTGATTTTATTTTTACGAAAAGTAATTGCCCCCAGTCAAGTGCGTGGGGCATAAATATCCTACCTTCCTATTTATCCACTTTGGGATCTCCTAGCGTATTATATGAACAAAGAACGACCGAAATCGTCGGTTGACTCTCGGGAGTCTGCATGCCTGACCTTTATGTACTGGTCGAGTCCCAGGAGTCGTCAGGTCTTGCCTTTATGTACGGGTCAGTTCATGGAGTCGGCGGGACTGTCATCCATTAAGACGGAGAAGCCCAGAGGGGCACCGCTAAAATCCAGTACGGTAAACAAACATAATCAACAATGGGAGTAACGCAGTGCGTGAAAAATAGAAAACTCTAGCATATCATTAAAATTTAAAGCATCATACACCATTTTGGGCACAATAGACATTGCATAACCTATGTCAAAGTAAGCAAGAAACTTTTGATCATCAATCCCAATTTGACGCAGTTAATGCACTCCTCGCAACAACCATGTTACCCGTCTTTATGCACAACCCGACCCTTCGTTTTTTTACTTTTTATCTGGATTCATGGGGTTGGGGTGAGGAAGATGAAGCAGGAAGGGATAAGGTGGAAATGATGTTTACTATTGTGTCGTTTGAAGAACGTGTGTACGAACGCCTCTGTATATAGCAATAAGTTTGGTCTTCGAAATGTTTGGTCACGCCGACTCCCGGGAGTCGGCTAGATCCACGAGCAGTAAGATGGAGAAATTCAATCCGGCCGACTCCCTGGACTCGACCGGTACATAAATGTCAGTCCTGCCGACTCCCGGGACTCGACCAGTAATGTCAGTGGCAAAAAAATGCCAGATGCAATGACCGATTGTGGAGGGGTGGTGCCAGCGAGATCCACTGTACCTATGCGGTGTTGTATGAGGCCTTTTGTATTGAAGGATTTTCATAGCAACCAGGTTCTTTATTACACGTTGTTAAGATGGCTGTTATGCAAACTTACGTGGTGTCTTCCTATTAAGGTGGACATTGTGCCTACACGGTGTCCTGTTATGTTGAGTTTTTGCGGTGGGTCTTTACGGAATCATTGGATTAATATATTTGTACAATAAACGTGTAATGAAGTTGATGAGAAGAATTGTGTGAAGGAAGTTTTAAGGTCGTAAGAGAGAGGATGATGAATAAAGATCAAGGAGGGATAAAGTTTAAGCTGCGGAGGCTCATACCGCTCCACAACGTGCTGGCACGGTACAATTACCAGACGTTCAATTTCGCCACATGTTCTGGATGGGACTAACCCAGTCAACGTCATGATTTACATCATGCCCATGGTTATCTTCGATCTCGATGACTCCCCCAAAAAAAATGCGGGGTCGTGTTTACTTTATTGCTCGTTTGCTGCCACAGGAGTAAATGAGTGGGGATATTTTGAGTGCGTTTTACTGTGTTGGGATGTGTGTTCCTCTGTTTCGATATAATGCGAGCAGCTGACAACAAGAAAGTCCTTATAGTTTCCATGATCATAAAATGTGGAGCGTTTGCTTTGATTTGACATGTCTGAATTGTTGTCTGTTTGCATTCTCCTCGACCGATATAAGCGTTTCTGCTTAATGCGTTGTCTGATCCTGCCAGCTCCTTGGAGCCGGCGTGACAACCGTTTTGATAGTACAGTTCTAGCTATTTGTTTTGAGTTCTTTTCATCGATTTCTTTGTTTTTCTGGTTCCCTTCGAGGAGCATTATTCTCCTTCATTTTTTTAGTTCTTTTGGCCGGTAACAAACACGGCACGAAACATATATTCATCAACACTGACACTAGCCCAAGCTTAGAGTTTGGGCTTCTCCGTCTTAATGTGTTATTTTTTGTACTGGTCGACTCCCGGGAGTCGGCAGGCCTGCCCTTTTCCATCTCACTGCGTGGGTTTTCTCTTTCGGCTGTGTTTCGCGAGACGGCTGACGCTTTGTTAAATGTTGTGCCCTCTGTACTTGGCGTGTGGGAGGCGTGTGGGAGGCTGTGGTGTCATGATGATGTCCGTTCCTTCCCGAGGAGGTGGAGCGGGCGGTTGGTTTCCCTCCCCTACGTCTTGTCCTGCAATTAAGCTGGTGACTGACTGCTGTCCTATCCGTCAGTGGTTGTATATTATCGGGGATTGGATATTTTTAGTAATACGAAAGGCCTAGGTTTATTTTACATAGGAAGAAACAGTAGGAACGACATATCTAAAAAACGAAAATCCGACTACATGAATATTGGTTTTAGTGAGGCCGGCCTTGGATTTCTTGATCGGGTAGGCCTGCTGAGACAATATCGGTAATCAGCGTGTGTCACAAACTTCGTTGAGGTCGCCGCTTGTCTTATCACCTTCTTGATCTTCTGTCGTAGGTCTGTCCGCATTAAAGCCCGGGTTCCGTGCCCTTGCCATTCCAAGCGCGATGCCGGCTCCAAGTCGTAAGTTTGAGCGGTATCTCACTTCAATCGTCGCTGGGACGAGCCGGAGCTTTTGGATGAGCAGGAGATCTCCGGTGGGTGTCACGTCAGTCGGCCACGGTGCTTGGCATATCTCCTGAGCAGCCGTCCAGAGGTGTTCGGCCTCCTTGGTGCGCGTTCTGTTGGGGGGATTATAACCCGGTAGGCCCATGAAGAGGGAAGCATGACCCGCCAGGCAGGAGGCCGGGCGAGGCCAGCTAACCATCACTATGGGTCGGGTTACACTAATGGGCTGGAGAGCTTGTTGGTGATCCGGCCAGTACAAGGAAGGTTTTAGAAGACCCGGAGGCGGTACGTGTCACGGAGTCCAGAACTTGGACTAGGGGTGGGCGTTCGGTCTTTTCGATTAGTTCGGTTCGGTCTTTTCGGTCTTTAACAATTTCGGTCATCCAGAAATGATACCCGTAATAAATTCAGTCTTTTCGGTTTTCTGTTCTTTGGTCTTCGGTCTATTCGGTTCGGTCTTCGGTCATGACCAAATAGACCAAAATATAGGGCGCGAGAAGGGGAATCGGCGCCCGGGACTGGGAAAGTGGGAAGCGATCGACTGGTCTCTCATGCACGGGAGAATCTACAGTACGCTGGGCTGAGATACCCAGTTGTTGAGCGTAGAGACTACTCCCTCCGTTCCAAATTAGATGACTTGCACTTCTCCAAAAACGGATGTATCTATACTTGTTTAGTGTCTGGATACATTCGTGTTTTGACAAATGTGTGTCAAGTAATTTGGAATGGAGGGAGTAGATGGTATGGTTGGTTTAGTAGTTGGGGATATAGACTAGATGTACACATAAGCTGGGCTGACACACAAATTTGGCTGCTTCCGTACGTAATTCACTCAAAATAAAATAAAATCGGTCTTTCGGTCTATTCGGGTTATCTATAAGTGATACCCGAATTTCTGATCTAATTTCAGTCTTTTTCTAATTTGCTACCCAAATTTCTAACGGTCTTTTCAGTCACGGTCATTTCGGTTTCGGTCTCGGTCTTTTCGGTTTCGGTCTTCGGTTTTTATGCCCACCCCTAACTTGGACTACACGCAAGATTAGAAGAGATAGAGTAGGACTCCTAGTACAGGTATAACCCGGCCTTACCTTGTACGCGACCAGGAGAATTGGCGGTCTTTATAAGCCGGCTCCTAGGTCATAGAAAGATAGGCTGAAAGTTGTTCGAGACACCCCTGTAACCTATACTTGTAACTCGGCGATATCAAAGCTCGGTTGCGAGATCGATCTTATCAATATAATCAAGCAGGAAGTAGGTCTTTATCTCCTATGGAGAGGCTGAACCTGGGTAACCCCTTTTCCCCGTGGAGCATGACAATCTACCGTACACCAAAGCCGCCATGTCCTTGAACTCAAGTTACCCTCGGGTAACATCTGGCGTGACAATACCACGAGAGTTGGCGCCCACTGTGGGGCATGAGAAAAAGGTGTCTACATCACGGGAGAAGCTCTGTGCGGTATGAGGAAACTCGCCATCGGCGAAATTGTCGGAGAATGACTCCCACGAAACAGGGATAGTCAAGCTCACGAAGAAGTTCGTGTAAGGGGCTGAACACGTTGGTCAAACAACCCTCAACCTGCACGGCGACGGTGCTCGTCGAGCATGAGGAGGGACATCACGACAGAGATGAACACCAGCCCGTACCCAGGTTCACGGCCCTCGTGTGGAGGTAACACCGCTACTCCTGCTTGTCTGTATTGCACTGCTTATAGAGGTTACAGTACAATGAGCTTGCCGAGGGCTCTCTTTTGGCAATGGAGTACACGAGGAAGGGAAGCTATGGTCTTCTTCTTCCTTGCGCGTAAGTGGCTAGGCTGAATGAGAATGCGATCCTTTGCTACGGTGCTGCCCTCCTCCTTTATAGGCGCCCCGGCTTCCTCCCTGCGCTTGCGCTATGGTAGGGCTATCACGTGGCGCAGAAGGTGGAGCGTGGTGCACCGCAGCCCAGCTGTCCATGGACGCGGTCCATGGGCGTAAAGCTGCTACCTGTGGCAGAGTAACCACCGTCCATGCAGGACGGCCAGCTGGGGCCGCAGAGGAACGTGGGGGTGCCCACGGTGACGTTGGCCGTGGAGCGTAGCGCCGGCCGGTCCCCTTATCACCAAAGAGGAAATCCTTGTAGTCCGGTGCGGATGGCGCAGCTTTGTTGACCCCTTTAATCACCAAAATGGCAACTGCGGCGTCGTCGTCACCGCGCGCAGAGGCGCGCGTCACTCTGCGGCCGCTGCAGAGCCCATGTGCGCTCTGCAGAGGTTGCTTTGCAGCGAAGCGATCCCACGAGGGCTTGGATGCCCTGTAGAGAATTCGGCGTTGACCTCTCTCCAGGGGAGATTACCTTGAAGAGGGGGCAGCAGTGAAGAGGGCCTCCGCAGGCCTCTGCTGCCTCAAAGCCCTCGCGAGGCAATTCGCCTCGCGAGGCTCTCCAAGCCGTAGGCTTGGTCCTTAGCGAAAATTGGCCATCAAGTGTCGAGGGCCGTAGAGGACAGGCCCAGCACACCCTGGATTTCACTGGGCCGACAGTAGCCCCCGGGCCCATGATGGGCACGATGTAGTCCAATGGACGCAGGCGAATCGTCATGGGCCCAAAGTGTCCGGCCGGCCTGAGACACGTGTAGGGCAGTTACGCCGCGACGACACGTTCTCCTCGGAGATGATGGGCGTAGTGGGGGGACCCACCACGTCTCGGTAACTGCTCTGAGGGGAATAAAGCCTGCAGCGCCGGTTCAGGCAGCAGTTACTGCATCATTTGCGCGCCCGTCTCCTCGCTCTTGACTTCTGCGCTTCCTGTGTCTCCGGCGCTCCTCCTCCTTCACCAAGCTTCTCCGCCGCCCTTCTTTCTTCGACCATGGGTCCCAAGAAGGACAAGGCGGCAATGGCGAACGTACCGGCCGAGGCGCAGCAGGAGGACGAGTTCGCGCCGGCGCTGGTGGGGACTCGCATCCACACGGCGGAGGCGCTGGACAAGATCCGGCTGATGGCCGCAGGCAAGAACAACGAGCACGGCGCCACCGTTCTCAAGGCGGCGCGCTTTGGCAAGCTCGCGGCGGGGCTGTATCCCATTTTCTTCCAGACCATTTTGCTGGTCTGGTGCCGCCATTTTCCCCTTCCTGGAGGAGGTTCTGGCCTTCTATCAGATCCAACTTCTGCATCTGCACCCCAACTCCATCTTGATCCTCGCCATTTTCGCATATCTTTGCGAGGCGTATTTGGGGGTGATGCCTTCCGTGGCCTTCTTCCGGAGCTTCTACGCGCTCCGCTCCACGGCGCCTGGCGAGCGGTCAGGTTGTGTGTCCTTCCGCATCGCGGATGGGATGGGAGGCATCTACATCCCCATGTCCTGGGATGGCGACAAACCCGTCACACGGGTGACGAAGAAGGTGGACGATTTCCGCCAGCGGTGGTTCCTCGTGGACGCCAAGACGCAGAACTCCTTCTTCGACGTCCCTGAGGCGCCGCCGCTGAAGAACTCGAACTGGTCGAGTGCAACCTTCCAAGCCCGAAGATTGCTGACTTGGTCGCACGCATGAAGCTGGCCTCACGGGGCAGATGGTTGCTGAAGACTTCGTGAGGCGCCGTATTGCTCCTCTCCAGAAGCACACGAAGCCGATGTGGATGTATTCAGGCCCGGCGGACCCGATGCGGCTGCACTGCAGCTCCCACACCCCCGACGTCATTGCTTCCATATGGGCATCCTCTTCACCGCCCCGGAGGTTCCTGTGCCGCGCAGTGAGCTCGCGAGGCCCCTCCATCAGATTACTCCGAAGAAGCGCCTCGCGATCCTGGAGCTGATGCCGGAGTTCACCCCTCAGGGCCTGGCAGGGGAGGAGAAGAAGGAGGCGCGGCGCCCGTGGTGGAAGAGGACTGGGCCACGGAGTCACCCGTCGCATCTGACGCCGATCTGGGCGTCACCTGTGGAGGGGCGAATCCCTCGGCAGGGGAGGCGAGCTCTTCGAGACCTGCCCTCCCGAGGGAGAAGTTCTGGAGATTTCGTCCAGCGGGGACGAGGATTTCCTTGTGGCCCCTTCGCGCCAGGTCGCGGAGGGGGAGGAAGACAGCGATGAGGAGGCCGCAGCGGGACGCTGCGATCCCCGCTCCAAGGCTTTTCACGACAGGGCCGCCAAGAGCCCAGTGGGCACCCCTCTCAAGAGGAAAGCTGAGACTGCTCCTGAGGGGCCCGGCTCTGGAGCGCTTCGTCGAGGTCGTGGCGGTCGTCCACCACGTGTGGGTTGACTCCGCGCCAAGACATCTGGGTAAGGATTGGTCCCTGTTTTCACATCTTTGAGAATTTTCTTGCTCCCCTCTTGAAGGCCTTTCTTGTTTGTTTGTCAGGGATTTGGTGACGGCAAAACGCCGGAGGCTCCGCAAGGCCGCGGAGGTGCGGGGCCTTGCCTCGGCAACCGTCGAGGGCCTGTGGAGCCCTCAGCTGAAGAGGTTGCTAAGCCCGTGGTGACTGAGGCCACGGAGCCGGTGTGGAGGAGGCCACGAAGCCTGTGGCGGAGGAGGCTACAGGGCATGTGGTGGTTGCACCTCTGACCGGGCAGCTGCTTCGTCTTCTACCGCGGAGGTGCGCCCCGAGGAGGAGGCGGTGGTGCGGACGCCAACACCGCCACGCCCTGTCACTCCACCAGAGCGGCAAGAGGAGGTCGCCGCGGAGAAGGCGGGGAGCGGCTCGCCGGCGAAGGGAGGCGCCGACGTCGAGATGGGGGAGAACATTCCTCCGCCGCCCCAAGGCACCGACGCCGAGGTGGAGGAAAACGTTCCTCCGCCGCCCCCGCCTAACGCAGATACTGAGGGGGCGGCGGCTTCTTCTGAGGCCGCAGCGGGCACGGCGGCGGCGGACCTCACGGTGGCTGGGCAATCTTCCCCAGCCCCTGAAGCTCGAGAGGAGGCGCCGATGGAAGACGACGGTGCTGGAGCCCATGGCCCCAGTGACGGAGAGGGCTCGCTTCACAGCCCCCAGGCCAGAGTCGACCCGGGCCCAAGCTCGGAGACCCCACCTTGACTAGTGCATATGGGGAGCCTCCATGTCCATGGGAGTTCGCGGGCTCTGGTCCTGGGCGGCAGAGCTGGAGCGGCGCTCGCCGCAGCTCTACCTTCCGCCTGGCGAGGGGTGCGCTGGACGGGCTGGAGGCCCAACTCGCTCTCGAGGAGGCCGAGCTCGCCAGAGAGTATGATGAACTTGAGAAGGCCTGGACCCG
The DNA here is from genome assembly GCA_947311845.1 of Poa pratensis. NCBI lineage: Eukaryota > Viridiplantae > Streptophyta > Magnoliopsida > Poales > Poaceae > Poa > Poa pratensis. The sequence continues at coordinate 80,134,498 of CAMZMU010000034.1, read as the reverse complement.
CTTCTTCGAGATCGTGGAGCACCGTCGCCACGACAACGAGGCCATGCAGGCGCAGCGAGAGGAGGCGCTGCGCTTCGCCAAGGAAGTCCGCGAGAGCGCGGTGCGCGAGGCTCAAGAGACCCTGGAGCCACTCCAGGCAGAGCGGCCGCAGAAGATCGCGAGGCGGCCGTGCGGAGCGCCAAGCTGCAGCCTCAGAGCGCGCGGCCCTCGAGACCACGCTAGCCGCTCAGCGCCAAGAGCTTGCTGACCGCGAGGGGAAATTCGCTGCGGAGTCGGAGGCTACGCGAAAATCTTTGGACCAACACCGCGTGTCTTTGGATGCCCGTGAGCAAGCACTGGCGGCGCGCGAGGCGGAGGTGCTCAAGCGCGAGGAGCAGCAACTGCAGGCTGACAGGGAGCTGTCCACGCAGCGCGCAGATCTTGAGGCGCGGGAGGGCAATCTGGCCGAGGCCATAGGCAAGCATGGTGAGGAGGTGGCCAGGCACAAAAAGCTTGTAGAGAAGTCCAACCGAAAGCTCGCCGCGAGGAAGGAAGAGGCTGAGAAGGATGCCGCCGCCAAGCAGAAAGAATACGCGCTGCCGTCGCCGAAGATTATGCCGGGAAATTCAAGAAGCAGGAGGACCGCTTCAAGAAGAAACGCGCGGATGACAATGCCCGCATCGTTCAGCTGGAGCACCAAACGCCAACCTGAACTCCCAGTTGAGGCGCGCCAGAGATGGTCGTCGCCGCGCGGAAGAGGCTCGACGTGCAGATCAAGACCTCGCCTCCCTGATGGCTGATATGAAGGAGCTGCGCGCAGGTGGGCCCTGCGTGGAGCGTGCTGAGAGGCTGAGCACAGCGTGCAGGCGGCACAGGTCTTGACGCAGCAGCGGGAGCGCATGTTCAAGTCCTTGGTGCCCGGGGGAACTCTTGCGGCAGCTAGGAGTGGACCCCTGCGGTTCCCGTCATGGGAACGATGCTGCGCCGTACCTCGCCTACTTCGATCAGCTCTTCTCCGCGCTCGAGGGCCCTGTGGCGGACTTGGCGACGTTGTTGATGAGGAGTGCCGCAAGCTCTTGACGTGGCGATCGACCGCGTCTTCGCCAACCTCCAGCGCCTTACCCCGGCTTCGACTTCGAGTCAGTGACCGAGCCTGTCGAGGGGGACCAAGCTGGAGCTCTCCAACTTGGTTCGAGAGGTCAACGATTACGTCGACCGCTTCAAGAGGGTCGAGCGGAGCAGGCCGCTGGAGGAGGAGGCGCTGAAGCGAAGCTGAAGAGGAGGCTGAGGATCATGACGGCGATGCCCCTGCCTAGGCCACTCCTGCAACAAGACGCGCTTGAGGCGCAATTATCTTTGTTTTAAGACTTGTTTTAATCATTCTGGCTTGTAAGACACTTTGATCGTACGCTATATGTGTGTGTGTCCCCTCGATGGGCCTTTTATCCCTGTTCCATGTCTTTCTTCGCTCTACGTCGTCAGGACCCATCTCTTTGCGCTATGACACCGCCGCTGCGGTATGCCGGAGCGTGACTCGGCAAGGCCGGGGGGTGTTTAAGGCTTGGAGAGGTAAGGGCTCTCGAGTCGCGGTGCTCGAGGGCCCCCTTTGACGCACAAGCAGTCCATGGAGTGTGAGAGAGAAAAAACCCGCTCGAGGGACGACAGGTGCTCGTGAGAGGGAGGAAAAAACTCCTGAGGGGCGCGAGCGCTAGACTTAGCTTGGCGAGACTTTGGCCTCGTAGAGGGCGTTGGTTTCCCTGATGGTGCGCTCCCTCTAGGGTCGGAGCGTGGCTTCTCGACCTTGGGGAGGACTCTTGTTCCCTGTATTGGTTAGAGAGGCAAACCCAAAGCAAGCACATGGTAGTAAACACTCATGCGCGCTTATAGGCTTCCTCATGAGTATCTCGCGAGGAGAGTAAGTACCAAGGTCCTTTGGTGAGGTGGCGTGTTTGGGAGCAAGCCCATGGGCCAGAGCTCTTTGGGAGGTAACAGGCGTGAGAGCGTGCTCACGTGTTAGAGCTCGGATCCTTTGGATTTTGCGGTGCTGTTGGGGTGCTCTTGAGGCACAGTCACCGTACTCAGCCCCCGCTCGCGAGGTGCGCATGGGGAAGAATATGAGCGCGAAATGAACTAAGATGATGAAAAGTAAAAACTCACCACCAAAATATTACATAGCGGCGCCTCAGCGCAATGTTTCATTGAGAAACGAATTGGTTCATTACACTTGGTGTTACCAAGATAAAGTTTTCCATGTCGAGGCATGGGGACCACATTCAGTGGCTGAGACTCTTCACGGCCTGCGGCGGCACGTATCAGGAGAGCTCAGAGGGGCTGGCCCTCGGGAGGAGAAGCTTTTGTGAAGCTTGGAGGTGAAGTTGTGTGCTTCCCTCTAGAGACAAAAAATGTCTGGCGTGACTATGATCACGGGTAGAACTTGCGTAGATGCGCGATGTTCCATGGATTCTTGACCGGGATGCCGTCCTCCGTTTCGAGGCGTACCGCGCCAGGCCTGGCGATGTGTGAGACCCTGTAGGGGCCTTCCCACATTGGCGAGAGCTTGTGGAGACCTTCCCTGGAGAGGATTCTCCTGAGGACGAGGTCGCCTGTCTCGAGAGTGCGCGGACGTATGTGGCGGCTGTGGTAGCGTCGCAGGTCTTGCTGGTACTTGGCTGCCCTGAGGGCGGCACGGCGGCGCAACCCGTCAAGGAGCAGCAGGTCGTCGCTGTGGAGGTCTGCTTGATCGTCCTCGTTGAAGGCAAGGACCCGTGCGGATCCATGCTTGATCTCTGTGGGGAGGACTGCTTCAGCTCCATACACGAGGGCAAATGGCGTCTCACCAGTGGGCTTCGTGGGGTTCGTGCGGATGGACCAGAGCACGGACGGGAGTTCGTCTATCCAGCCCTTGCCGTAGCCCTTCAGGCGATTGAAGCTTCTTGTCTTGAGGCCCTTGAGGACCTCAGCATTTGCTCGCTCGGCTTGGCCGTTGCTCTGTGGGTGAGCCACCGAGGCGAAGCAGAGCTTGGTGCCGAGGCTCTCGCAGTAGGCCCTGAAGATGCCGCTGGTGAATTGTGAGCCATTGTCGGTGATGATGCGATTTGGCACACCAAACGGCAGACCAGGCCTCTGATGAATTTTACTGCTGCCCTGGCCGGTATGCTGCGCACTGCTTCAACCTCTGCCCACTTGGTGAACTTGTCGACTGCCACGAAGAGGAACGGTAGCCCCCTTGCGATCTCGGGAAGGGTCCCAAGATGTCTAGCCCCCAGACCGCGAAAGGCCACGAGAGCGGGATGGTTTGGAGTCCCAGTGCAGGCTGATGGACTTGCTTGGCGTGGAATTGGCACGCATCGCAAGACTGGACGATGGTGGTGGCATCTTGAAGCACTTGGGGCCAGTAGAAACCGCTCCTGAAGACCTTGCCTGCCAGGGTGCGTGCAGAGGAATGGTGGCCACACTCTCCACTGTGAATGTCTCTGATCAGCATGCGGCCTTCCTCGGGGGGGACGCACTTAGTGCAATTCCATTTGGGCGCTTGCGGTACAGGTCTCCCTCGAGGATGTAGTATGACTTGGCTTGTCGAGCCACTCGTTCCGCCTCCGCGTCTTCTTCAGGAGGACTCCCTTCAGCAGTAGTCTTTGAGTTCGTCAACCCAGCCTGTCTCTTGATGCACCATAGCCAGCAGCAGACGCTCCCCTGAGGATGGACCGCAGTTGGGTGCCCCACCTACAGGAGGTGGTGGGAGTACTTCGTCTGTGCTTGTGGCTGCTGCTTCTTGTGGCTGCTTTATGGACGCCTTGGAGAGTCTCTCTTCAAAGACGCCGGCCGGCTGGGCCTGCCTTCGTGATGCTCGCTTGGCGATGTCATCTGCCTCCTGGTTCTCCTTTCGCGGGATGTGCATGAGCTCCATGCCCTGAAGTGCTTCTCGAGCTTGCGGACCTCTTCAAGGTAGGCGGCCATGTGGTCGTCTTTAGGCGTGTAGCTCTTGTTGGAGAAGTTAACCAGGAGCTGGGAATCACCCTTTATGAGTAAGTGCTTGACGCCAAGGGCGATTGCGGCTCTGAGCCCGGCGAGGAGGCCTCGTACTCGGCGATGTTGTTGGAGATCTTGTCTATTGTGAAGCACAGCTGGATGGCGTAGTAGAGCTTGTCACCTTTTGGTGAGGTCAGACAACGCCAGCCCCACCATTGCGGCAGGCGAAAGCTCCATCGAAGTGCATGGTCCAGTGGCTTGGCATTGTATCTCCCGATGACGCGGTTTCTTCTTCGCGAGGCTCTTCAGGAGTTGGGTCTGTCCACTCGGCGACGAAATCCGCCAGCGCTCTCCCTTTTATGACTCTTGTGGTGTCGAAGCGCAAGTTGAATGGTTGCAGCTCAATGTTCCATCCTGCGACGCGGTCAGTCGTTGGGGTTGCGCAGGATCTGCTCCAGGGGGAAGGACGTGACCACCGTGATGGGGTGGCCCTGGAAGTAGTGGCGCAGCTTCCTGGAGGCGATGAGAGCGCGAGGAGGAGCTTCTGCTGCACTGGGTACCGCTCGCGAGCATCTCGCAGTACAGTACTGACGAAGTAGACTGGATGCTCGACGAGGGTCGTTGATGGTGCGGCAGCGTCGGCTCCCTCGAGAGGCTCCTCAGGACCTTTGGCGAGGTTTGCCTGTGGAGGAGCCTCGGCAGGGGTGCTGTGGTGGACTCGACTTGAGGCTGTGGGCTGGCACTGGGTCTGGAGAGACTGTTCCCTCGTCGGGAGGTTCTGGACTTGGTGTGGCAGTGCTTTTCTTGGGGAGAACTGGCTCTTCTCTTTCCACCACCAGGACGGCGCTTGCAGTTTGTGGAGTGGCTGCTAGGTACAGCTTCAGATGCTCGCCGCCCTGGGGGCTACCATGACTGGTGAGCTAGCCAAGTATTTCTTCAAGTCCTCAAATGCTTTGTCGCCTCTGGAGTCCACTTGAAGGTGCCGGATTTCTTCATGATCTTGAAAAATGGCAAGGCTCTCTCGCCGAACTTGGAGATGAAGCGGCCTAAGCTGGCCATGCATCCTGCTAGGCGCTGCATGTCCTTGAGGCGGCGAGGTGGCTGCATGTCTTCTATAGCCTTGATCTTGTCAGGGTTTGCTTCTATGCCGCGGTGGGACACGAGGAACCCGAGGAGCTTGCCTGAAGGCACCCCGAAGACGCACTTGGCGGGGTTTAACTTGATGTTCACCTTGCGCAGGCTGGCAAAGGTTTCCTCGAGATCCTTCAAGAGAGTGTCTCCCTCGCGAGACTTGACCACGATGTCGTCGACATAAGCTTCTGCATTTCTTCCCATCTGAGCCCCCAAGGCGATCCTCATGAGCCTCTGGAAGGTGGCGCCGGCATTTTTCAGGCCAAAGGGCATGCAAGTGTAGCAATACACACCACAAGGGGTGAGAAATGCTGTTTTCTCCTCGTCTTCCTTGGCCATTTTGATCTGGTGGTAGCCTGAGAAGGCATCCAGGAAACAGAGGAGATCACAGCCGGCGGTGGAGTCCACAATCTGGTCTATCCTTGGCATGGGGTATGGATCCTTGGGGCAGGCCTTGTTTACGTCTGTGTAGTCGATGCAGAGCCGGCCTCCTCCATTGGGTTTTGGGACAACCACACCGTTGGAGAGCCAAGTGGGGTGGGCAACTTCTCGAATGATGTCTGCTGCTTTCAGCTTCTCTACTTCTTTGATGATGAACGCTTGCTTCTCGGGGGCTTGTTTCCGCGCTTTCTGCTTTACAGGGCGTGCGTCTGGACACACGGCTAAGTGGTGCTCGATCACCTCCCTTGGTACACCGGACATTTCTGACGGAGTCCATGCGAACATGTCAGAATTTGCCCGAAGGAAGGCGACGAGCGCGCTTTCCTATTTGGGAGGCAAGCCAGCGCCTATGGTGACGCTAGCCCCCGAGCCCTCAGCCCCCGAGCCGCTGGTGCTCAGCGACACCTTCTTTGTAGATGCTTGCTCTTGAGTGAACAGCTGTTTCTTCTTCTTGGGCCTCTCGAGAGGCTCCATGTCCTCGTCAGCGGGGAATGCCATGGCAGCGGCCTTGTAGGCGATCTCGACAGCGCGCGTGGCGTCCTGTACGTGACCACGTATGGTGATGGTGCCACCGCTGCCAGGGATCTTGACCATGTTGTAGGCGTGGTGCGTGACGGCCATGAACTTCGCGAGGGCGGGGTAGCCGAGGATGGCGTTGTAGGGCAGGCCAATGTGCGCGACGTCGAAGTCAATTAGCTCGGTGCGGTAGTTCTCCTGCGTGCCAAAGGTGACCGCGAGCCTCACTTGCCCCAGAGGCGAGATTGAGCCGCTGGTGACCCCGGTGAAGGGCCTGGAGGGCATAGCCACTCGTAGGGCACTTGAAGCGTCTCGAAGGTCTCGACAGAGATGACGTTCAGGCCTGCACCCCCATCAATGAGCGTCTTGCCGACGGCGATGTTGTTGATGGTGGGGGTGCACACCAACGGGAGGGTGCCCACAGTCTTGGTAGACTTGGGGTGATCTTTGGCGTCGAAGGCGATGGTGTACTGGGACCACTTGAGGGGGCGGGACGTCTCGACCCCGGGAAGCGCTGCGTTGAGCTCGCGAGCGAACTGCTTGAACTGGTTGTTCGACTTGGGCGCCTGGGATCCGCCGAGGATGCATGCCATGGCACCCTTGGGGGCCTGGTAGCCTCCAGGCTCTTCGTCGGGAGATTGTTGTTTTTCTCGGCGGCATTCGCCTGAGTTCCCTGGGCCTCTGGAAGTTGCCCTTGCGTCCACCTTTGCGGTAACCACGGCCTCTGCCGCGGCCACCGCTGCCTTCTTCTTGCTCACGCTTCTTGCTCAGCTGCTTGAGGTCATAGCAGTTCTCCGTCGCATGGCCGCGCCTGTTGTGGTAGATGCAGAACGGGCGGTTGTCCACCTTTTTCTCGCCAGCCTCTGGGGTCCTCGCGAACATGCTTGGCGTCGGGTTCAGCTGCCAGGACTGCGGTAGGCTTGCGCTTTGTCTCGTCACGCCTCTTCTGGGTCTTGGATCCCTCGACAGGGTCGTCTGTCGAGCCCACCTTGACGAAGAGGAGCCCTTCTTCTGCCTTGGCGCACTTGTCTGCGATGTCGAAGAGCTTCACCACGGAGGAGAGGGTATCATGGATGCCGAGCTTCTCGAGCATCCTGTGGTTGGTGACGCCCTCTCTGAAGGCCGCAATGACGTGCGAGTCCGGGATGTTCGGGATTTGTTGCGGACTTGGCTGAAGCGCTGGATGTACCTGCGGAGGGTCTCGCCAGGCTTCTGGCGCACAGCTCGCAGGTCGTTGTAGGTGAGGGCGCGCTCGTACGTGCCCTTGAAGTTGCAACGAACTGCTGGCAGAGCTCCTCCCACGAGTCAATGGAATCCTCGGGAAGGTTCAGGAGCCACGACAAGGCGGAATCCTTGAGAGCGTGGGAGAACCAGTTGGCCATGACCTTGTCGTCTCCCCCCGCAGCTTGGATGGAGGTGGTGTAGAGCTGCAAGAACTCGATGGGGTTGTTCGTGCCGTCGTAGCCCTTGGGTAGGTCAGGCCTGAACTTCTGTGGCCAGACGACGCGACGCAGGTTGCGGGTGAAGGCCGCGCACCTGTGGCGTACGAGGCGATGCCACCCTGAAGAGCACGGCGGTTCTGTCGCCCTGCTTGGCCGATTTCCTCGACGATGCGCTTCTGGAGGTCCTTCTGGCGCTCCATTTCCACCCGCGCGTCTGGGGGTGTCCGCTGCACGATTTGGCAATCGCGCGGCGAAGACGCGTGGGATGCGGCCTTGTGCGCCGCAGCTGGAGGCGGACCTGGCGGAGGCGGCGGCGGAGGCGGCGGCGGAGGTGCGCCATGCGCGGTGGTTCCTGCGCGTCCGGAGTTGTGGTGCACCAGAGAGCGCGACGCCGCGGAGCTGCGCGCGGTGCCGCCGCAATGTCGACGAGGTGCTGGAGGCGGCCGAGCCAGTTGTCGTGCGCCTCAGCTGTGGGGCGGTAGCGGAAGAGTCCGCGGCCATGAGCAGCGCGGTGTTTGGGCTGGGCGCTGGACGCCCAAGAGTGGAGGCGCTGTGGCGCTGGGACGGATGCGAGGACTCAGCGTCCTCGCCGTGCCCGTGGTCGACGTCTTCGTCGAAGCGGTCGTCGTGGTGGCCGTCCGTCCTCGGGGTGCTCCACACGCGGTTCAGCGGTGTTGCGCCCCGTGGCGGGCTGGCGGGGACGGCCGCGAGGGTTGGTGGTGTTGGCAGCGGGCTCGGTGGTGCCCTGCCTGACGCCCGCCGGGTGGCGCGAGCTGCGCGAGTGTCCGCCATGGTGCAGAGGTCGGTGAAGGTTGAAGACGCGCCTCAGCCCCCTACCTGGCGCGCCAATTGTCGGAGAATGACTCCCACGAAACAGGGATAGTCAAGCTCACGAAGAGAGTTCGTGTAAGGGGCTGAACACGTTGGTCAAACAACCCTCAACCTGCACGGCGACGGTGCTCGTCGAGCAAGGAGGGACATCACGACAGAGATGAACACCAGCCCGTACCCAGGTTCACGGCCCTCGTGTGGAGGTAACACCGCTACTCCTGCTTGTCTGTATTGCACTGCTTGTAGAGGTTACAGTACAATGAGCTTGCCGAGGGCTCTCTTTTGGCAATGGAGTACACAGGAAGGGAAGCATGGTCTTCTTCTTCCTTGCGCGTAAGTGGCTAGCTAATGAGAATGCGATTTTGCTACGGTGCTGCCCTCCTCCTTTTATAGGCGCCCCGCTTCCTCCCTGCGCTTGCGCTATGGTAGGGCTATCACGTGGCGCAGAAGGTGGAGCGTGGTGCACCGCAGCCCTGTCCATGGACGCGGTCCATGGGCGTAAAGCTGATGCCTGTGGCAGAGTAACCACCGTCCATGCAGGACGGCCAGCTGGGGCCGCAGAGGAACGTGGGGGTGCCCACGGTGACGTTGGCCGTGGAGCGTAGCGCCGGCCGGTCCCCTTATCACCAAAGAGGAAATCCTTGTAGTCCGGTGCGGATGGCGCAGCTTTGTTGACTCCTTTAATCACCAAAATGGCAACTGCGGTGTCGTCGTCACCGCGCGCAGAGGCGCGCGTCACTCTGCGGCCGCTGCAGAGCCCATGTGCGCTCTGCAGAGGTTGCTTGGCAGCGAAGCGATCCCCACGAGGGCTTGGATGCCCTGTAGAGAATTCGGCGTTGACCTCTCTCCAGGGGAGATTACCTTGAAGAGGGGGCAGCAGTGAAGAGGGCCTCCGCAGGCCCCTGCTGCCTTCAAAGCCCTCGCGAGGCTCTCCAAGCCGTAGGCTTGGTCCTTAGCGAAAATTGGCCATCAACTGTCTAGGGCCGTGGCGGACAGGCCCAGCACACCCTGGTTTTCACTGGGCCGACAGAAATCACCATCAACTCAGAAGGAGAGCACATTGTCGATGATTTCGGCTGGACCCCGGAGTCAGATCAGATCGAGACCGACGACGTCATCCCCATTGGCCAGGTCAATATCTTCGTGGCATGGTGCACGCCTCGGGATCCAGCTCGGAGGAAAGCGCGTCCGAGTCTGTTTCAGGAGCGCTACCATGGTGCAATTAGATGGAGAAGAATCGGTCGGCACGACGGAGAGCGATTTCCCAGTCATTCCGCAGGAGGCCCAGTTGGAAGAGCCGGCATGGGCGCCGCGTGACGAGATCGTAGAGGACACCGAGTCAATTATGGAGTTACACGAGGATCATTATGGGTATGGCTTAGAAGAAGAGGAGTATGTACCACCCCCAGGTCCGGTTCGGCGGGTTGGAGTTTACGCAACACCATCAACCGGCCTCGACCCGGCGTCGGTTTCAGCAGCGGCAACGGCAACAACAGAGGCGTTGGCTCAGAACCAGCAGATCCAGCAGAACCCCGCCAATCCAGCAGGACCAGCAAAATCAGCAGGCCCAGCAAGATCAGCAAATCCAGCCAAATCAGCACCAACAGCGGCCGCCACAACAACAACTCACAATCCATGACCCGCCGCCACCGCAACGGGGTTGATGGTGCAAGAGCATCGGTTTCCACGGAAAGCGAGTCCACAACACAGTACATGAATCAGTATGGTTTTTTTGTTGAACAGGACAGCCGGTGAAGGAACATCAGACCCGCCAAGACCTCACCCGGCTCTATTCAGTAATAACTTATCGTTGGATCCTCATGTGCTTGAGGAGGTGGTAACCCAGAAAACGCGGCGTCTCGGGCTATAGAACTAGACACCGCACGCCGTGCTCTAGTGCAACAGCGGCGGGAGGTCGCAGCAGAGAAGGAAAGGATGGCATCCAGGCAACGACAGTTGGACGAGCAGGAAAGCCGGCTTCGTCACAACGCAGGTGTCATGGAAAACCACCAGAACGATCCGACCCAGCCGCAACAGGGAAGATATCACAGCCGGCTTTCAGTTCAAGGTGAGCCAATAAATCCAGCAGCTTTATTTATTACCCCTAATGATCAGCCTATTAGGACAGCACCAGCTGCCCCTGCACCTAGAGCAGGCACAGGATATGCAGGAGGAGCATTACCCGACAACATAGCCGGGTCAGCTAGGCCGCCTGCTGGTGGAACCCGAGGCAACACGGCGCAATGCCACCACCACCACCACCACCCAGGTTTCATACACCACCAGGTCATTACAACAATCCAACTAATAATGTGTATGCAGCGACGTTAGCACTTGATCGTATTCCATTGGGAAATTCGCCACACGAAGTCGAAACCTGGCGAGCCATCGATTTATTGTGGACAGCTGTGGTTCAACAAGCAAATTATCCAGATAACAGAAGTGGGTTACATGGAACAGCATATAACAGTCGTTCGAAGAGCCGGCAGGGGGAGAGCCCGAGGCAGAACGAGACAAGTTCTGCAAGACGGAGAGCAGCAGGCAAATCAGCAGCCACCGCTGCCACTGCCCTGACAGGACGCTCCCGCCGCCTCAGCTGTCAATTATGGCAGGCCCAAAGTGTTTGTCATACGAGATCAGAGCAGAGTCTTGCCCGAAAAAATTCAAGGAGCCTAGCAAAGTTTCAAATTATGATCCAAGTATAGATCCAGAGGTTTGGTTGAGCAGTTATGAGATGGCCATGTGCATTCGTAACGCCTCAGAAAATATTCAGGCCAAGTTCATGTATCTTATGATGGCAGATGGAGCACCAAAATTGTGGTTCAATACCTTACCCGAAAAATCTATCAAATCCTGGAGTGAGCTAAAGGCGGCTTTCATTAAAAGCTTCGAGGGGACATGCAAGCATCTCTATACGCTCGAGGACTTAGACCGGTGCATTTAGAAGAAAGGCTGATGCATGTAAAATGCATACATGAACTTTGCATTATTTTACTTATATTCCAGTCATATTTTCATCATATAAGGGTTATATCACTGTTTTATAATGATTTTGGGAATATTTGATATGTTTCCTATTTTTATGGAATTAACCCTACGCAGGCAGAAAAACCTATTTCTTTTTTTAATATTTCAGGGACCCAAACGACGTCCAAATGACCTGGAAATTTACGAGCATCTGTTTTTGGAAGGAACAAGACCTGGGAGCAAAGGAAGCGAACAAGCGGAGACCCTAGGGCCAAAATAGGTGGGCCCACGCGGCCCATGTACCTGGCCGTGTGGGGCCCCTCCTTTTGGGCCTCAGAGCTCCGTTGCCGTCGATCTTTCCTCCACCGACTCCGTTTTGACCTAAAACCTCCTATAAAAATAGTCCCCCGACGTTCTCTGTAAGGAGCGCCGCGGAAACACAGAAACACCGAAACAGAGATCTGGAGTTGCAGATTGGAGGGGGAAAACTCTGGCGGGGCGCTGCCGGCGTGGTCTCCATCTTCTCCAACGACTTCTCCACCGTCTCCATGATGAAGAGGGAGTAGTCCACCTCTGGACTATGGGTTTGTGAAAGTAACTTATGTATCTCTCTCTCTCGAGCTTCACTAATTAGTACCGTATGAGCTGCCGAACATGATACGGTCATCTATGTAATACCTTTGTGGTGCATCTTTTTATGAGTTAATATATGTTTGAGATTGCAATGGTTTTGTTTCAGTTATGAAAGTAGATGCATATTATGTATCCCGTTCTTATTTACTTGTCATGATCAAGCATGTTTTCAGAGCGTGTGAGGGGGAACGTGTGCATTAGTTGGATTAACGGGGGTGGATAGTGCATGAACGTGTGAAAAGTTCCGCGATCCACTTGGGTATCTCTAACTTACTTTGTTACCTCACTAGGGATAAAAATAAATACCATGCTACCGGAGATGTGGGTGTGTAATACCCCGTATTTGTAAAGTATATATTTTTGACAAAGGCGGAAGATATTTGAGCAAGACTGACTATTTTAAACGTTGGTCGAATCGAAAGTCTCAGACTGTAGTCGAGTTTGTCCTGTGGAGCTGATCAAAAACGACTTTAGGATTGTTCAATTCCGAGTGAGTCCAGACCTATCTTTAAGAAAATAAAATAAAAGGGTCGAGATAAATACCAGCCCAATCTGGCCGGCTCTCTATTCCCCACCAAATCGCCCCTGCGCCCTTATCCGCCTGCCGCCAACGCCGCCTCCACGGCAACCCGCTGTCTCCGCCGTTGCCGCATCGAGGATCACCAATCGCCATCACCGCAGTACGAATCTCAGCCTGCAGACTGGACCGGCTGGAATCCTCGCAGTTCTAACCCGAAGGCCACCAAGCACTAGCGTTGCTACTCCTTGGACTGGTTCGTTCTTCTAGCTTGCCTGTAGTTGTTCTTTCCATCAAGAAGCTGAGTAGGTACCGACGTGATCAGTACTAGTACATGTATGATCTTGCTTCAGCGTTGAGATTTATTATGGGCACTTGGCCGATCCATCCGTACTTTGGCTGAAAGTATATTTAATCAGATGGAAGAAATATTCTGCTCGCCAAGAACTTGTAGATCCAATAATTCCTTGTGTTCATCTTTTACGAATCTGGGTGCAAGTGAGACTAGCAAGTTCTGATTAGTTCTATATCCTGACTGAATCTGATAGTTTGCACATCGTGGCTTTTTGATAGTAGTCTGTTTCCTGTAGTATTTTTGGTACTCGTGCAAAAGCTTTGGAGCAGCCATAGTCGTTAGCAGCAGTAGTGCATGCCATCCGGTCATTATTTGTGTTTGAAGCCTGCTCTGTTTATATATAGCTGTGTGCACATGTCCTGATACTTAACTAGACAGAACAGCAAGCGCTGGGCACGATTTATAAGTTTATTGCTACCTTGCCGTGTCTAGTATTTCTGAGAGTGATTTCATCAACAGGTGTGAGGACTTATGGTGCCGATAATAATACCTCTGTTGAACGTCGAGGTTAAGGCAAGTGCATGACGAACCATTTGTTCATTCTGTGATTGTTCGATTGATGGTTCTCAGTGACTGGAATTTTATTATATGATTGTTCAGTTCGGTACTATTCGGTTCTGGTTTCCTATTCTTGTGCAGCGATAACACACTTCTTATTTTCATAGCTAACTCGGTGAGAAACTGTTCACAAGCGGCTATGCCGATAGAGTTCGGTGAGAACCGTTTGCTTGTGAGCTAGTCCGATGGCTATTCCTCATGTCCGTTCGGTGAGTGACTGTCCCGAGTGGCTACTCCGATAAAGTTCGGTGAGAACTGTCAGCTCGTGGGCTAGTCCGGAGGACATATTCAGATATTCGGTTCCATACTTTCATGTTCATTCTATGTTTAATCGTTCGTGTGGCTCGAATTGTACTTGCTGAGTATTCTATACTCACTCTTGCTTTTCATTTGGTTTTCAGGTAATAAGTACATGGCATATGCATGGGAGACGGGCGTAGCGCACCTATCACATCACTTGTTCACATATTTCTAGACAAAGCTTAGTGAACAAGAATGCTAGCATCCTAGTAGTTGAGCTTGTTGGTTTCCTTTCTACTCGTGTCTTTGAAACTACCTAGTGTGAGCTTTTGGCCACTCAGATCTTTGTTCCATATGAATGTTGGTAGAATGGTGTATGATAGATTAGTACCTTGTTTATGTGAACTGTTTTCATGTTATTCGTCCAGTATGTATAAAATGCCTGTCGTGGATGCCTGTTAAACAAAGAAAATGCTGTCTGATTTTAGAGTTCTCTAAATTATGGTTGTAACTATAGATGTGTGGTAGCACCGCCAGGTGGTTTTGAAACCTGGGGTGTTATAGTTGGTATCAGAGCCCAGGCTTTAGATCTTTGGTGTTGTCCTCTCCTTAATCACTATGCTAATAACTTAAAATTTGACACACTGGCGCACAATAGGATGGGTTTGGGTCATTCATTGCATTTACGCTCCTGCCTATTTTATTGTTGATATTTTATATCTGTATGTTGTTGTGCCTGGGGTAGGCTGTTACCATGGGAGGCTTGCAGTTCCTTACTTTAGGTACTTCTTGTTTGGTTGTCCCTCGGTTGTCGGTACTAATTAAGTAGTTGACTTGAGAGGTTCTCTTCACGCCTGATGAAGTAATCATAAAGGAAAAGTTTGGCCATTTATACAATTCCATAAAGGTGTGATGAAAATATCTAGCCATTACGTCACCGAGACTTGAATCCTTTCGTCGTCTCCCTTGCGTCACCGGATCCAACTGAGATGATCTGACTCTTTTCTTTGGTGTGTCGTCGTGACACCCTCGAATGAGCTCGATGAGCCCTGTATCGCATGTTCTTAAAAAATGACCCATACTTCCGCACTATTATTTCCATCTCTTCTTCCATGGTGGACGTGTTCTGTTGACTTCCTTCTGCAAGGATTTAATTTCCTTCAAGTGACCTAGGTTGGGCCTTGACCTAAAGTGGGAATGAGGCCGTAGCAGGTGTGGATTTAATTCCAAAGGAAATCCAAAATCTATGATTTCATCCTTCCTTCTAGAAAATCGACCTTAATTCCGTTAGTCCATAACCATGCTATTGTCCGACTATCTCATGTCTTGTTCTTAGCCGACCCTTGTAATCTTGTTCCCACCTTGTAGAGCTTGTTCTATGTATGAACCCTGACACTCCTTGATTCAAGTTGCTCAATTCTTGTTCAATCATGATTCGTGAAGCCATGTTACTCTTGATTCTATCCTTAGGGCCAAGTTCTTGCTTCCATCAACGAGTTTCTAGTATGTATCAATTGTTGTTTGCTTGGTGTGGGTCTTAACTTAGACTCATGAATTATCTCGTCATTTCATCATAAAGATTTTCTGTGTGAAGTTACCATGGATATCTGGTTCTTTGTACCTGAGGTTCAAGAAGTGCAGAAGTGACAACTCTCCATGTTGTCAAACGCAGATCGGGTGGACCCTAACTCTTTCAATAATGTGTTGATTGGAGTCGTACAATTAAGATCTGGTCTCATAAAGTTTGACCATCCCTTTTACCGAAACCCTTGTATCTTTCAGCGAGCTAGTTCTTGTTCCAGTTTGCCTAGGTTTTGTGGCAAAGCTTAAAAGTATGGTTTGGTCTTGTGATTGGATTGATGGGGGTCGACCTCGAACTCATGTTTATGCCCTGACATCTTTTCACTCTACCATGTGAGGAGACTGAGAGTTAGAACCATGCTTCATTTGTTCACATACAAAGCAAATAGTTTGAGTAAAATATGGCCTGATCACCCATATCATTTACTCTTATTATTCGCCCATGTTATGATGAAGACATGAACTTGAGTGATTCTTTGCTAGCTAGCTTCCTACGAGCTAATGCTTGTCAACCTAAACTATAGGTGGAATAGTTGGTCTATATGAAACATGCAGTTCTTTTTGTCTTCAAGCCCTGCCTCAGATCCTTGTGTGGCTCTTGTCCCAGAGCTATTCTTAAGTTGGCCCCAGGAATAACTTGTCAGGTTGAGACCATGTCCTTAAGTTTGTTTCCGTATTTGCTAGGTGTTTGTGTCCTTGTTTTTGTTTTCCTCTTGCCTTGCAAGTAATTTGTTTGTTGAGGATGGATCCTTATTTGCTACCTACGATAGTGATATTCACGCTCAGATCATTCCACATGATTTGGTTGCGTCCTGTATGAACTCTTCCTAGTAAATCCAAGTTTATCTTATGGTTCCCTTATTCTTAAGGACCTATTGTTTTGTAATCTTTTGTGCTCCTTGATTGATCAGATGTTTTGTAACTTCTATGCCTCTTTGGAAAATTGATTGGGTCGTTCCTGATTTCAGATGAACATTTCTTTGCATCAGTGCTTCCATAGCTGTTCCCTAGTAATTTTGGATGTCCTTGTATTCTACAAGTTATATTGAGTGAAGAACACGAGGGCGTGTTCCTTTTAAGGTGGGTAGACTGTAATACCCGTATTTGTAAAGTATATATTTTTGACAAAGGCGGAAGATATTTGAGCAAGACTGACTATTTTAAACGTTGGTCGAATCGAAAGTCTCAGACTGTAGTCGAGTTTGTCCTGTGGAGCTGATCAAAAACGACTTTAGGATTGTTCAATTCCGAGTGAGTCCAGACCTATCTTTAAGAAAATAAAATAAAAGGGTCGAGATAAATACCAGCCCAATCTGGCCGGCTCTCTATTCCCCACCAAATCGCCCCTGCCCTTATCCGCCTGCCGCCAACGCCGCCTCCACGGCAACCCGCTGTCTCCGCCGTTGCCGCATCGAGGATCACCAATCGCCATCACCGCAGTACGAATCTCAGCCTGCAGACTGGACCGGCTGGAATCCTCGCAGTTCTAACCCGAAGGCCACCAAGCACTAGCGTTGCTACTCCTTGGACTGGTTCGTTCTTCTAGCTTGCCCTGTAGTTGTTCTTTCCATCAAGAAGCTGAGTAGGTACCGACGTGATCAGTACTAGTACATGTATATCTTTGCTTCAGCGTTGAGATTTATTATGGGCACTTGGCCGATCCATCCGTACTTTGGCTGAAAGTATATTTAATCAGATGGAAGAAATATTCTGCGCCAAGAACTTGTAGATCCAATAATTCCTTGTGTTCATCTTTTACGAATCTGGGTGCAAGTGAGACTAGCAATTTGATTAGTTCTTATCCTGACTGAATCTGATAGTTTGCACATCGTGGCTTTTTGATAGTAGTCTGTTTCCTGTAGTATTTTTGGTACTCGTGCAAAAGCTTTGGAGCAGCCATAGTCGTTAGCAGCAGTAGTGCATGCCATCCGGTCATTATTTGTGTTTGAAGCCTGCTCTGTTTATATATAGCTGTGTGCACATGTCCTGATACTTAACTAGACAGAACAGCAAGCGCTGGGCACGATTTATAAGTTTATTGCTACCTTGCCGTGTCTAGTATTTCTGAGAGTGATTTCATCAACAGGTGTGAGGACTTATGGTGCCGATAAAATACCTCTGTTGAACGTCGAGGTTAAGGCAAGTGCATGACGAACCATTTGTTCATTCTGTGATTGTTCGATTGATGGTTCTCAGTGACTGGAATTTTATTATATGATTGTTCAGTTCGGTACTATTCGGTTCTGGTTTCCTATTCTTGTGCAGCGATAACACACTTCTTATTTTCATAGCTAAATCGGTGAGAAACTGTTCACAAGCGGCTAGTTCCGATAGAGTTCGGTGAGAACCGTTTGCTTGTGAGCTAGTCCGATGGCTATTCCTCATGTCCGTTCGGTGAGTGACTGTCCCGAGTGGCTACTCCGATAAAGTTCGGTGAGAACTGTCAGCTCGTGGGCTAGTCCGGAGGACATATTCAGATATTCGGTTCCATACTTTCATGTTCATTCTATATTTAATCATTCGTGTGGCTCGAATTGTATTTGCTGAGTATTCTATACTCACTCTTGCTTTTCATTTGGTTTTCAGGTAATAAGTACATGGCATATGCATGGGAGACGGGCGTAGCGCACCTATCACATCACTTGTTCACATATTTCTAGACAAAGCTTAGTGAACAAGAATGCTAGCATCCTAGTAGTTGAGCTTGTTGGTTTCCTTTACTCGTGTCTTTTGAAACTACCTAGTGTGAGCTTTTGGCCACTCAGATCTTTGTTCCATATGAATGTTGGTAGAATGGTGTATGATAGATTAGTACCTTGTTTATGTGAACTGTTTTCATGTTATTCGTCCATATGTATAAAATGCCTGTCGTGGATGTCCTGTTAAACAAAGAAAATGCTGTCTGATTTTAGAGTTCTCTAAATTATGGTTGTAACTATAGATGTGTGGTAGCACCGCCAGGTGGTTTTGAAACCTGGGGTGTTATAGGGTGTGACCATTGCCACTACTCCATGACTAGATCTATTGCTATACTCTGAATTATCTTAATTACTGAGGTGTTATGATTTAGTTCACATCTTGGTGGAGTATAAGAGAGACTAATAACCAAAAGGTCTCTATGTTAGGACGTGATGCCCATATAATTATAACTTGTCATTAAACTGTTGTGTTGCAATCTCATATGTCAACTCTAGTGTTCCATTGTCTACCACTTTATTAAAGGAGAGTGCATTTGTGAAACCATGAACCCGGTCCATTTTTAATCATAAGAAACACCTTTCCAACCACTTTTATCCATTTTCCATTTTCTGCCATTTTAAAATCCGAAAATACAAAACAGTTTTACATCTTGCATTCATCATATAAAACCCAAAAATATCATTTATCATTGCTACCACCATCCTTGCATATTTATTTACCACCATTGCATATTTATTTCTTGTTTGCATTGCATCTTATCTTGATATCATTCTCACACCTTATGCTTGACAACCACTAGGTGAGGTTGAGGACCAAAACATTTACTTTGTTTTGTAGTTAACCAAAAGAAGATTAGGAAAGATAAATCTTCACTACTGATTCCCCCAGAGTTCGATATTAATCCCTCGAGTCACCCCTCGTGGGGAAAACACGTCTTCCACTTACTACACACTCTACACTTGGAGTCTCAAACCTAACCCATTTACTTTTCACGCTGGTAACTACGTGAAGGGCCATCAAGACTGTTTTCTGGCGCCGTTGCCGGGGAATCATTGATGAAAGGTTTATCCAAGGATATCACCAAGTCAACTTCATCACCAACTTGTGCTAACACCTAAGCTTGGGGAGGTTGCACCTACGTGAGCATCATCTTATCCATCTTTACCTTCAAATCATTTTATCTTGTTTTGTCATTGTCTTGCATTTTTAAGTTCGGTTTGCATATTTATTTTCAGTTTTGCACAAAAAAATTAAAAAAACATAAAAACTTGCTAAAATGGGAGAAAGAACTAAGTTGTGTGATTACACAAACACTCCAAATGATCAATTTATTGCTAGGCCATTGCCACACCTAAGATAAATGTTGAGTTATGAAGTAAGTCATAGTTTGTTGAACTTGATAACTAGGGAACAATTTGGCGGTAGTGCTATGGAGGATGTCTCTATGCATCTTCATGATTTTGTTGAAATATGTGACATGCAGAATTTAAAAATGTGGGAAGTGATATTCTAAAACTGAAGTTATTTCCTTTCTCACTTAGAGGAAAAGCTAAAGAGTAGCTGCATTCATTACCTATTGATAGCATTAAAACTTGGGATGATTTAAAAGAAGCTTTCATTAAGAAATACTATCCTCCTGTTAAAATTTTACAAAATAGAAACAACATTCTTTCTTTTAGGCAAAATGAAAATGAACATGTTGCTATGGATTGGGATATGATTAAACTTATGTTTAGAACTTGTCCATCACATGGGGTCAACGAATGGACCATATTACACTCTTTTTACAATGGTCTAAATTACATGTCTAGAAATATTCTTGATTCTGTTGCTGGAGGTGCTTTTATGGGAAAACTATAGTAGAAGCTAAGAACATATTGGAGAGCATTTTGCAAAACTATAGTCAATGGCATACTGATAGAGCACCTAATCTTCAAAGAAAGTGAACTCCATAGAAGAAACAAATGATTTTGTCATATAAAATGGATACTATTCTTGCTTTCATTAATAAACAAAATATTGAAAATGTGCCTTTGCAAGAACTAGTTGGTAATAATCCTGAAAATATTGATGTCAACTTCATTAGGAACTATGGTAATAATGGGTATGGTAACAACAATTATAACTCTTATAATAAACCCCCATATGTGCCAATCAAATATGCCACTAGTAGTAATGTTTTTTAGTGATTGGAAAATACCATTATCATTTATATCTACTCAAAAGGAGCTTAATAAGGAATTTATATCTAAGTTTGAAAAACAAGACTCTTTGTTTGAAAGGGTAGATCAGATCACTAAGGAAGTTTCCTCATTAAAGAACACCATTATAGCTCAAAAACACGAGGAAACAATTAAATATTATCAAGAGGTTATAAATAAATCTTGGGAACATATTCATGAGCAAGAGAGAATTGCTAAGGAAACTATTATGGTAGTGAAAGAGAAGAAAGTTGAGTAAGTTAAAATGCTTAGTGAAGTCAAGGAACCATTGCTTGACTTAGAGAATTGTAACTTGCATGAATTAATATCTATCTTACAAAAATTTTCAAGTGATCCTTCTATTAATATTAACCAAGCTGGTTTTGGTTCTTATATTGCTAATCATGTCTTGAAAGAAAAGATTGCTAGCTACAACCAAGAGGCTATGATACCACCTAAGCTTGGGGATATATGATTCCCAAAGTCCTAGTAACCATTGGAAAGAGACACACCATGCTATAATTGATCTAGGATCTACTGTCTCTGTTTTATGTAAAGAACTATATGAAGTACTTGAATTGAAAAATCTTGAAAAATGCTCTATTGAACTTGCACTTGCTGATGATTCCATTAAACATGCTTTAGGGAAAGTAAGTGATGTTATGGTAGAGTTACATATGACATTTGTGCCTGTTGATTTTCTAATCATGGATATGGGGAATAAAACCTCTAGTCAAATTATTCTGGGAAGACCTTTTCGTCGTACTACA